>JAODKE010000146.1:16462324-16477983 GCA_026779605.1 Mormyrus hasselquistii
CTCTGGTACCCAGAAGAGAGGAGGTCAAACCCTATTCATTTAGCTGTCATCCTTAACCCCCCCCACCCAAGCTAAACCTGGGCAGGGGAGCTCAGTGCCACTAATGGCCAAAATTCACAAAGGTCATATTACCCAGACACACTCTGCAGAGGGAAGGAAATGTACCAGTCAAGACACCACTTATGTCTTGGCACAATGGCTTTAGTAATATACTCAAATAAATGATACAAGTACCCTCATCCATCTGAATCCTTCCTACAAACTAAAAACACTGACTTAATCTTAGGGGACGGTAACTCCATGAGTGGAATCCATAATGAATTCTTAATGCTGCACTTCCTGCAGTACTGGGTGTCTCTCAAACTTCTCCCAAGGAAATGACAGCAAGACCAATTCCAACTAAAATCCATTTGATCCGGTTAAAACATCAAATGCTCTACAAGTTGTTTCACAACTGACCCACTAAAGCACAAACTGCAGGAAAAGTAGGTCACGGGCTGCAGCCAGTAGCACTGAAAACAGAAACCATGAAAGCACCCCCCCCCCCATACACACACACACACATAGGAACACTTGCTCTCTCTTACCTGCCTCCAGCATCTTGCTCCCGTCGGGAAGTAAGTTAAGAAGTACAGAGAGCCTGTTCCACAAGCTCTGGGAACTCTACAACAGAGAACAGGGCAGCTGGTGTAAGATTTCACATCAGTCCTTTCTAACCCATGCCCCGAATGCCCAGCGAGTCTCTGCGGTGTACAAGGTCGCATTGTTTGAGGGACGATCTGGACAACTTCAAAGGATGCAGCACTGCATTACAAAGGATATCCCAGCTTATTAAATTCATCAACGTGATTTACTACTGTCCAGGAATAAATAGTCAAGTGTTTTACAACTCAACAAAGGGTATTTTGAGACCTTTAAGCATGGGAACACCATTGCGGGGTATACACTCGAGCAAAGGTTCCAGCCGACCCCCCCGGCACAATCTGGTACTGCTTAAGTAGATGGAAGACAGAAGGATGGATCCAAAACTACATCCAAACCCACTTTGGAAAACACAAAGCTGGCATGGCTCCCCTACCTGCGCACACATGACGATGATGTCAGTGTTCGTTCTCAGCCAATCCACAAAAACCTTGACGACCTGAATAAGGCCCTGGTTGGTCAGGATCTCCAGCTTCTCCGACAGGGTCTTCTCACTGCGACACGAGGGGTTACTGTGCACGCTGTCTTCAGAGTCAGAGTCACCTTCTGGATCAAACAGGGATGCAAGAAGAACACGAGTAATGAGTAATAACTATGTGTGATACCTCAAACGACTCCTGTTTAAAACACGCTATTGTAAAGCAACACCATTCCATTTTATCTTCAAATTACATAGTTAGGCCAATTTTAAATAAAAAATTAAAAATGTGAAATACACGTTTGAGTGCAAATTGAGAACTGGTTGTACAATCAACTAAGGATTTTAGCAGACACACTTCTTTCTAGCTTGCACGGCAGTCTAGCGTTACCCGAAAACAAAGCTTCACATCCAATTTAACCAGATTTAATATGATAAAACGGGTCATACTACACACACAAGTGCAATGGGAATATGTGTAGGTAAGGACATTGTAGGATGGCTTGCCATTGTCGTTCGTTCCGTTGGCCGTGCTGGGGCTGGCAGAGTGGAGGGCGCCCCCTTGTGGCACGGTTGGGTCCTGAGAGGAAGACGACTCAGGTGGCGGGTGGGCGGCAGCGTTGGGATGCAGCAGCATGTTGCTGAAGGTGGGAGCCAAGCGGAAGCAGCGCTTCGCCTGAAAGAGCTGGGAGGACATGGCCTGCAAGTTACTGGTGATACTGGGGTCGTTGGGAAGCAGGGGTCCGTTGACAGCCGGCGGGGTGGAGCCCTCCTCCCTGGGCGACGGCTGTGGTCGCGATGGCTCACGGGGAGGGCTGCCCGAATCCTCCATGTCCTCCAGGTCAGAGCGAGACTCCTGGCTGTTCATGTCCGAGTCCGTCTCCACATCGAACGCCGTGCCGCCCTCTTCCTCGGAGGCGCTCTCGTAGCTGCCCTCCTCCACCAGCCGCTCCCGCTTGCCCTCCTTCCCCAGCGAGGAGGCGCTGGCAGTGCGTCCGGCGGCACCCAGGCCCTCCGGCTGGGCCACCTGCTCGTCGTCGTCCTCCTCGTCGCTCTCGAAGCCCTCGCTCAGGTCGCTCTCGTCCTGTTTGCGTGTGCAGCGCCGTCGCCTCAGCATGGAGAGCCGCGAGTACTTCTTCTTGTGCTTCTGCTTGTCCTCCTCCGGCCTCTCCTCGCCGGCTTTCTTTGGTCCGCCCAGCGCACGTTCCTCGGTCTCCCCTTGTCGCTTCTCCTCCTCTTCCTCATCCTCTCCCTCGGTGCCGTTCTGCAGGGCCCCTTCCTCGGAGCCCCCTGGGCCAGCCTTCTCTCTACTCTCGGGATCATCTAGGATGAAAACACAACAGAGCTCAGAAACGATAACCTACTGACACGAATAAAAGAGGGGCACGAAAGAGCCGCCCGCTAAGCTCCCTCACACCACGCGGCCTCGCTGGTACCTGCATTATCTGCATGAAGAGGAGGCACATCTGCTTCTCCTTCCTCCAGCTCAGCCTGCATACGGATGTTGACGTGGTTCACCAGGTGAGAGAACAGGGCCAGCGTGAAGGCGATGGACGTGCTGTACTGCTTCGAACCTGAGACGCGGAACACAGGGCCGGTAACACATGCTACCAAAACACAGGCACTGGCCACCCAAACCCAACCCCTCTACAAGCTTGACATATTACATTTTAAACACTGACATTTTCAGATTTGAAATGCAGAACACGAGGAGAACATGTTATTGTAGGTCAAGCCTAGCCTTGGAAATGCAAGTATTCTTCCTGCTTTTTTCGGTCTCCGTCCCCCATACTGACCTCCCCTTTTAAGGCTGTGTACCACCATGAGGCAGGTGACTGCCATCTTGAAGACCAGAGCATCTGGAAGGAAGGAGCAGGCGCCTTCGTGCTCCTCCTCTTCCTCACAGGCAGACGGGCTGCTTTGGGAGGCAGCGGGAAGGTAGAACAGCACCAGGTTGAAGTCCTCCAGCACGGATTGGCACAGGGACGTCAGCTCCGTCTCCTGGAGGCTGTACGCACGAGGAAACCAGACACGGATTAGTCTGACGCCAAGTTTTCAGTATGGCCAGGGGCGCGAGGAAGTAGGCCACTGGGTGCGACTTAATGAAGCTCAATTAGCAATCATTAAAGTAACCTTTCCGAAATCTCCGTTTTCTTAATTTGGGAATATGTTGGACCCATGTCAATTACAGTTCCTTCTCTGGGGGCAGAGGTCAAGTCATTTGTAGAAATATGACAGTCACACAGCAGTAATTACAGAAGCAGCACACAAAATCTCTAAGCTAAGAGACAATTATTCTAATTCATCTATCGTGACTCATTTAATGACTGTAAAATAATAATGAGCTGCATGATGGGAATTCCAGGTACAGGAGAGAAATTCTTTCTGGATACCGGTCAGTTAAAGCCACAACGACAGTGCGACACTGCCAGCTCATAAGTATCCTCACCTGTTCTTGGGCTGCAGCAGGCTCTGCAGGTACAAGAAGCTCACCAACAATCGCTTGATGTCTTTAGATCTGAGGCGTGAGGAGAGACAGGCTGTCAGACTCCATCAAAGACCAAAAAAAATAATTTTATCTGTAATATAGGCGACACCTATACATTTACAGGCATATATATACACAGCAGCCATCAATCTGTTCCTCAGAAGTTATTGATGCATGCAAGCAGCACAAATTAAATGCCAATCAATGCATACTGGGTCGATAATTAAGGCAAATGAATACACAATAAATGCTGCCTTGCTAGTGATTATAAAACACGTCTCAGAAATAGCCACACTGATATGTGCTCATTAAATGGATGCATCTGACACCTGACAGCTTGTCTTTTGACACCGAATGTCATCTGATCCAGCTGAAGATATCGCGCCCCCCCCCCCCCCCATCAGAACGATGCAAAAATAAATTAATAAAAAATAACCCGCGAATAGTGAGAGCAGCACCGCGTCAGGCGAGCGGCTCTGTGCTCCAGTACAGCTGGCGACTCCTGACCCGCCAGCCAATCAGGAAGGCGGACACACCTCTGCCGCGTGGGCGACAGCCTCTTCAGCTCCTGCTTCTTCACCTGGTGGTACATCTTGGCCGCCTTGTCAAACAGACGCTTCAGGTTCCCGTAGGCCCCCTCGAAAGGTGCGTCCGACTGTATGCTGTCAGGAACAAATGCGTTGCACACACTCACTCAGGCCCTAAACACAAAACCTTTCTTCCTCTACTATTTACTGCCACTAGACTAAAAAAACCTAACAGCGCTAACTGTACATTTTTGCCAAATGTATCTTTGCCAACTTAGACTGCAACAGATAATTACAGTGCTAAACCTGTTAGTTATTTAAACCTATCAAGTTACAAATGTTTAGGTTCCGAGTCATTCATTAGTCCGCAATTTTCCAATATAGTAGACTAATACATGCTGAGCATGAACATTAATTTACAAAGCAAAGGTTCCTGGTTTAAGTTGTCAGAGGTCAGGTAAGCAACTAAATACAATCATTAAATGAACAATAGGGACCCCAATAAACGGATTCATTCTGCTTTTCCAGTCTGTAATACAGTCTATACTGACCCCTAGTGGTGAGCGTGAGAAACTTCAGGGACCCAACGCTGAAGTTCCCGTGACGCATGTCACCTACCAGCGCAGGTAGTAGTAGGTTGCTTCCACGTTGTAGAACTTGCTCCCAGCCAGCGTGCCGAGTTGGTTGAACGGCATTCCTGCAGCACAGCACATCCAATGCTCAGAGACGGGGAAAAGAAGAATCTCAAACGCTAGGCTGCCCATTGTTTGCTGGCCTTTTATACAGGGCGAGATGGGCGTGACCTCAGGTGCTCCAGGCAGGTGCTCACAGACACTCACCGACATGCGGCGACACAGACAGGGCCTGGTGGTAGAAGCGCTCTGCCAGCCGCTCGGCCTCCACCCCCGCCAGCTCATTCTGGTAGCGCGCTGCGAGGAAAACGGGCGACATGTCCCATCACAAGCGAAAAGCCGCCAGTCAGGGCGCCGCCCGCTCCTTGCGCGTTCCTAACGCCCAGTGCAAGGCGTCACGCATGCTCTGCTGCTTCGCTCGGCTTCTTCTAGACGTTTCTCCCAGCTTGCTTGGCAGCCATGACATAAATCTGATCCATGTATCGTGTATTTTATAGGCAACCCGAAACCAGCCCCCAACCGCACGAATGACAGAATGAAAATCAGGACAATTCAAATGTTGGTTTCTGAAACAGGAAGTTGATCTGATGTAATGCTGCCTAGCAAGTTCACAATGCTACTGACACAGTGTGATCAGGTGCCTCCTTACCCAGGTCTCCCAGGTACACGAGGCAGCGATGGCAGGCCATCTGGGCCCACTCCATCTCCTTGGCAGTGGCCGACACCGGCTTCTTCCGCCCTGAGAACATGTCTGCGTCAGGGCCGCATTTAAGATAAACAAGGCAGGTGGCGATGCTTTTTGGGTGACACAAACGTCAAGTCGGGCAGCAGCTCGCGTCGGCACTATGGAGCATTACTCAGCGTTTCAAGCACCTAAAACTGCCCTCGTTTGCGCAATAAAAAATCTGTCGTCATTACAAAACTGGGGAACTTTGCTTATAAAAGCTGGATGCATCAACCTTGACCAACACTAAAAAAAAACAGACTCGTAACCAATTTCATCTTATAACGAAATACACAGAATGGCTGGAAGTCCCAGGCAGTAGCAATCAACTACTGATGGCATATACCAGCTACAGCGAATTATGCACTGGTGAAGAGACGTAATAAATAGCTTTAGCTATCGGGCCTGCCAATCTTCTACTCACGGTAGGAAATCCAGTTAACAGAGTGACAGTGCTTCCTGATGTTACCTATGAGAGGGTCAGTGACGTGCGTCCAGTCGATGCAATCCTGCAGCTCCAGCTGATAATGGGACTGGATGTAGAGCAGCAGATGCTGGTAGAAGCCCACCCCAGCAATCAGGTGTGTCCTGTAGGCACACTCCAGTGCACTGCGACTGTGAATGTGCTGGGGAGGGGATGTGACAAAGAAATGCATTGCAGGTGCAGCAAGATTAAATGCCACCCAAAGATGGGTATTTCTTTCATTTCTCCATTATTTTGGAGCAATGAAACAGCACCGGGAAAAGTTATTCTGACCGGCAAACCGTGTACCCAAGACAGCTGCTGGACAGCACCAGATTAACCATGACACAAACAAAACCACAGCATCGGCTAAGATGAACACACTTTTAAGATTAGCTTCACGATGGAAAACAGTATCAAAAAAAAAAACCAAATTCATCACAGCCAAGAATGAACAACCTGGACCAAATGGTGACATTTAAAAAACATCTTCCTGTTCCCCAAAGGTGCCTTTTGCACTTGCATTCCAATATTCTTGCTGCTAGATAAATTAGAGAGTGTAAGCAAGAGCTCAGTGAGAGAAACTGGGAGAAAAGGCAAATTAAACTATGCATGAGCAGTAGAATGAAAAGTGATGGGGAAAAAAAAGCTAGGAGAACAAACAACAAGTGAAAAGGGGCATATATCTTTAAAACACACACACACACACACACACACACACCAGAAGCTGTACCAAGCTTGTATAAAGGGCAGTGATTAAGTAATACCTTCTTGTTAGTCTTAATGACCTGGATGACCTCGTAATAGACCTTTCTCCACAGCAGTTCTTCAGCCTTGCGGCCATAGTCCACTGGGTGGAGGAACATCAGCTTCACGCAGAGCTCCCGCAGCCTATCCAAGCCAATACTCATGTAAGGAACAGGTCAAGATCGGCTTCAAAGACCTCAGGCCGGCCTCTGACTTCAAGTCATTTATCACTGATCACTGACCAAATATGGAAGATTCTGATGCTTAGCAATAACACAGAATTCATTTTCAGCCCCATTTCTAGTAAAAAAGCAACATCTAAATACGCCAGCAACAGGGCAAAAGTCTACAAGTAAAACAAGGTCAGACCTATCTAATTAAGCGTATGTAGTTTTTGTAAAATAACAATTTAAAGGATTTGCATTATAGCAAACAAAGTGCTTACTTGTTCCGCAGGCTGATATTCTCTGGCTTGAAGACCTCCCTGTAAGAGGACTTGTTGCCGATGATAACATCCAGCTTGTGCACGGATTCCACCACAGCCCTAAGATGATATGGTAGCACATACATAAACTGACATGTGGGAACAGGTCCTGTGTCATCCATTAAATGGGTAAATAAGCAACAGAGAAAAAAAAACAATGCAGCCCATCTAAGAAACTAGAACTAACTGTTAGTTAAACACAAAAACAGCATAATCACTGGACAGTCTGACCCTGAATGGGTCGTCGTATCCTACAGGTAACCATCTGAACACCTTCAGTGCTTTTATCAAGCAACACTTGCAGTTGACTAGTCTTTTATACATAAAGACAGATATCACCTGTAACCAAAAGTGGTAATATAACGCAAATATTAAAGTTATTAAGAAATGGAAATTCAGTTGTATGTGTAAAGTCATTTTCTTTAGTATTAAGAAAAAAGTTTGACGCCTCCGCAAAATTCACACCTAATATCCCTCTTGCATAATTACATCTTTACACACTAGGGACGTGTTACCTTACGCCATTCTTTCCATCATGCAACACCGATACCAGATCGGTACTTCTGTATTAATTTATCATATTATACAACGTTCGTTTCGCTTGCCCTCCCCACTCCCATGACCGTGCATTACAGGGCGACGCGGTTCTAGCCGGCATTAACACAGGTGCTGCCTCTTGCACTGCAAAGAACAATGATAAACACTAAAATCTGGAGTCCCCAAAAACGTGGTATTACAGTTTGCTAATGTGCTCAAAAAGAGCAGGTTTCCCACGCGGTACCTTGGAGATGTTACATATACTTAGCAAACACATTTGCCTGTAGCCAAACGTCATGACATATGGGGTTAGCTGCTAATCATCCCCTCGTTTTCAATGAACGGTTTGGGAAGCTAACAGGCTAGTTGGCGTGCGAAGAAGCACACACGTTAATAGCTAAATCGGCGAGGCGGGTCAGGTCAGGGGAGCTAAGCGGCTAACTAGGTTAGAGTTTGTTAAGCTAATGAGTGACCGGTTTTGTATCTACTGCATCAGAACAACGGCCGCTGGTTTTGCTCTGGGTTGCTAACAGGCTAGCCGGCTAGCTGGTGCGCGCCAGCAGGGTGGTTGCTCAGGTAAGACTGGTCGTCGTAAATGCCTGCGGACGCCCTGTCATCGCCCCAGTGCCGCGCACTCGCCGGCGTTAGCAGCAGAAGCTAACCGAAGGCTCTGCAGCTAAGAGAGTCTGCGGACCATCCCCCGTCCCAGTTCCGACTCGCATCTCGGCCTTGACTGACCTGTAAAGCCGCTTGATGTGAAGCACCTTCGCCTCTGGCTCGCTGTCCTGACCCGGTCCACTCATAGTAGCGACGATGTGGAGTCTTCCACCGGAGTCTTCGAGCCCCCTCCCCCAGTGACCGCTGACCGTATCTACCCACCCCCCTGCCCGGCTCTGCCCGTCTGGGCTGCTCACTCTCGCTTTCCTCGCTGTGTGGACTGGCTTCCCTGGTCTGCCAGCCGCTTAACCCGACTCTCTCTCTCGTTTCTTATGCTGCTAGGTCTCCAGTCGCCCCTGCCCATCCGTCCAGTAATCGGATAGGAAAGGCAAGGAGCAAATGCTTCAGTTTACTCTTGGTCAGCTATCGGGCCCCGGTATGTTCCTCGCACCGTTCCCAGTTCCAGGCATCGTTTTGAGTGCGGCCATTATTGCTGAGCCACCGACCGCTGGAGTACCGCGAGAATTGCAGTGACATTACGACGCGCTCGCGGGGAATTGCGCCGGGTTGCCAGATGCAGCACGGAGACTCACCGTCGCCGCTCGCTCGTTGTCGAACTCGCATTGACCCGCGTGCCTGGCTGATTACCCGGTACGTTACTTGATGTCAATGCCCAGATCACTATATCGATGACTGAAACGAGGACATTTTTACGATTTTTACAGAACCTCGTAATCTTTTTTTTAGTCTTCAGTTCTTAATTCTAGGCCTTCGTCCTCTAAATGCTAATGATTTGGTTTAATGGAAACACGCGGTTGATTGTTATTACAAGTATAATTTTTTATTGAATAAACGGTAGAAACTGTCGATCGTAATACTCAGAAATACTACAGAACTCCATTGCTTTGAAAATAGTGTGACCATATTTTAATGATCTCTTTTCCTCAAAATCCAGCTTGTCACTACAATTTTAAATGTACAGCATAACAGCATCTGTATCACCTCGTTTGTTCAATTATTTTCTCGGAATACAGTGGACCATCGAAACACGACTGACATACGAGCAACTTGGGTTACGACCAAAATTTTAGTTTTGACTTACGACGAAAGAATTGAGTTACAACACGAATGCAGGTCGAGGCCAAACGAAGAGCCGAGTTGCCCGAGAGGCGCCCGTAAGCGTCAGTCTGAGCCCAGATATGCCTGTTTGGGGATGTAATTTCGGTCAGTGCTAGTCGACTAGACACATTTTTATAACTTTTTGGTGAGTACACTAGAAAAATTACTGGTGTTTCTGGTAAATTACGCACAATATACACTCCTTTTTTATTATGAAAAAGTTAGATAAGGGATGCTTTGGGAGGTTTGGAAGGCATTATAGGTATTTCAGTTATTTCTTATGGGAAAAATAGTTTTGACTTACGACCAACTTGAGTTACGACCAGCCCTTGTGCACAAATTGAGTTCGTAAGTCAAGGGTCCACTGTAGTTTTTTGCTTATTCAATTTCTGGGGATGTAAAAGTAAATTATGTTTGCCAGTTTGTTGCAAATTATTTTATAATGCTAATCTGTATTAGAATACTATACAATATGCCTCACTCATTATGAACATTTTCACAATAGGCCAGAGAATTTGTTCTTATTAATGCCCCACACAGGCGACTGCGCTTTTCTCCTAGTGGTTTGCTGCAAGGCGAGAGAAGCCAACTAGCCATCCAAATACATAAATTTGCAAAATAATAATAATGTACAATAAATGACTATTACATATGAATCAATTGATATGATTAACGCAAGCCACATTTTCAAATACAATTTTACAATGTCATTTAACTGAACTTATGTTGAAACAGGTCTAGAGTACACCCAGTAAAATCGCCAGTAATGCCCCAGGTTTCTCAGGTTTTATGCTAACAAGGTGGCTCAGGGCCACAGCCGCAGCTATACTCAAAATCTTACATAAATCAATTACCGGTATTTAATTAATTCAACGCTAAATTTACGCAAACAAATAATCAATAAGAGTTAAGTTTTCAAATGTGTGACCCACCGATTTTCACATTGTGTTACTCAAAGGACCAATGAATTAAGACACACAATTTTGAGATTGAATTCAGTTTATTTTTCTATAAGAAATGAACAAAAATGTAGATTGTAACAATGATAATAGAATTTAAATAGACTTCAAAAGTCTTTAAAAGTGGACGGAATTATCTGTAATCGCCTGTTTTCTGTTGGTTTCTTTTTCTTCTCAGGTTACGTCAGTAATTGATAGCATACACTAATGTCTAAATATGGAGATCAAAGGTAATTCCTCCAGTTCCTACTCAACCCTTTAAAATTAATCCAAATTCCTAAGAAATTTTAGGGAAACTACTATTCCACCAAAAATTGTCCCAAGAGAAATAATCCATTATCAACTGACTCTGCTAAATCCACTCACCCAAACTCCCCCTAGACCTTTGTCCCAGAGCTAATTAAGCAAACCCGATTTCAATCCTTTGCATCAGCTCAAACTTAAAGCGCCCCCTGAATGCCATTCACTAGAGATGCAACAATAGTAAGCTACAAACTGCATGTCTTACCAGCACATCCGGAGTAAAACTGCGGTACATGACAGAGACCCCTATTCCTTCATTCAATCCATCTCAAGATAACCCTGTCCCAGGAAGCAAGCAGGGGAACAGCCTTGATAAGATACCTGTCTATTGCAGAATACACTGACACCGATCCACTTTCCGACAGTTTATCCTGGTCAGGGTCACAAGGGCTCCAAGAGCCCATCCCAGGCAGCACAGGGCACATGGCTGGGGTACATCCTGGACAGGATGCCAGTCCTTAGCATGATGCACACAGTCACACACTATGGGCAATATTGAGACAGCAATTAGCCTAAATGCATGTGTTTGCACTGCATAGTGGGATTCAAAACCCCAGTCCCCAAGGGAAAGTAAGAATATAGTTCTGATCTGCCACCTCAACCCCTTAAGTGTTAAAAAGAGGATAATATAAATATTTAGGATTTTTTAAAATACTTTATAAAACATCTGTAATTGATAACACTTTACTTCATGAGACACAAATAATATATGCTATATATGCTATTACTTAAATATACTATTACTTATTTATGAATTACCCACAATCTAAGTCTTAGTTACATACTATTATATAATAGTATGTAACTACAACTTGGTTATATTAATATTAATCTCACGTTTGTCATTAATGAATTGTGACGCATCTTTTATCTCAAGTAGCTACTATATTTGTTCTTGATTTGTAGTTCAGTAGTAACTGAGTTACTACTAAGTATTTGTGCCTCATGAAGTGTTACACTTTAAAGTCATTATCTGTCAAAAGCGGCCCACATTCATGGGAGTTCATGAATTGACGAAGGTGTGTCTGTTGCTTAGAGCAGATGCTGTATGCTTGCGTGTTTCTGGGCTCCAGAAGGTACAGTATGACTCAGAGCTTTTCACTGTATAAGGAACTGCTGCAATGCTGCAATTAGTTGTCTATGTCAGCATTACTGTATGTCCAGCAATATGCATGCAAATGAGAGGCCCTCTATCACTAAAAGGTGCCTCAGACAAGATTGGCGCTGGCATGCAACGTTAAAACCGGCAGACCCGCGGGAATCCACCCGCATCGGCAATGGCCTTCCAAGGGTCCATTTTATGCGCAGGATGGAGTTGCACAAACCAAATGGAAGAAAGCTCAGGTCTGAAAATGGCTCAGTCACATCTTATATTTGAGTCAATTAAAAATAATGATTTCAGGTATAGAAATATTGGCATTTCATTTTAAGTGAAAAGTTATTTTTATTTATTATACATATAAATTAACTTATTTAATAATCATTCCATCCCTCTATGAATCTTCTATAGCTGCTTATCCAGTACAGAATTGCAGTGAGTATGGAATCCATTCCAAGGAGGTCCGGTTTCTCCAAACTGTACAAAACCATGCTGGTAGGTTAACTGGTATCTAAATCGCCCAGTCTGTGATTGCCTGGCATCCTGTTCCGGTTGTCCCCTGCTGCGTGTCCAGTGCTGCCTGGGATTGGCTCCAGGCCTATCCCACAACTCTGAGCAGGATAAGCAGTTGGATGATGGATGGATGCATTATGTCAAATCTGGTCAGTCATGTGAAGTCAGAGGAAACCGATTATTTCCTGATCTGTAATTTTTAAAACACAGTCTTATAATCAAATCTGAAACAAAAAGCAGAAATATGCCACGAGTATGAACTTTGATCTTATTTCACTTCATGAACATGAGAACTAGTCCTGGGCTAAATGCAGAATGTGAAAGTATCTTAAAATAACCATTAGAGGGCACTGTTGTACTTTATCACTCTAGATAGATGCAATGCTTATGTGTATATTCTTTGTATCCATGAATACAAATGAATTTACTTTAACTAGCAGTATATTCTACATAAACACTCATTTGAATTGCCAAAATTTTAATGTGATTTCTGTGACAGTCAAGGGTCAGACATATTAATAGGCAGATATGAGGCCTGTTTGCTGAAGTGAATCTTAAGAAAATACACTCATGAACACATCTTAGAAAAATATAACAACATTACGACATGTTTCAGTTCAGCTTCAGACTACTGAACAGAACAATAAACATGACTGCCGGCTTCTCTATGGCACCATTGATATATTGTAGATTGAGAGCATGCTTCTGATACAGTATATATTTTAGATCACTCTTTATCATTTTCCCCCACAGCTTGGCCAGATCCCTAGTCCAGTTTTATTTCTTACACCCAGTAGCATTTGATCTGATGCCATGGTGACATCCTAGTACTTCATATCTAAACCAGTGACTCCTCTATACAGTGTGCTGGTTTTCACTGTACTGTAGTCTATAACACAGCTGCCTGTAGGTGCTAACTAGAATTCTGGCAGTACATCTTTAAAAGCTCGGGAGTCCTGTTTCAGTCCACTGACTTAATAGACTGAGGAAAATCTTGGCATCCCCTCTCTCCCCCCCCACAAGGCATTCGCAAATGGAGGCAGGGAACTGAAACTGCAGTTCCTTCAGCTGGTTTCCAGTTTCTTCTGCAGGCTCCACTGCCAAGAGAGTTATGTTTTTTTTCCTGATGGCTGACACCCGTCCACACTGGGAAGGGCCCAGTGAGTGAATGTCAAGGCTTAGTCTAGGCTTAACATCACAAGGAACACCAATCCTCAGTGCAGGAGACCACATAGATCTTCAAGCTTTCGGGAGGCTGTGCTAAAAAAGGGCAACGACACTGATGCCTCCACCCTCAAAAAAACAGCTCACTGTTTACTGCATTCATGGGAAATAGATATACCATGAAATAAATGTAGCATAAAATCTGCTGAAGGACATCAAATTTGTAAGTAAGTGTGTAAATTTGGCGAAGGAAGTCATTTCAGCCATGATGCAAGGGGTGAGCTGCTTCCCCCCTGCAAACCCTTTTATGTGCAGTGCACTGAGATTCACCAGCCCACCATCCTGTTTGCATGCCGTGCAAATCCTGACAACATCACCAGAGTGCAGAATGTAACAAACAGTGCAAGACACCATTTTATTCCATTATTATTGTAAGTTGTTGCTCCCTGATGTTCCAAGAACATCTCGACATCTCTAGGGTTGCCCAAACAGCTAATAAAAACATTAAAATCAGATTTGCAGTTAGGAATTTAATTATTTGTTTATTTACGTATTTATTAATCTATGTATTTATTTATTTATATCTCCAGGATTTGTCCACCCGAAAAATATAAATTCCTGCTTATTCAAAAAAAGGGAAAAAATGAAGAATTTGTCATTTACGGCATCAAATAAATTATTCAATAAAATTAGAGTAACAATAGATATTATTATTATAATCAGAATATCCATATTCATAACAAATCCATGTACAGTAGTGAAGCACACATCAATATTCACTCTTTCTGTCGGTATATACAATGTCCCAACTTATCTGTCCATTCAAGAAATAAAGAGAAGGGTTGGGGTGAATATGGCTTGTCTAGGGGCTCGGACAGGACTGAGGAGGATGTGGAAGCAGGATTTACAGGGACCTGTACATGTAGATTAGCATAAGTGTAGTTGTTGCTTAGCATGACCAATGAGAAGAGAAGCGGCGATATGGAGGATAGAGTTTGGGGAGGGTACAGACTCAGGAGAAAGGGCTATCTCTATTCATAAAGTTAAATAAATGTGAAGCACAACCTCAGCAAATACATGATTCATAAGCATCAAATGAAACCAGGTAAACAAACCAGGAAGAATCATAAGAGTACTAGGAATTAATCATAGATAGAAGATGAAGGTGATGGGATAATATTGTTATATTCTATATATACAAACATTGCTAGGTCACACCAAAATCACTTCAAAATGCCTTAATCGGTGGGAAAAAAGGGTGCGAGGGAGAGACTGACGTAAGAGTTGTGTGTGGTCCGGACAGTATGCATGAATGAAAGACAGAGTTCAACCTTGCTTTGTGTGATCAGCATCTATACGGGAAACACTTCCAGGACACCTGTCCTCGTGTCTCTCTGAGCCTCTCAATCTCCACAGCGTCCCTGCCGTGTAGAGATGGAGGGAGAGAGAGAGGGAGAAAGAGAAAAGAAACACACACACTCCCAGCATACACACCCTTACACGGAATGCGCGCACACAAACCATCTATATACATAGACATACCATATGTACACACACATCCAGTATATACACAGACTGTACACGCACTTATATACACATACACGCACACTGACATTCACCCACTACACAGAATAGACCTCTGATCTCTCTCGATATTCTTTTTTTCTCATGATGGAAAAGAAGAATATTCAACTCGGGTGTCAAACACGTCATCTCAGTCCAGGCTTGGGGTTCGAACATGAAGCGGAACAGAAAGTTGGGCCCAAGGCTTCTGTTTGGCCACTTCATGGATGAACTGGTCGACTAGCTAGCTGCCTGGTCACGCATACGTCACTGAGAATTTGTATAAATGACACACGGGGCACCGAGGGGAAAAAATAAGAGTCAGTGTCATCCATGTAGTGTCTCTGACGTTTTTTGAATGAAGAGCTCCAAGGAGATTGTCCAGAAATCCGACCTATCTACCTCTGACAGGAGTTACTGCCCCGAGGTGACAGAGGGAAGGGGGGACAGGTCAAGGCAACGTCCAAGCCGTTGTTGGGGGCAGGGATGGAGTTTGGGGGGGGGGGGGGGGGGGCGTGCGGAGAAAGAATTTTGTTCAAATTTTGTTTTCAGGTCTCCAA
>JAODKE010000146.1:16478083-16506240 GCA_026779605.1 Mormyrus hasselquistii
GGGGGGGGGGGGGGGGGGGGGGGGGGGTGCATGAGGAACAACAGTTTTGTTCCAATTTGATTTCCAGGATTTCCACAAAAAAAGTCCAATAGGATTGTCACAAAAGAAGTCCGTTGATTAAAAAGTTGTTTCCAGACTTCTTTTAACTCATCTGAGGTCCTTAACATTATCAAAGAAAATTATAGATATGAATCAGAAAGAGTCCAGATGAATAAATAGTGCTCTGATAGGCTGATGTATAATCAAGATAACAGAAAGTGACACGGTCGTCTGTCCATTTTCCAGCTTCCACAGTTTCACCAAAGCCACACATACTACATGCCACTTTCTGTTTTATTGAGGCATTTGTATATTGAGTCTGTTTCTGCCCAGTCAAAGACAGAGAGAGATAGAGAGCAGAGACTAAAATGGCTCACATAAAAAGATGAGGGTGAGCAAGAGGGCCGGTTCTGCTTGAACGTGTAAAAGTGGAAAGCAAACATGGAGATCCGCAAGAAACAGAATGTGCCAGGAAGTGTGAAGGAAGAGTGAAAGAGTGGGGATAGCAGAGTGAAGGTATGGCGTGTGACACATATACAGCATGAAACATAAAGTGGAAAGAGAGATTTAAAAAAAAACACAAATCATAGAGGATCTGAGAACAGGAGCATAAACTGCAAAGGAATAAAGGTACCTTCAAAGAGTATCTTACCCTTATCTCTCTCTCCCTTGGTTAAGTTTCTTCGCGTATGTTTCTTCCATCAAAATTGAACACAAAACAAATTCAGCACACTGCCAATCAGAGAAGCTGTTCTTCACATGCTACAGTACAACAGCCATTGCATCATTTCAGTGGAGAATTGCTATTTGTCTTTTAAGTAACTTAATATCCAACAATAGGTGTGAATGTACAAAAAAAAAGTCCAATCAACCAATTAGAGACAGCGAATGTCAGGAAGGGACAGTCCATTCTTTAGGATCCTCCAATGGTACCGCTTGTGTTAATGTATGCATTGACTCTGGAGCATCTGTTTTGTGAAAGGGGCCAGAGCTGTGCTCGTCCCTTTCCCTGCATTCCCCCATTCTCAGCTAATCAGATCCCGAGGGAGGGCTTCTGAGTCAGGGCCAGGCCATTCGCAGGTCTGCCCATACTGCATCAGCCAATTACGTTCCAGATTGGCCCCCACGATGCTGTGTGAATGGCTGGAGGAAAAAAAAAGGGAGACAGAGAGAAGGAGGGGGGGTGTCCGATGAAGTAGTGTCTAACCTTTGCTACTGATGACAGCTGGACCCACTGCCCTATTAGCAATCTTTCAGTAAGTGTTCAGTGTGGACTAATGTTTTAGTCAGCTTGGGTACAGCTCTGAGGCATCTGATTGTTTACCTGAGTCTCTCAGTTCTGTTTGTCTGAGGTATATTCATAGCAATGCACATTTAATCATTAACCCTGTACACCCATGCATCTATGAATCATTATGGTTAAAAATAGTAGCAGTACATAATTTGCACATTCATATTTAATGGAGAAAGTCACTTAAAATGAAAGTTTCAGCTAAATAAATAATATAGTAATAAATTGTATTTTATCAGACTGCAGAACTCGGTGGACTATATTTTTGATAATCTGAATCTCTCTATAATAACCAATATTTAACTTTTTTCTAGCATATGAGGAAAAGATAAGCTAATAATGAGGGCCTTCTTGTGCTTTTTAGCAGTGCTCATGTTCTTATTTGGTGGGGGTTTCAATCCAACTAGGAATCCCAGCCCTGAATGCTGCCAACCTGGAAAACTTAATAAGCCAGTTCCATTTTCTGACTAGGGGACTTGACATTCGTCCCAAGCCTGCTCTTGGTACGCGGTGCAGTCTAACAGAGTACGCAGCTGAAAACTGCTGAGATGCACAGAGTTAGGCTGGCTTTTCTCCGATCGAACTTTGATTAAAGAAACAAAACTTTCCCGTCATCTTGTGCCAATAGAATGTTGTAATATAAAAACAAATAACCTTCACACAGAGCAGGCCTGCATCAATACCCAGGCACAAGAAATTGCATTCCAGATGTCCTGCAAGTCTACCAGTATTGGCAGTAAAGGAGCTCACAAGATATTTGAGAACATAGTTAAATTGCACTTTGAAAAGCCTTACTGCAGAAGCTTGACCATCACAACTGGACAGGATACATACATCCTGTAAAAGCTACGATAAGTAGAACCAAGGGTTTCATTTATGTTCTGCGCTGTTAAGATATGGGAAATGCACAGATATATGTTCCGATGTGAGGTGTATATGGATCAGTCAAATCCAAAAGCTACAGAGAGCACATAGTTTACTGTCACATGACACTGTTTGTGATGCTGAAGTCACTTACAATGATTGCATCTCTTTGTATTCTATAAAGATTTGAAATGTCATCAAAGTACTTCCCATACCGTGCCTTTTCCTTTTTAAATGTTCTTTGATGGCTAGATACATATAAAGCATGTGGAATCTTCCACTGTATTGTCAAACATACTACATTCTTAAGTTTGTTTTTTCATGATTGAAATAGCTATGATTTTAATGGTCTGTGGGGCATCTGAGAATGATATTTGTAATACACATGCAATTAACTCATCATGCGTTAGAATGTCAATGTAGCAAATTGCCCAATTGTTTATGACAACCCTTCAATCAGAAGCATTTTTAAAAGTAGCAACTCTCCCAGGATGTAAGAAAAAACAGGTGTTTTTTTCCCCCCAGCAACAGCTGTGCCATCTACATTTGCATGAACGGATCGTTCTGTATATTTCGACAGAAACGGTGAGATACAACACTTAGACATGAACATAATAGGGGAGGACACAGGGTAAGGCCAGCGTGACGTCAGAAGGCTTTTTTGACATCACTCTTAAGGCTCTTCAGCCATGTGAAACATCTCTGCCTTATAATACAGATGCATACTTGGTGGGACAAAATGTCCTCTGAAAAGCCCACCAAGTGAAAACAACCTAATTATACTGTATGGTATGCTAAAAGTCTCACAAGAAGCCACAGGGCACTGTGACTACTGACTAAAGAAAAAAAAAGTCGAAATAAGTGCAGAGTCTTCAGTGAATCATGGCATCTCGTCTCGAGGACATTCACAATCTTAGGTTCCTCTGTTTTTAACGTGCTTCCCAGGTGTAAGGTGACCTGACAGCTGCCAAAAGTCATAGCAGCCAATCCGGTTAATTTCAAACTATCCCGCTTAGTCTGTTGGGCACCACTCTGCACCTGACCGTTCTGAAGGCCCCGGAGTACCCACACAAAATGGTCTGACAGGCCCGGCCCTTCTGGGGTCCCAGCTGTGAATGCTGGCGCGGGACAGCTCCCCTGTGGTCTGTGAGGCCGTCTCATTGTCACATTAAAAAAAGTGCAGTACCTGATTGTTTTCTGGTCACCAGCATTACAGAATCATTAAATCTGCACGCACTCAGTTCCGTTGGGTGGTGGTACCTTTTAAGGTTTGGGTTGGTGGCAAGCGTGCGCACTCACACACACACACACACACATACACACACATATAGACAACAGTTAAAGCACCTAAAAGCCTTATAAGTAAAGCATATCCACGTGACCGATATGACACACGTACAATGCTGTACTATGAGATTATTACTTGGAAATGGCACTGTATTTTTTGAAGCACCTGTTTATCACATATTGGTTCTGAGATTGAGAAGAGAAAACTTTGCATATGTCCAGTCCAGTTGAGTAATGTCCAGCCATTAATTGCTACTTTTAATTTTTCTGCACATTATTAGATTTCTGAGTGTGTTTCTTGTGCTCTGTCACCAAAGACCTTAAAGTCTGCTAAGCTTTACACGTAACTATTATATATCTATTTATTTTACAATATAAACCTCCTACTGGTTCCACCAGCAGAACTTTTCAAAATCCTTTTCAAAAGGTGTACTTCTTAAAACTCCTGATATTAAAGGCACTGAAAAAGTCAGACCATGCTACCACAGTCCTCACTGAATCACACTGCAATGCAATTGTCTGGTGCAAAATTTTGTGCAACATGGTTTTGGCATCTAATGTTAGCATGTTTGCTGAAATTAAAAGTGGCACTTTTAAGCTGTGGACAAGCTGCTTTGAAGTATGACTAATTCAGGTGCTATTTGCCAACCAATGGAAAATCAGCTGGCAATTTTAGGACAGGAAATGAGTGTCCCTTCTGTACCCAGTGAATTATGGGATAACATGCAATGAGCATTTTTAGGAAACTATTTAAAACGTAACCTCTCTTGTTAGTATAAATTATACTGGTGATTCTTGAAATTCTATGAAAATAAAAAATACAGAAATTTAGGATTATGAACCATACATGACGAAATATTTAGAGCAGAACGGTCGTGGGAAATGAAACACTGTTTTATGCCATTTTCTCAATACAGCTCATCTAATCATCATAATTAGCTCATAAAAGGATCTCATAATATCTAAGAGGCTCCGAAGACGAGAGCATTACAGCTGCCCTACAGCACACTGACCCGAGTTGATTTTGGCCGTGATGAAAATGCGAGCTGTTGAGCTCAGGTTAAGCTGAAAGCCCTTTTCCTCTGCATGTGTGCAGTGTGTTCGGTGTGACTCCCTCTTAGATATCTATCCCCTTTTCTCTTTCTCTCTCTCTCTCTCTTTCTCTCTGGCACAATGGGAGGGGAAAGTGTGCAATATTTTCTACCTCCGAGCAAAAAGAAGAGGAAGAAAATATACGAGGGGGCAGGGAGAGTTGCTATCGTTTGTGCCCTCTGTCCCTAATTTGCTGCTGGCTGTCATTGCTCTGCTTCCCCTCCTGCCAGGCCCAGGCTTGACGTAGCTGGAGCCGTGCTCCCGCCTGCCATTTGGGCAGGCACCGAGAAGGGCATTGGGTTGCCACGGAGCTCTCCATTCTGGTTGAGGTGCACACGAGGAGGTGGGAGGGGAGGGGGAGGCAGGGGAGGGGGAAGGACTCCATTCCAGGGGGAGCTGGTGGAGGAGACGCCCGAGGAAGAGACTCCAGAGCCGGGAGTGATGGTCGTTCCTCCTCCTCCGGCATTCACACTGGGGTCTGCAGAACCCAGGGAGGAATACTGCTCTTCCTAGTAAGAGAGAGAGGGAAGGGAGGCGGGACACAGGGGAGGGGAAAGGGGCGGGGTTAGGGTGCAGGTGGGGGAAGAGGCGGGGCAATCAGAGCAAGGGGTGTTGGGCATGGGAAGGAAGGGAGAGAGGAAGTCATAGGAGTCAAGAAGGAGTGAGATTTCGGGAGGACCGTGAAGGGGTGAACAGAGGGGTGGATGGGCGGATGAGGTATGGAAGGGGCAGGTAATGCACAGGTGAAGGGGCATGCGTTGCGTCAAGAATGTGTTTGGATGGAAGGGAAAGGCAGACAGGTGGCGAGTAAACGGGAAAGAGCCAGGAGATGGAGAGAAGGAGGAAATGAGCCGCGAAGACAGGGAGCGAGCCACATTCACAGAGATGGAGAGAGAGCGGCGGAGGGAAATGGGGGAACGGGGAAGAAAAAGGCATGAGGGATTACAAATCTGGGGTGACAAACAGGACAGTGTTCCCCTCTTCTCAGGGTTCTGTACAACACAGGACTACTGTGTGAGCAGCGACAAATGTACATTAGTCACAACAGTCCAGTGGTGTGTAGGGTGTCAAGTCTTTGTCAGAGTGCTGTTTAGTGCGTTAACACATTGTCAGCGCGCAATCAGTGGGCCGAGGCGTGCCGTGAAGTAATTATTCCTGGGCCGGTGTGACATTCCTTTCCATAAAAAGCTTTGGGAGTAGATTTCCTATCCCAGCCGGAGAGGATACTAAGGCCCACAGTTCACCTTGTATCTTACAGGTAGCAGCAGAGAATCATAGTATAAGCCGCTATTCCCTGCAGCATAATGAACACCAATTACCTGATTCTTTGCATTAATTACAATGCCCAACAGACACAATCTGAAAGACTAGATGTGAATTTTGCCTATAAGTCAATGCCAAAGGTACATTAAACTTGTATTTATGTTCAAAACGATGGGACAGCTCACTAAATTCATCTTAGAAAATGACACATAGTGCTTGTTGACCATAATACAATTTAAGGCATGTAGAAGAGATCATACAAAGAGTTACACTGAAACAAAGATGCACATTGTTATATAACGTTAACACTACATGGCAAATGAGATGTTGGTATATATATAAAACTATTGCCTTCAAATTAAAACAATGTCCAAACCACCAATCAGAGAATCAAACCCCCACACTCATAGACATCTCTTAACAGATTATCTATAAAGTGCTGAGTTGTCATTTATGATTAGTGGATGAGCCAAAGTTTTTATTTGGTCTTGTCAACTATTCTTACCTACATTGGCGTAGAGTAAGGTCATTGCCAATACCAGTGTGATTTCTGTTATACTACTAATCAAGTTCATTGTACAAGCCGTCATGTCCAGTCCAGTTCAGTGAAGTCTGTATTGAAGCAGTGGGAAAGAAAAGAGTTTGGTTAATTCACCTACCGGCCACCTACAGTATTGCAGTAGGTTGAAACACGGCGTTAAATGTCTCTGTGTGCAGGCAAGTCACTTGTATGCAGGCCCACGCATTGCTTAGGGATGCTTGCGTTATTCTCCTCGTTAAAATTTTAGGTTTGAGGAGGGGCCTTTAAGCTCTCGAGCAATGGGTGCAGTCCGTGCACTCACACCTTTAACTGCGTTCAGCCAGCATGTTTTAAAAACACTTAATGCCGTTTTCAATGTACTACAAGCCAGTAGTGTTGGGCCCACTGTATCATCATGAAAACACTGGGAATGACGATAAGGCGACAGAGGATGTATATTTAGGTGGCTTCACATTCAGCTGACAAATAAGTAGTTTAGTGGAAAAATAGGTCAACACTGATAGTTCAGTGTGCTTCAAATTATGGATCCTGTTGTTATTTTTTACATCATATATATAATCCGCTGAAGTCGCGGTAGTAACGTGAGTTTAACTGGATCAGCAAACCTTTTCTCTTCTCACTCAGAACCTTGTGGGTTTTAACCATCCCCCAGAGATGCTCAGCCCTACAAGACTGCAAGCGCCTAGCAGCAGAAAGGGTACATGCGTATCCGTGCTCTGGGCGGCCACTAAACATCCACAGAGCAACGTGCTCGGCAAACTGTCAGCTCTCCGCAAAGCATCTGACGGACAAACGAAATCCGCTCTGGCTACCTTGCTAAGGAAAACGTGACTTGATGGTATCTAGCCTAACAGCTAAAAACGTGAGGAAAAAAATTACACTGCCCAGTTATCATCTTGCACTGTACCTTTTGTGTAACAAATGGACTTTGTGGCTTTACGGCTGACAACTATCACAACTAAAATATATGGTGGTTAACCCTACGGCAAACAGACTGATAGGCTGACAGACAGTCTAATTGTCCCATCTGCTCTCGACCGGAAGCAAACTAGAGAACCCTGGTATTAAAGGCAGATGAGGAGAACCAGCAGGTATCCGAGGGAACCGTATCTTTACAGAGAAGTGAGACCCCAGAACCTGCCGTCGATACAGCTTGAGGCGCACAGGCAACGTCGAGGTGTTAGACACAGAAGCACACAGGGCACGTCCACGCGGCATTAAAAGCGCGCTGCCGGCAGGGTTAGTAACAAACACAATTAACAGAGACACGAGCACATGGACGCACAGACCCATAGCCATCTCCCCAGTGCTTAATCCTGCAAGTACATCATGTTCGAGACTCATATTTCACTTTAGCTATTGATGTCATTAAATGCAAACAGAAAAAAACAACAACAAGGAAGCCGCAACGGCTCACATTTTTAATTACTTCAGTGTCTAAAGAAAAGGGCAGCCTATGCACTCAATGACATGCATAGTAATGTTAATTTACTGTCTGACTAGTTAAAGAAAATAAGATGCACACAAGAGCTTAAACTAAAAGACCAACACAAAAACACAATTGATATAAAAGAAGGCTACTGCATTGCCTACTCACCTCACACGGAATGTACGCTACACAGGACTCGGTGAGACTCACAGCATCAAAACGAACATGGCCACACGCACGGACTGAGCAACGACAGGAGGTCCACACGCACGCCACCAAGCACACACACGGGCATGCACACGCACGCACGCACAGGCACAGTGGATGCACCCACTCTGGGTACTGGGTTAGATACGGAGATTTCCCATAATGTTCCTCACGGGTCAGGAGGGGGAGGGGGAACGGTGACCTGAAATAAATGGCTTGATGCTTTTTGTCAATTGATTCCTTTATTGTGACAAGAGCAGTTTGGTTCAAGTTTTTTTTTTTTTGGTGAGAAGGACAGATTGTGTATATGTCAGTTATCCCAAAAGTAACATAGAAATGATTTGCAGTGAGAATCTGGAAAATGTGTCCACAACATTTAAAAACAGAAATCAAAAAGGGATAAATTCAATCCAAATCTGTTAGAATATTAATCGAACGACATGTCGCTACTAAATTTATCATTCACTAATGGGACAAAAAAGTTGTAAAACTGTATAGGCCTCATGGCTCTTTAGCGTGGCCATTCAAGGGCAAATTCAGATGTAATGTGATTATGTACTTGTGTGAGTATATGTATACATGAGAGTGTGACTGTATCTGTCAGTCTGTCTTTAAGGTCAGAATTACGCCAGTGTCTGTTAGACTGGGGTGTCGGGCCAATTTACCTCCAGAAAGAATGTGCCCCCTCATTAAAATTTCTGATTTATACTCAGTTAGTCACTTGTTCTGTTGCTGATTTTGTTGCCAGTAAAGGGTACACTGGTGCATATAAATTGGAGTCTGTAAAGGTGGATGGGAGTCTTACCCCCCAGCACTGTACGCCCCTTCCTTTGTAGTTTTCGAGATGCTTTGAAACTTAAAGGAGCATCAGACAGACGTAGCCAGGAAACTGAAGTAATACTGACAGCAACTGCAGAGAAGCAGCTAATTGTTTTATCGCCTACAGTCACCGTGATATAAAGGTGCTAGAACTGCATGCGCAATTCAAAAGACCGCCGAGCTCCGTTTCTATCTACATTTCGAACTGTCACAGATTGGGTAGCACTCAGCCCAGCTGGCAAAATTACACCGTGTTCAGTTCACGTATTCAACTAATATAGCAGTTTCGTCAAGTAATTAAGTAACTGATGTCAGTAGTTCAGTGCACGTCACCACTGTAATCATCTGTCACACATGTGTATGATTTTTCTTACTGTGTTTTATATGTCCATCTGTGCATGTGTAAACTGTCAGTGTATGTAAAAATATCCAAAATAAGAGTGTAATGTACACGTGTAGCGCTGTTAACTTTGGGACCAGCTGTAAAACTGTAGAGCAAAATATATATTTCTGTGCCAGCAGTTCCGACAGCTTGTCTTACCTCTCCAGTTTATCAAAAATTGTTAATTCTTAATTTCAGACGGAGAAAAGATGGAAAGATATGGAGAGATGGAAGACAGAAAGAGAATGTTTTGGAGTAAAGGCATTTTTAATTAAAGTTATCAATCAGCAATTTATGAAAAGGTATGGGCGAAAATATCCATATGGAATAGTTACAAATGTGTTTCACTGACTGGCAAACTGTACAGTCTCACTGATGTCGCCCATTGCAAAGCATTATGGGAAGTCTCCGTATTTCTCTGCATGTTCATGATCCAATGTATTCTGGCATGACCATCTGTACAGTTCCGCTGTCAGTGTGTAATGCGTGTCAAATCTGTTCGTGTTCCTATGCTGATATTTTGTTTTCAAGACGCAGGTTTATACACCGACATGTATGCCATTTACAATTTCGGCCGGTTCTGTAGTAAACAATCAGCTTCATGTCAAGCTTTTTTGTCTTATGCCATTATGAGTAAGACATACTCGCCATCTTTTGATTAAATGTATCTGTGCCATCAGAGAACATGTAGAAAGAAACATTTTCGCTGTAAGCATTTGCATTACGCTAAAATTAGGAATCATAAATGTGCACGGTCCATGATTTCATATTATGCCACCCCAAAGATTTAATATGTTTAAGGTTATCACTTATTAGCACTTTAAAAACACTGTACCCACAAAATACGTGTGAAATACAGCTTTTTATACATTAATTTTACGGGTGATTAAATACGTCACGTTTTAGATTGGCAGCGGGTTTTAACCAATTTTACACAGTTCGTCATTAGCAAAACGAACAGCACATAGGTGTTTATGAGGAGCTGAGGAACCCGCTAGAGCACTCCTGCCGAGAAATCCTGGCGTTTTGTGAGCAACATACGCTGTCGCTGCAGTCCCAAAGGAGCGGCGGGAGATTTCCTCCAAATTACAGTGGAGAGACAGTCGATTATTGCATGAAATTAGCAAACCCCATTTGATTAAAAAGAATGAATAAACACTTTCAGGAAGAGATGAGATACGCCACAGCACTGTCACATTCGTCAGTCCCTCCGTTTATCCGTGGGTCCGGCAGTCCGTGAGTCCATGCGTCCGTCCGTGTGTGGATGCGAGTCAGAGAAGTGTGTGAGAGTTGTGCGTACAGTGCGTGCTGCAGTATGGCTGGAAGTATATAGTGATGTTGTGCGTTACAGTATTTTTAATTTTATACTGATTTGTATTTGTATTACCTGTGTACTCGGGGCGGAACGGGCGCAAGACGGGGCTGCACTAGGATGGACTGCTGCCTCCCCTAAGAGAAATCACCGTATCTCATCAACACAGAGAGAGGAGAAATGGAGAGATGGAGGGATGGGGGGAAGGGGGGACGGGGAGGGAGAAAATGAGGGCATGTGTGCGGCTTGTAGGGGAAAGGGGTTAGAAAGGGTAGGGGAGCTGTGGGTTGTCGAAAGCCAAGAATACTTAACGCGCGCGCGCGCACACGCACACACATACACACACACCCCTACAGGCACGCACACACAGAGACACCCAATCAAGCACACACAGAGAAACGCACCCGCCAAATCAGAAATACAGACCACAACCAACACATCACAGCATGCTGTAAAGTTGAAGCAAACAAGTTGCCACCAGCATGCTGGAAAAAGCAGTGTCACATGAGGTCAACGGAGACCGTTTCTGTTCGCTTGCAGATGACATTCAACATACAGTCAGACCGGCAACAGCTGCAAAAGCGAAGCAAGTGCACGCTACGTCACAACAAATTTATAGGCTAAGATCGGAATTTGTAGCAATCTGGGTCCAAAGCGTGCCGTTCCTTGAACATGGCTGTCAGTCTCCACCCAGCAGTCACACTGACAGCAGCATTTATGCCGACATGCTGAACACATGCATAAAGGCAAAAAAAAAAACTGCAGGTAACTTCTACTCTTATGTGTAATACAAGCTGTGGAAACAGATGATCATTCATATAGATAAAATAAAAACCCATATAAACCAAATAAAGGAATACACATCTGAGAACAAAGCTACATACCAACGGAAAATTACCCGTTAGCACACAGTGGAAGCAGGTATACAAACACGGCGAGGAAACAGCGAGGGTAACACAGAACATGTAGAGGAACGAGTGGCACTTTTTAACGAATGGTTTGACATACACAACCAACACGGAGGAAACGAAATGTTATAACAAAAGAATGACATGTCAACATGCTGTGTGAGCTGCACTTTTGTGAAGGGCACTTAGAGAAAACGTTTTTTGTTGTTCTTAGTCTTTCGCAGGGTTGTTATTCTTGGCTTATTTTCATTAGCACTAAATAATATGTACAATTAGCGCAAAACTGGAATTGAAAAAATAGATGCTGAAATAGCGCAAAAGCCAGCTTTATCCTAACACTCACACTCAGTTTCATAGTTTTCTCAATTGTTTTAAGAGGTCATAACCATCTACATATTTAATCATAAAGTACAACCTTAAAATGCTGTACTGCTATTGTTATTAAATGTACAAGTATATGCAGGCGCAAAGAGATTTGCGACAGCTAGGCTGATAAACACCATTATTGTATAAGGACTGTTACGCAGAAACCGAATCTTGAAGAAACTTATTCGGTTATGGAAGGCAAACTTCTATGACGCACATTAAACAGAATGTCGTGACTCGTGATTTGTGGACGTATTTTGTGGTTCATTCAGTGACGTCACTCTCTAGCCCGAGACCTCGAACCAGAACAGATGAGTTCTAAGGCTTTACGACTGGTGGCTTGTTTGTAACCATCTTCAACAAAGTCTGTTAAAACCTTGGCCTCATTTATATACGTTCAGTCTAGCTGATTAAAATTCTTGCCATTTATGTTAAAGCGCGCATTCTCTGCCTTTAAAGGAAATCATTTAATGGTGTGCAATCCCTTTTTGGATTCACTCTCGAAATAAACTGACAAAAACTGTTTTTAAAAGGACAGTCAAAATACATCAGGCACTTATTGGCACAATGAGCGGTTCGATATTTCATTCCATTGTTTCAGTTTTTCACACGTACATTTGCTGCTGTTCGGAAATGTTAACAGTAATGCTTTATAAGTACTCTGGAACTGGAAAGGAGAGTTACAAAAAGGTTATGACGGTTTATCAGTTTATTACCATATCGTTTTGGCTACAATTTTGCCTGTTCACCTAATACATAATATGACTGGTATATTAGTTTTTAAATGTATATATTTTTTTTCATACAGTCAATAATAGTCAAAACATATTTCCTAGGTATATCTGTTGCCTTCATCGATGGATATTTGTCACTGTGTTCGTCCACTCTATGGCTCTACAATTGGCTGCTTCGACTTTACAGATTAAACTCTTTATATTTCAATCTTAAAATTTTCATTTTAAAAACTGAACCTTAAATAGTTCGTCTTCTCAGCATGCCAAGGGGAGCTGTCCCTATATGAACATATCAGGGAGTTTATATCTAAAACATTAGATTGTACCAGTTAACCAGGAGGGCATTAGCTAAGCAACACTTTAGTCAGAAATAGTCATGAGAACTACCATGACTTTGGACCAATCACAGCTCAGAAAAAAAAACTCCACAAAGGCCATGACAACTGCTACACGTAGCATAGCAACAGAACAGCAGAATATGGCTTTGTTTGGCAAGGGTTTCAAGTCCACACATTTGCAGAAGCTGTGCCGTTTTGCTTTTAATAGGAAGTCTTCAAAAGTTAAATATCCCACCATATAAAAGGGTCAGTAGTTAAACTTTAAGGTGTGTAATAAATGTGGATATGGAGGATCAGTAATAGGCTTCTAGCACAAGTACTCTGCATCATAGGTCAGAAAAAAGAACCCTTTGCTATTGTTTTTATTATTAAGGTAATAAAAATCAGTTGGTTGAGGAGGTGCCGTCACCCTGCTTACCCTGTTTTCCCGCTGGTAAAGACACTCCTGGGAAAGATGAGTGATTGTGCATCTGTGTCAGAAGTCAAACAGCACAGGACTGACTGCATATAAACACACAATCAGTGTATGCTCCTGCAGCAGTACTAGGTCAGTGGAATGGCTAAACAAAATAGCACATGACAGACACCCATCACATCAGACACTGGGACAGCTCATCAGTGGCAGGTAAGTGCTCCATAAGGAATTTACATCTATGTTTTTATATAAAAAGTTATTCTTGGCTAAATTATTTGATGGCAAAATCAAGCAAAAATATTAATTCACTTCATATACCTCAAACATGCAGGTTGAAATGTGCCCATTATATGCTGAAAAAGTATTATGTTCCAGAGATTAAACTATTTGTATTTTTTTTTGTTTCCTTGAGAGCTTTACAATCTTATGAGATACTGAAATCTTTCTCACTGACTGGATGCCATTGCATTCTTCACCAAATTACATCTTTCCAATTTAAGACAGAGTCAGTAATCTCCTGCTTGTAGCTTTTTATGCATGCCCAGCAGCAAGTGTCGGAGCAGCAGGAGAGCCCGGCTGCCTTTCCCGCACGCTAGAGAACCATGTTGCGCTGTCAGCATTTTCCGGCGTGGGGGAAACAGTATGTCACGGTTAACGCCTCTCATCTGATTAGTGGTGCGGTGGGTCTATGCCCCTACTTACCTATCCATTATCAAAGCCGGTTTTTTATTCAAATGGACACTTTAAAGCTAGCTATTGGGATTATTACTTATAGGAGACACGGATGTATACTTTTGCGGACAGACAGCAGGCGCATGATATTGAGAGATGAGCGATGATCAAACCTTTGATAGAAAGGTGAGGAGGTACTGGAGAATCTGGTGAAGGAAATGACAGACACAGGGCAATTCAGCCACAAAGCGATTGGAGTTTAAGTAGGCACTATTTGTGTATTTTGGTAATAAAAGATGACAATAAATATGGAGGTTTAAAATCTATTTATTGAAAGTTAAGTTCAAAACGCTTTGAGGTTGGATTCAGTCAACCCTTAGCACAAGACATATGTCACACTGAAAAATCGTCGTACAGATGGATTAATATTGGCACACAGAAACCTTTCAACAGAAAGAACCTAAAGTGGACAGACAGTGGAAAGGGACAGAGATACGGAGAAAGGAACAGGACCACGGCACAAACGGAGGGGGGTGAGGCCGTTTTTAGCCAAACTGATCGACACGCACAGATGAAGGGACGCCGGCATGAACGCCAACACAGGACCGACAGCGACGAGAGACGCTAGAGCCGGCCAACGGACCAGCGGCAGCAGCAGCAAGACAGCCGGAAAAAAGGGAGACAGTCAAAACAGAGGGACAGAGACACGAGCCAAGCTGTCATATGGACAAAGCGCAGACAGAAAACAGACCTGATCTGCAAACATCCGGGGTTTGAGCTCAGGAACCTGGCTCCCTCTCAGCTCGTCCTCCACGGCCATGAGCCTAGAGGAGAAAAACAGGTGTTCAACGGATAGCCATGCAATCACTAAATGGGGGGCGGTTCCCCAAACCATGCAAAGCTTTGACTGAAAAAGCGAAGGATCAGACTTGGGCAAGTTAGGCAGTAGCAGAAATCAGTTAATCACTTTTGTGAGCAATGATGCTGAATCTCTAAAGTTTTGTGAGGTTTCAGATGATCTGAAGGTGAAATGTCAAACTATTATAATCGGAAAAAAATGTTATTTTCTGCGGGGTATTGCACACCAGTATGTGTAACACCAGTGGGGATGTGGCCATGCATGAACGGATGGCACTGACTGGGCACTATCTTGATGACCCACCTGGTACCTATTAGCTTGTCATGTGATTGTATAAATAACTCATTGTACTAATGAAGGCAAAATGCTGAAGTGTTTGTGTGCGATACTCATTGTGGGGCTCTAATAAAAGAGAATTCATCAGAGCTTGGACCCCGATCTCCATTATTTTAATAAACTACCATATGTCGCAATTAAACTATTATTTATAGCCTATACTGAATTTTCACTCCTTTACAATCCCTGTCTGCAGCAGTAAATGTGACTGAACACTGAAGTCACTGCTATTTTTTAGCTAAAGGTGTTTTTGGGTAATGGTTGTTCAAAACTGCCTTGTAATAGGTGGTCAGATTTGGTAAACCGAGGGGGCTTCTGATCTAAAGCTACATCTCTATCCTGACTGCCACATGGGATTTATCCATGCAGGTTTACAAGCGCTGCAGCAAATCTTACTGCTCATTACGTACAGCACAGCTGGGTGTGAAAGAAACATTACAGAAAATATACTGCTGGAAAAATAAAAAAACATTTGTAAGAAAAAGTATGTGTGAGGAATATCCAATAGTAATACTAGTAACTGTACATGTCATGAAATATAAATATGAGCATTACTAGAAATGAATCAATCTTGAACAGTTTGGAATATTTTTTACTGCTCTACGCTTAAAGCAGAAACATTGACAAAATATTTATTTATGCAGAGAGCTATTTCATCATAAAATATTAGCAATATGGAAGCAGGAAAACACTTCTACACTTTTCGCAAGTTATAATTGCTAATGTGTTTCCTCCGGATACTCCCATGTCCTCCCGCAGTCCAAAACATGCGGTTAGGAACTGGCATCACTAATTTGCGCATGGTGTGTGATTGAGTGTGTGCCTTGCGATGGTCTGGCATCCTGTCCAGGATATTCTGTGCCCTCTGCTTCCTGGGACAGGCTCCAGGCTGACTCTATGCTGGACTGGAAGATGGGCAGATGGATTATATGTGTGAATACATGACAATGTAGTAACATTGTCATGTGTTCCATCCGTGTGGTACCCTCTGTACAGATGGAATTCACATTAATTTCTCGCTGGTTTGGGGCTGCTTTCAGTCTGTGTTGGCAACGAGGAGCTACTCTGCGCCATCACTTATTAAAAAAAAGCAACATGTACTCCGCTCAGCAGAGACATGCAGATCGATACTGAAATAATCATTCTTTCGATCTGACTGTTTAATTTTGAAAATCAATTCTAACATTAAATATATTCGATTCGGTAATATAATTGTTTATAATAGTAAAGAGAGCAGGATATGACCTGCTACTGGCCAGGGCCGCCCATTATGGGGATAAAGGGAAGGACTTCCACTGGCCCAGGAGATAGTGGCAACTTAAATGGGGCTATTGATCTGGCGGCACATCCCCACCCTCAGCTAAAAAATGTTATCCTTAATCCACCCACGGCAAATATTATTGTTTGCACCTCCACTCCCACCAGCTGGGCAAATTGTACCATCTAGACTGGTACAGAATGTCAGTATTTGGATTAAACTGGATTGGAAAGAAAATCAATGGTATGGCCGGCCCCTACTGCCAAGCCCTGTTTAAAAACTGCCCTGAACCCGATTTTGTAGCACAGTAGTATCACACATAAAGGCAGCTGTCAACCAAAATGCAACCAGCCCAGGTGAGGAATCCATAAGGCATTGGAACATTCTTGACATAATTTGCTAGGGTAGATGGTGGTATTTGGCACTGTCACTTACGACAAATCCATATTGAAAATCCATATTAAACACCCATTTGAGTATAATTAATGTGTATAAATTGACATTCACGCTTTCTTTATCTGTCTCAAAGGAAAGTTATTTCTCACTAATTTTTTATCTTTTTAATGACTTCACTTGTCTCTGTATTTTAAAAGGACTGAGTGTAATTTTAGCTAATCCTTTAAATATTCATTAATGGAGTGTTAATTAAATGGGTTTTATTATGAAGATGTCATGCAAAGCTGTTCTTTTTTAGGAATATCCATCCATCCACCAATCTTCTATACTGCTTATCAAGTACAGGGTCACCATGTCTTAAAAATGTATAAGTCATATGATGTATAAGTCATTTCTAAGTTACTGAAAAGGTTATACCAGCACCTATATCTAGAGAGAAGTTCATATGAATATCTCAGCATAATTCCATGTCAATGGTGTACAACAAATGCTACAATGACAATTAAGCTACTACAAGTAAAACTGTGCATTACACACTCCATTCAGAAACCTGATGTGACTGAAATTCTGTATCACGTTGGCTCGTTTCAGTTCCTTACTGGAATATCACATTACTTGTGTCGCCTATCATTTCATTTTAGCCGTCTGAAAGCCACCTTTTCACACCCACGTGGACAGACAGAATTCCTTGCAAGTCTGATTTTTCCTATACAGACCACAGATAATGGGGGGGCTGTGTAGGATAATAGGGGCAGATTTAAAAAATTAAACTCCTGAGATGTTCTTCAAACTTCAACGATCAGCGTTGTGTTCTGCTCAAACCAGAATTGAGGTCTCAGATATATGTTGTCTTTCTACTTGTGGCTGGAACAATCTTGCACTGGCTGATGCACTGGGGAGCCCGGAGTCTTGCACTGGTTGAGCTACTGGAGAGCTTGGGGTCTTAGGCAGAGCCACAGAGGAGTCTGGGGTGTCTGGTTGGATTAGCCATTAGGGTCTTGATTTAAAAATACCCAAAAGTAGACAAACTCTCTGCCACAAATTGCTCAGCATTTGGTGTCATGTTTGTGTTTTGTAAAGATGAGAATTAGACTGAAATATTAGGACTGTTTAAATATCGACATGCTAACATTAGGCTATTACGAAATACCTTGTGAATTTCTTCTGTTCCCTTAGGTAATGGGAATTTAGTGAGAACGTGGTAATGCTGCATTTGTCATATCTTCCGATCTCTACTGGGAAATGATCTATCTGATTGTAATATACATTTACAGTTTTGTACTGCAGGGGTAAAACTGCGAAAATATTTAAAACTTTTAATTTAATGCATGGCATACAAGATACAGCTTGGCCTGTATCTATTCCATATGACAGTGGTCTATTTATATCCAGTGCATTTCCATATATAAGTGCATGTCCTGATGATTGTACTTCACACCTCATTACATTATACATTTTGCATGCTAGCTTTGCAACATTTCAGTTTAGTATCGCCAAAGATCTAAAGTTAAATATTCTTTTACTAGACGTCCTGTATCGCACCTACAAAGAGATTAAATTGATTATTGCCATGGACTCATTCATCTACATTAGTGGTAAGGTGTTTTTATAATTGTTCTCCTTTGTTATGTACAAATAAGTCAAATGTGTTTCCCTGTTATCTACTGTATATATGCAGTGTGTGTAGAGTCCATTTTAAGACAACTCCTTGTTTAGCGACTGAGTTCCGGTCTAACAACCAGGTCCTTAATTGAAATGGTCACTATGTGAAAATTACAACAGCCTAGGTGTGACTGTGATTATGCTTATGACTTTTCTACAACCTATCATACTTTCTTTTATCCTACAAGAAGTGGACATTTTCAACATTTTGTAAATTCTTCAAAGATCTCTCTCACTCCGATATGGGTTATGAAATTTGCTTACCAATGTGAGCATCTTTTGGAAAGTGGCATTTTTATCAGCAGCATATTTGCAGATGGTGGTAAACCAAGCTATTCGCTAAGCAAGGTTCGCTGGTTGTAGTTGTTTTCCCTCCCATCTGCCTTCCCTTCTTTCTCTTACCTCCACCTCTTGTCACTGTCCATCCCCCCGTTTACCTGTTGATTATTCCTTTAATCTGCGAGTCTTTCTCCGCCTGCTGTACTCTCAGCCTCCTCTCGCTGTCCTCCAGCCGGGACTGGTACTGCAGGAGGATTTTACTGGTCTGCTGCTCCTGGGAGAGCAGCCTCCTCTCGTACTCCTCCAGCTTCCGGTGGGACATCATCAGGCGCTCCTTTAGAGAGTGGATTTCCTCCTCATACTCCCGGACCTGAAGGAGGCGGGGAAACAAGGAGGGACGTGACCATGGGGCCCGGTTTGGCGGCTCCTGAAGGGGGCGAGGACATTTCGGAAGCACATTATCACATTCTTGCTTTTGATCATTGTGCTTATCATTTTGAAGGCTCAGTGACATAGTGAAGATTTATTCCGGTCGTCCCCAAGGTACTGAGACGTCATAACAGACCAGTACATCATAGGATATACTCAGATTTTTTCTGTCTTAAATCAGATGTAATTATCCCCTTCAGAGCCAGCTTTAGGTGTGATGGTACAAAATGATAAAAGCCCTTCAAGGACACAACCTCATATGGAGGGTGAAGCAGAAAAAGAGCCCATGTATCTCGAAATAACAGAAAAATTACAACAGAAAAAAACCCTTATAATTACTGTACTGTGCTTTTTTGAGGCGTACATATAAAACAGGTGGCACGGAGGTGATGAGTGCGTCATTAACTCTAACTAGGTCACTCAAAACAATACTGGTCCAAAACAAAAAAAAAACAGTCAAGTTTGTTTGCTTTCTATGAGTCATTATAGGCACAGTTCAGATTTTAAAGCTAATATCTACATTATTCATGAAGCTGTTCTCGGGCACCATCTGTTCGGTTCTGGGAGATGAGGCGAGCATTCTCCTCATGCCTGTGCGGTGGACTGAGAGGCCACCTCTGAACGGGACATGACTCACGCCTCTGGGAGAAACCTGAGAGTACTCGCACCCAAAGAGTATCGAAAACCGATCACTGATCCGAATGTGATACGAGTGAGTCATAAAGCGGCGGGATGTGCAGACAGAAGGCGTCCTCTGAAATTTTAACTGCCGTTATGCATTAAATGCGACAATGCACATTGCCAAATGGCTAAAAAAGGAGGTGCGAGGAGGAGGGGCGGCCAGGAGATTGACGGGCAGATGTACCCTGTCCAAGCGAGACTCATCCATGCTCTTGGAGTACTCTTTGAGCTTAAAGTCCTCCCGGTCGATGCGCGATGTCTCGATGTCAGCGGATAGGTGGGGCATGTTGGAGACCCAGGCTACAGTTCGCTCTGACGCCGGAGTTGGTGGGTTGAGTGTAGAAGGTGACTGTGAACCCTGCGTGCAATACAATAAAAATCAAATAGCAAAATGGAGCTTGGAAATCATCTCATCCAGAAAAAGCAAGGCAACCGAGACAGTTAATGGAAAACTCGTGATTTGAGGACTTAACTGGATTAGTTCAGCCTTTGGATGATTCATACGCAATACAACTGGCACCCATAAAAGATCTTTTTTTTGAAACCTGCAGGATGCCATTTAATTTAAATCCCACACCAATAAGACTGACATTGGAATGTTGTTTCCATGAGAAAGTAGCTCAGCTCTAGAACAGCAGACTAATAGAACAAATACATATAAGCTGGATAAAAACATTGTGCGTAATTTTATTTGTGACACTATCTAAGTACTTACCCGCAATATCCCCCATGTTCTGTTAACACTTAAAATTTGTACAATGGAAACATGGAACATGTGAATGGAAACAAATAAATGGCATCGCAAACATGTTAAAGCTGGCATGGCAAATGAGAACCTCACAGAACCTCACAGGGACACGTGAAACAAAATGCCAGAGTAAGAAGGGGACGATGAAATCAGAGAACGCCACGTTTCCATCACCCCTGAATAGGTAACATTGTGATCCCTGTCAAAACGAATCTGTAAGAGTCGTAAGGGCAAAACAGGGCTGGACTGACCACTGAGGAGGATAGTGGGAGGGTTTATCGCATGAGTAGATGTGGCACGGGCAGCCCCCACACCTCTCATCTCTCTGCGTTGATGCTTTGCCTCAGACTCCTTCTTACTCTTGACCTCTAATTTCCAGACAATGGGACACACGTCTGCTTCATGTTTACACTCATATCATATCGCTGCTGTGCCTTTTATTCATTATTAACTTTGTTCTTTTCAGCCACATTTGGCAAGTATAATAAGTAATTAAATTATGTATAAATGATATAAAATGGCCTGCAGCCCTGAAGAGCATAAAGTTGTAAGATGGATGGATGGATGGGTGGATGGATGGATGGATGGAATTTGAATATCAGTTTGACCAGTTAGGATAAGGAAATAAGATGACACAAATTAATATAGATAAATATCAAATATAAATCAATAATATCCTAATGTAAAATATTTTCCAGGTTTTCTGGGACCTTATTAAAGCGTCATTATTTCTGGAGAACCTTTGATACTTGCAGAACGGGAGGACATCCCGGACTTGAATAATAAATGATGAATATGAATGAATTATAGCAATTTTCCATTTAATTTATGTTTCAAAGCATTCAAAACAACATATTAATAAATCTGAAATGGCCAGTTTTCCCATTTTCCGTGGTCTCATCACGAAACAAAAAAAAAAGTTTGAAAAGTTTTTTTCAATAAATGCATTTTCATTGTGAATACAAAAACTACAGTTTCAATCAACGTAACCCGCAAACAAGAGGCCAACAATCCCTTAACATTTTTTGACAGTATTACTGTTAGTGATGACATCTATGTCTTATCAGAAAAAGGCACGATTCAGGGGAAGATTGTCAGCGGACCACATTCTAGAAGACCCTTGCTGATTTTGAAGCTACGAGGCAATGTTAATGTGATTAGCACCCTGGTCGTTTTGCTCCTGCCCCCCCCTTGCCCTCCCCCCCCACCGAACACACCTGTTTGCTGATAGATGGTTTCAGCAGGTGCTGCTGCTGAGGCTGCTGCTGTTGCTGCTGTTGCTGTTGCTGCTGTTGTTGTTGTTGTTGCTGCTGCTGCTGCTGCTGCGGCTGCTGCTGAGATGGCGGGGAGGTCTGCGCGCCGCCCCCCTGTGGCCCCTGGGGGCCCTGGGGCCCTTCCCGGGTGGTGCTCTGCTGATGCGGCAGCCCTGGCGCCGGGCTGTCCTTGACGGAAAGCTGCTGCCGCGGCGCTTGCTGCCGGCTTCCGAAGCCCCCAGCCTCTGGAGACTGGAGGAGGTTGCCGCTGGGCGGCCGCTGCTTGGTCGGAGGAGTGGAGGCGGCGGCGGAACCAACGGACAGCTGATGGGAGGGCTGCGATTTGACGCGCTGTGCCGGAGGAGCGGCGTTGGAGCTCTGCCGGACGGGCTGAATGGTGGAGGGGGGCGTGGCCAGGGAGGAGGGGGAGGTGCCAGACTGGGGCTGCGGCTGCTGCTGTTGGATGTTCTCCTGAGAGCACGAGCACAGCCGGTTAAGCATGCGGAAAAACGCGGCCGATTCAGGCGGAATCGGCTGATGTGAAATTTGCATGTCACATACCCACAAAAACACAGCCCAGTCAAATACTGTGAAAGACCATGTGATATACTACTTAAGACATGAAAAATTAGTAATTCAAGGAAAAAAAACAAGCAGCCACATGTAATTATTAACCGAATGGTGATTTCTAAATTGAGCAATCATCTCACCCAGATATTAAGAAAAAATGCAATTCGTGTTCAGCATTATATATATAATGTATATGCATATGTGAGAATGTGTGACGAGGCCTTATCAGATAAGGCGGATGCACTGAGTGCTACCTGCACCTGCAGGGACAGCTGGCGGCGGCCGAACTCGGCCTGGTTCTGTCGGGTGTAGTCGTCGCTGTAGCTGTGTGAGTGCAGCATGCTGGGCTGCCCCAGGTTGCCGCCGCCGGGCCGTAGGGTGGACAGGTCCTCACTGCGGGAGAAGCCCCCGTGGCCGAAGGGCGGGATGTAGCTGGAGTTGGGGGCCTCGGGCTCGGGGGCCAGGAGCAGAGGCGGGGGCAGCTGGCCGCGGCCCTGTTGGTGGTGCAGCTGAGGCCCGTCGGTGGCCAAGTGGAAGAGGGGGTTCTGGAAGGAGAGCGGGTACCGGAGAGCGGCTGCCTGCTGCTGCTGCTGCTGGGATAGGGAGTCGGTGGTGGTACCCATCTGACTCATACGGAGCCCGCCGGACATGCTGGACCCGCCGGAACCGGCGGACAGGCGCCCCCCGGTACGCAGCCCCCCGCCCAGGGCCCCGAAGCTGCCCAGACCAGCGATGGAGGCTTGAGAGGAGTTTAGCATGTCACCCACTGACTGGAGGTTGGAGATACTGTTCATCCTGGAATCCTGGAGATCCATCATAGACACGCTTTTGTTGACACTGAGAACCTGAAAGAAGGGGGGGGGATTGTTTTACTACAATCTATAAATAAAAAGACAGGCATGTTCTATGAACTCGTTCCTGCTTGTCTCTGCTGGGATATACAAACTTAATAACCAGCCCTGGACACATGTCACAGTCAAGGCTGGCTTGCAGTTATACGGTCAAGCGATACCTTTGGGTCCGGCTCAGTGATGTCAGAGCTGCTTGTGCAGTAGGCTGGGCTGGACCGGGCCAGGGGTGGCCGTGTGACATAGAAGACGTCTTTAGAGGCCCTGTGCTGGTGATCGCGGTCGGAGAGTCCCATGCCGGCCCGAGAGGATAAACCGCCCCCGCTGGACAGGCCGGAGGTCGGGGAAGGCAGGCGAGTGGCGTCTATAGAGCTGGGAGGAGAAAGAAGTAGAGGGAATATAGCCGTGCTTGACTGGATTCAGTGTGTGAAGGCATTCATACAGGACGCCTCCTATCTGCACTCTAATCAATCTCATTGTCATCGTTTCCATGGCTGGTACCTGTTGAGGTCCCGCATCATGAGGCTCTGGAAGTCGGAGGACATGCCGCGGTTGAAGCTGGGCCTCGAGAGGAGCCGCTCGGCCTGTCTGTCGGGAGGAGGTCTGTCCGCCTGGTGGCTGGGCTGCCGCTGCAAGTGGGGGTTTCGCAGAGCCATGCTGATGTCGTTCAGCAGACGGGGGAGGGGCCCCAGTTTGATGATGGCATCCTGAGCCGAGGGGGGGGTGGGGGGTTGGGGGGGCTGTTACGTGCAGTGTCTGACACGTACGCATCCAATTTATCACCACTGGTGACATGAAATGACCTTGTGAGGTTCTATTATGCATCATATGTTTATAAAAAAGGGCTTCAATTAGAGGTTTTCGTTCATTTTGACTGTTGAAGCTGAAAAATCATGTATATTATTATTATAAATATGTAAATTAATTTAATAAATTCTATTATTGTAATAACATTATAATATTAGACACTAAATATAGACTGACCATATTACACCTAATTTGTTACTTATAGTGTTTGTAATACTTATCGGCTGTTAGTTCTGCTGGTGCCTGTGCATTTAAATAGTGATTTATAGCTTCGGGTGATGTAGTTAATGTACCTGTTACGAGTCTAAAAGACTGGAAGACCATAATAGCTGTGAATCACACTGGCAACGACAGACACTCCTCCAAGAAGAGAGGTACACGGCGCTTACGCTGTACCGCTCACACATAACAAAGCACACGATGTTCAATTCAGGCGTATTTCAAACAGGCTGGATGGCATCACTGGACAGCGTACAGAATCATTCACATTTATAACACTGTATCCCCTCCCCACTGCTAAGCAGAGTTTCAACATCAGAGAACATATCAACACATCTGTCATGGGTAAGGCGAGCGGGCACGGCATGCTCTCTGCCTACCTTGCTGAGCTGCGCCATCACCTCCCACAGCAGGCTGTGCAGGATGGAGAGTTCACGGCCCAGGTCGATGTAGCCCTCGAAGCCGCCGGCGTTGCTCACGCTGTCCAGGTTGGAAATCTCGTACAAGAACTGCTGCATGGAGCCCCACTCCATCTCCAGGAACTCGTTCATGAAGCACATGTACTCTTCCTTGCTGCCGAACCTGCGAGGAAGAAGCCGGAGAGCAAGGAAGGAGAGTGTTGAACAAAGGCAGGTATTTATATGAGGAATGAGGTGTGATGGCATTCTGCAATAGACTGGGTCCTATCCTGGGCTTGCTGTGCCTTGTGCCACCAGGAGTCACTAGACATTTATGAACGGGGTACACTGTAGACTGACGATAGGCAAAGATGTACTGGACAAATAATTCAAAGTGGATGGATGGATGGATGAATGGATGGATGGATGGATGGATGAATGGATGGATGGATGGATGGATGGATGGATGGATGGATGGAGGAACTGCATATACACCAAGTGCCCATGCTTTGTCCCTTAATATATATTATACTATCATTTATCCCCAAATCCATTATGCCTATAAGACATATCACGTGATCATCTTGTACTAAACAGTTTTATATTCTCCATATCAGTGTGGTCCACCTTGTCTGCCCACATATTGTTTGTTATCTTTATATTCACAAGTCCCTTAAGTGGACACATCAGTTGATCTGGATGGATGTATGGATGGATGGATGGATGGAGAAATAAATATACAAAAGACATGGCTGCTTCAATAAAGCTTATAACATTTTATATCCATGTCACTGGAGGTAGCATGACAGACAGACAGACAGACTGACAGACAGGCCGATAGATCCCATAGATTCAGAAGGGGACACTGACTTGGAGAAGTTGGCCAGGTTCTGCACCACCTTGGCGATGAGGGTAAGGGTCCGTGAAGTCTGCTCATCGGGGTACTCCTGCGTCAGGCTGAAGAGGGACGGTGACATGATGGCGGGACACAGGAACCGCAGGAACAGGGAGCTGCTGATGAGGCGGTCGGCGATGTCCTCCCTCCCCCTCTCGGCACAACGCACCCTCCAGGAGGCGAACACCTCCTTCAGCTCTCGTGGGAACACGCTGTGGTGAGATGGGGGGGTTGACAAAAATGACAACATCACGGTAAGTAAGGAGAAGGGGCATTTTTGTTTTTGTATTATATATAGCTGCACAAATACAATGGGGAGATTAAAATGGGGAGGGAGGGGGCTAAATCTGCTGCAGGCATTAGTTCAGCGAAGGGGCATTAAAAAATAACGACTCAATTAGACTTCGCCTACTTAGACTGAATATATATATAGACAGACAAAATAGGTCTGGCACAGGGCATTATGGGAAAGACATGAACCTATTTTGTTGAATGGGCTGCCATTAGTTTCTTGGCTTATGCTCTTACTGAAATTACTTACAATGGGTGTTTCGTTTAAGAATATTGGCTGTACTCTGATAAATATGCATGAATAATTAATTTAATTAATTTAGGGGGTAAGAAAGTCCTACTTATCTCAGCACTTGGTTCATTTCTGAGTTCTGGCCAGAAAGCAAGTAAAGTCCGAAGTCACAACAATGCATTTTGACCCCTTTAGTTCAACAAGGTTGTTGATCAGAACAGAAACTTCCTACAACGTTTATCTTAAGGATCAGTGCAGTGTAACAACTGGGAAACGGACTCTATTGCGACAATTAAATGAACGAAACTGAGCCACAAATGGCTGAGGGGAGGCGAGGAGGTGACCTTTCTGCCTAAATCATCACAGACTCTGGACTAAAATAAGCCACCGGTTTCAAGAGGCACCCATTCGCTCCTTTAAATGTCAGACAAACTATTAGAAAGGTAGGGGCTCTCGTGCCATTCTTGGCCTGCAAATTTTTAAAGGTGCTTTTACCTTTGTCCTAGGTATGTCCCTTAAAACCTAATCAGGCCTTGCTTCACCGCATTTTAAACACCATGCAAGATGAATCTAATATTTCATGGCATGTCTAATTAAGCTCTTGGTCAACCAGGCACAAGAGCTACTGATTTTATTAAACATTAAAGTTGAAATTTTTCAAAATGATATTCAGCAGCGAATTATCACTTGGAATCGTGAAACTAACGCTAAAAATATGTCAAAATGCAGAGAATGTTGAAATCACCTTATATATTTTTGTAAAAATCCAACAGCTAAAATATAACATAAGAGTACCACCGACCAATGGGAGTTGACGATCTTGCAGAGTGCCAGCTCACAGCACATGCGGAGATTAGCTTGATGATCAGGAAGAACAGAAGGCGGGATTCTCATTGGGTCGACCTCACAGTTCTCCTCTGACTCATACAAGGCTCTGATGAACTCGCCTAAACAGACAATTTAACAGTAGAATTGTCAGCAAAGTAGGGCCAGCACACAAGTTCCATATATAAAGTTTTGTGTGTCAGAACAGTCCTCACCTATGGCATCCTTGAGGTACTTGTGTCCAATCAGCTTGAGGTACTCTTCTATGGCTTTGGTGGCCAGTGTATTCTCTCTGAAGATGAGATGTTCCCTGTCTATGAATCTATCTACTTCACACATCGCCATGTCAGACAGAAAATCCTGGAACGACCAGAGAGCAGGGGAGATTAGCACACCAGCACAACAGTGTGCCAGCACAAACTGACTGCATTTTTAACCTATTAATTCGGTGTCTTTTGAGCTGGCATTCTCTACTCAGCTTTCCTACAGACCTAATGTGATGTATTGCAAGTAATTTAGATATTCTCAGCTGCATATATTTTACTGTCTGTGCCCTGCAGTGGACTGTCATCCCACAGAGGGTCTCCAGCGCCTGGTGCCCTGTACTGCCTGGGATATGCTCCAGGACCACAGCCACCATGTATTAAATAAACGGATACAGAAAATGGATAGACAGATGGATGGATGAATATATTCACTGTTACGTAGGCTTCCTCTAGGCTCAGTGTTTAATATATTATATGCGAGCAACCGTATCAGAGTGGTGTTGACCTGGTTTGGTTCTCTTTTGGTTCTTTATTTGGTTCTATATCGTCTTTCCATGCATCGCCGCAGGAAGGCCCACCTTGGCTTTCCCCGTGCTCTGCAGGATGTGTACCAGGGCACAAGCCACCTCCTCCTTGCTCTTGACACTGAGCAGGGGTTCCAGCACGGCGCAGAGCGTGCGGTAGTTGTTGGTGACATACTCGGCAAACTCCTTGTACAACTCCATGGGCAGGATGCTCATGGTCTGGTAGCGCGACTTGAGGCGCAGCGAGGCGTTGATGATCTTGCCGCCCCCCACACCCCCTGTCTTGGCTAGGACGCTCGGCTGGATCACCGGGTACCACTGCTCCACAAACTGCCGGCCAGTGATGCTGGAGATGGGGATGCTGACGAGACCCAAGTAGGTGCTCTTTTCCTAGGGGGGGGGGGGGCATTTGGGACACATTA
>JAODKE010000146.1:16506340-16527360 GCA_026779605.1 Mormyrus hasselquistii
GGGGGGTGTGTGGGGGGGGGGGGTGCGGAGGGGGCCCGAGGGGGGGCTCTTGCCCTGGGGGGGGGGGGGGCATTTGGGACCAATTAGCCCAAGGAGGGGGGGGGGGGGTAATTCATGTAACTAACCACGTAAAATGACAACTCTGACATTTTAATTAAGACAATGGCTGAAGGCCGCAGGACTGGCATCTGTACGCGAGAAGATAATTGGCATGAATTAGACGGCAGGGGAGTAGTTATCACATCTTTGAATGGGGAGCTTAGAGCTGAATTGCCGGTGAAATGAAATGTTTTGGAGGTGAAAGTACAGTCTCGCGGCCCAGAAGAGGCACCCCGTAGCCCCCTGACCTTGCGCCTCTTCTTGTCGGTCTCCTTGTAGAGGTGCAGGCGCAGGTTGCGGACGGCGGGCAGGTTGTTGAACTCGAAGTGCTCGCCCCAGAAGACTGTGTCGGTGCGGGGCTTGCTGGTGGTGCGCGCGTACAGCATGTCGTCCAGGCATAGCTCGCAGTAGTAGCGTTTCTTTGGGGGTAGGTCACGCGCCTCGATGATCCACAGCTTCAGCACGTTGTCCACCCGCCGGCTATTGTCCTGAGATGGGGGGGTGGGGTGGGGGATATCGGGTGTCAAGATGAGACAGGTGTGATGGTCTGGATTGACATACATAGAAGTGACCGTACTTTAGAAGAACACGACAGTAGTAGGATCGTGTGAATGTCCTTGGTATCGGCAGGGTCACAGGCTTTTAAAACAGTGTTTTAAATGGGGATTTAAATTCTATTAAGATTGTTAAAAAGTGAAGCATGACTTGATTCAATTGTCATGCCTTTTTTTAACCTTGTGTAAGATTCCTGTCATTTAATGAGCCTCATCTAACGAGACTAATCTGAAATGTAAAATATTTATAATGGGGAGACTTAACAAGCAAACAGTGGGGAGTCTCTACAGAATCATGAATCATGCTAGTGTCAATAAGCCATGGAGGTCCTGTCATTCTTCTGGCGCTCAGATCTACTGATATGTGCGTGAAGCTGTGGTTTCTGACAAGACCAAAATGGCACCTAGCAATTTATTGATAAAAGACATGAACCCTTAGTATTTTCATATTTTTAATTAAATGTAGTTGCAGAAAGGTGGATGAGGGACGAGGAAATGCTGACATCTGAATAAAGCAATTAAAGAAGCAGGCAGGAGAAGACAGGGGCCACGTCCCAACCTCAACGATCTCCCCATCTCTCACCTTGTTGGGTTTGACGGCTCTCTGCAGGTTCTCGATCCATTTGTCTCTCTCGGCGGCCGAGCGGCAGGCAAAGCACTTGGTCCCTGATGCTGTGGTCACCTGAGGAGAGTGATGAGGATGTGAATAGTTGTAAAAAACGAACAGGGGCAAACGATCATGATGACATCCTTCAGTCAGGAAATAACCTGAGGTTCCGGAAGGACGTGACTGTGACTGTGCCACTTTTAGAATGATTCCAGTGAGTGGCATCCCAAATGATTACAGCACCTGTGACATCAGTCCATAGACAAGACAACCGGGCCACAAACCTCAAAGCAGTACTCCTGCCCCAAGATGCTAGAGTGCACAGGTTTGATAATTGCGTCCTCGTCCAATGTGAGGTCCAGAGCTTCGGCTGCGCTGCTGGGGGACAGCAGGGACTCGTGGGAGTGTGACTCCTTGAAGCTCTGCATTAGGCGGGTCCTGATGGGGAAAGGCATAGCCGAGAAGCAGAGACGCAGGTAAACGCGCTGTGATGACGGAAGCACACTGTGACAAAGACTCACAAGAGGAAGAGCATGTGAAAAGTCAATACTGTACATCCAGTCAATTACAGCACATCTTTAAACGCCATTATTAATAAACAGACAGATGGGTGGGTACCCATTATGTGTGATTGTATGCCCTGTGATGGACTGGTATCTCATCCACGGTGACCTATGCCTTGTGCCTTGTATTTCCTGAGATGGACAGACCTACCATGATCCTGCACTGAATAAACTATATGAAAGATGGATGGATGGATGGATGGATGGATGGATGGATGGATGGATGGATGGATGGATGGATGGATGGATATCCCTAGCAGATCACGGATGATCCATGGATTATGTAAATTAAAGTTTCAGGTTCCTACAATGGATTACATTATGTGTATTTGGTTTAGGTTCAAACAATCCCTGTATATTGGTTCTGCTCCCACAAAGCTCATTAGTGAACAATTGACTATAGTCTTTTGTACAGTTGGATGTTCTTCTCAGAGTGATATCTGGGCCTCTGCTCAGCGAAAGCCCACACATCCGGGTCTCTGGACAGACGCCGTGCTGCAGATGGCTAAACAGCCCTCTCTGTCTCGTCTTGCTAACAGACGCAGGGGCTGAAACACAACCAGTCCATCCGCAGCTTGAATGATTACGCCCCGCGGTCCACCGATCATCCTGGTGGCTGGATAATAGTGTCCATTTTCCAAAATGGGAAAAATCGCTGGTTTATTAGACGAGACAGACAGACAGTCATATGCTCCTGAAATGTTTCGATTTCGCCGTCAAGAGGAACAAATTCTAGTGCACAGCGCAGGTTAAATGGGGAGCACATAATATTACCAAGCAAGTGCAATATACATTTTATATTTCATTGTTTTATTTATTGTCATTGCTTCCATTTATAGACATGGAGTTTGCACAGGAAGAACAAATGATTGCAAACAAACCATCAATTATGCAACAGTGAAGGATTCGGCAGGAATTGAAATTGGCCACCTTTTGCTTTTCCAGGAAGAGAACTGCATCTTTGGAGACAATCCTTTGCTGTAGCTCAGCTGAATTAGTTGCAAGAAGCCCGGCTGCAAAGGACTTTAGGCACCCCAGGTGGTACGTTCTGCGAGCTCAGTAACGGAGCCCAAGCTGGGGACTGAGTTTGCCCGTAACGTGGGAGCGATTGAAAGACGGACACGGCAGTGGATATCGTATCCGTGGTGCAGCCGCGGGCCGGCATAGGAGGAGCGAGATGAGGGCTGGCTGTCTCTACGCAACGAGACCGGTGATGACTGACAGAAACGCTAAGCGGATGGGACGCCTGAAACGCGTGGATCCCGTGTTCCCGCGGAGACGCGCGGACTGAGCACAACGGACAGAGAGAGGTGGACTGACGGCGGGTTGCACGGCACAGAGAACGCAGAGGATACGGACAAACAGACAGATATCGCCTACTATGGTGGCCCCCGACGCGTCCGTGCCCGGTGACTGACGACTCCCTGTGTCAGTGCTTTAAGACACACACACTTTAGATATGTGCATCTGGGCATGCACCACAGACAGGAGAGAGAGTGAGGGATGGAGGGGGGGAGTTAAAAATAAACCTATAGGAATGAGTCAGAAAGAGAAATAAAAGGAGAATAGTGGGGGAGGAAGAGAGAGAGAAAGAGAGAGGTAGCAAGAGGGAGGGAGAGAGAAAGAGAGACGCTTATCAGAGGAAATCAAGTTGTTATGTAAACTGCAAGAGCGGCTCGGAGAAGGGAAGAAAGAGAGAGATACTGTGTTAAATGAGGCAGCTAGGAGAATTAAACGGAAACTGCAGGGAAGCTGACAGAACAGGACAAAGATATTAAGCACAAAGTTATAGTATTACAGCCCTGTGGTCTTACAGGAGCGAATGCATTCCACGCACCATCTACAAACACGTGTAGGACAGCAAATCCTGAAAAAGACCGAGTTCACCTGCAATGATCTGTATCATCGCATCATTAAAAGTGAGTAAACCCACACAACAACGACCACATCACACCTTAGTATGTAGGTATTTCACAAGTTAGTCTACTCTTGATGAGTTGGGAACATGGCTATTTTTCGGTGACCTATCCCCCAGACCCCGCATCGAACGGCTCTAACGAAGCACTGGTTCCTGTCCAGCCCACGCCCACTTTCCCACAACCTTTAGCAACACTAATCTCTCATTACAGTGACTTGAGGGAACAGCTGAGCAGAGATCAGTGCTGCTGGGGGAGCGGGGGATCGAGCTGGAAAGCAGCCATGCGTGCATCGTCAGACGACACCATAATATCCTCCAGTGCATCATCTAAGGTCTTGCTGGAACAGAACAATAAGAAATCAGGGCAGTTTAAATCCTCACTATTAGTCACTCAGTCAAACGCGTAATGCAAAGCCGGTTGGTGACTAGTATTTAGCCAGTAACACCAAAAAAGGAAATAACCAGAGAATTCCACTTAGTAAAGTCCCTACACACCAGCAGCAACACTGCATGTACATCATCAGGCAGATGCATTTAAAATGTGATGGTAATATACATATTCAAGCTTTGGAATCCATCTGCCCTCCATATCACTGATCCAGTCACAGTGAGTCTAGCACTTATCCCATGCGGTAGGGGGAATAAGGCAAGAGACATGCTGGACGGGATCATCAGAGGACATACACACTGGACAATATAGAGAAGGCAGTTCACCTGCTGCAACTGTGTGTCACTGCACTCCAGGAGAAAATCAAAGTAGCCGGATGCTTCAATTCCTCAGCCTTGCAAGTGTGAGGCAGTATTGCTACCCAGCAAAGCACACCCGTTTAACTCTAATAGGGAAATCTCAGGCTTATAACAGTTTTATGCAGGCAGCAATTATCTCAAGCACAAATACTGTGCGGGACACAGTTCCAGAAGGTGGTCATGCAGTGGGGGGGGGGGGAAAGGTCTAAAAATACAGATGGATATGGAGAGGCTGGATCTGCAAGATATCCAGGGGATGTTACAGCAGTGACAAGCTTGTACTGGATGGGGAGCAGGGAGTGGCAGAGAAATCAGCCCTAAACCATGAGGGCCGCTTTCATTATCCTCCGTTCGAGCTGACGTCATCTGAGACCACGGACCACAGCAGCTTCTCGTTTTTCTCAGCCTCAGCTTCTTCCCCACACGCCATTAGACCCTCAAAGAGGTGCCGCAAAAGCGAGGCTCAGGCGACGGCGCGCCACCTTGCCAAGGTCCCCCCTGAGCGTTATAATGGCTGCAGTTAGAGGTGGATGCTGTTCCTCTTTCCTGGCTTTGTTATCCAGCCTCACGATAATCGCTGCTGTCTTTTATCCTGCTTTTTAAGGAGGCATTTCTGTTCTCTGTAGGCCCTAATGAGAACACTATATAGATAAACTATATACTTTTTGTTTATTTTATTTTGGGATGGACATAGCTTTGGAGACATCCAAAGTGTATCCTACTGACACGTTATCATTTTAATGGCTTTGCTGCAGGAGAACCGGACGAGCGCATGTGGTTACTGATGCCTTGTGCAGTGGGCAAGGGCTCCCTCTGTGTAACATGTGCGGTGAGGTCGCTTCGGAGGAGCCACGGGCCTGTTTCATGGGCTGGGGTTAGATATACACACAAGTCAAAGCAGGGGATCTGATTTGGCCGCAGAAGCGCCCTGTCCAAGGGCATCCAATTCTATGACCTCATATGTTCACATATTGGCATCCCCACCCTGTGCTGTCTGGGACAGACTCCAGCCCCCCTCCCCACCCGACCCTGAGGAAATAAGTGGTTGGAAGAAGGATGCACGTATACATTCTGGCACCTTCTCTTGGGATAAGATCCAGATTATTATTATTATTATTATTATTGTTCTTATTATTGAGAGCTCTAGTGAATTCCATATTATATACATATGCGTAGGAATGCATGCCAGTCATTCTAATTATGTTTCTATGAAAGAAGCAATCGTCATTACAAACATACAGAAGCTAAGGGAGATGCTGTTTTAATTTAAATATATATTTACTTAGTGTCAGAGTTTCCTTCATTCATTAACCTCTATTTTACCAGGCGAAGCATTAAGAACAGTTTCTTATTTACAATGACTTGTAAATAAGAAAGCACTCGTAAAACAAAACAAGAACGGAAATAAATAAATAAGGATATAAATAAATAAATAAAACAGAACCCATGACAGAATGATTAAACAGACTTTTGAACAAATGTCCCTAGTTGACTAGATTTTCGTTTTGGAAAATATAGGGGTCATTATCTTATCAAAATACATTATATAATTTACTTTGGATGTGTATTAAATCTGGTGGTTTAACAAGCCATGACTTAAATTAATTTTTATATAGCTACCTTCTTCTGAAAGGGGCAGGTTCAGCTGTTAATGAATCCACTAGCTGTGACAATTAAGACTGGTACTCATTTAAGGTGAAGTTTAAGGCAGTGTTTAGGCCATCTTTTTTATCACAGACATCAGTCATACGATAGCAAAACACTACCTGAACAGTAGGCATATAAGCATAGAAATCATAGAGAAGGAAGTAGAGAAGGAGACCCAATTTGGCTGCAACCTAGAACGGTAGCTACTAGATGAATTGCATAGATCTTTCAGTTAAGATCTGCAATTAAAGGTCCACTTACGTGCCGCTAGTTAAACTGCAGAATTGGTAAAAGTATTTTGCCAGTAATATATAATATTTTCCAGTGCAAAGATTATTCTCACATCAGTAACGCTTGGCCATGCACCTTAGCATGCAATAGCACGCAGTGACATCAGCAGCGAGGCACACAGTCCCCAGTGAGCCAATTTAAAAGGGAAATCAGCAGCAGCGGTTCTCAGTATTTTGGGGAGACTGCTAGTTTTGCAAAAGATTGACTTAAAATATCCTTGACCCACAAACTTTGTCTTTGTGGACCAATCGTAGGGGAAATGTGCTTAGCCCACTGCATTACTGAGGGATGAGGAGAATCCTACCCATGTAAAGGAAACTTCAAGAAAATAAGCTCCGAGTGGCTGTTTTAACTTTGACAACGGTTTACTTTTCCAAGGTCAGGAAGGGAGCAGAGTACCATAAACACGAGTGCACGAGATCTGACTGGGGCTCCTGAAAAGGCTTCCTGTGCCTTGCTAATGTTTCACTGCTGGATGTCCATCCATTTATCGAGATTACTGGAAATGATTTGCCCCTGGCAAACACAAAGGAGGGTACCCCAGAACACATCGAACGGGAGGTCTAGGTGTGCAATGGCTCATACCATGTAACGGATACCTGTCTACCAGATACGCTGATGCCCAGAAAAAGCATACGGGACACCAAGCAAGGAGAAGCCGGTCGTTTCAATGAGACATCACTGATGAAAACTTCCAGCAGACCTCCCTGTGTGTCTACTTAATTTCCCTCTGGCCCAAACTGGCCACAGCTGTTATAGGCATGATAAGCACTTCAGCTTTAATTGTTCTGTTAGCACTGAATTATGGGAAGGAATGCAGGTCTGCATCAGCAATATAACCAGTCACACTGGATTGTGATGTCAGGCAGATAGATCTGCTATCTTTACGGAAAAGAAGAAGTGGTATGGAGAATCAAGGGGTGAGCAAAAGCACAGGAGCATCGATGGGCCTTCATGTTTTCACAGATATTGTATGTTTGACTGTGTTCTAAAACCAGTCTGCCAATATTGGTTCGCAAGCTTCAGTAGCTTAAAGCACAGGAAACTGTTTTCAGATCAGAGGGGCCAATTGTCCAGAAAACATGTTAATGCATCAAATATATAAAACCAAATAAGTAATTGGATGAAGACGATATACAATTAGGACAATGTTCAGGGGACACAGACCCAGCCCAGTCTGCTACAAGCATTCCATTTTATCATTCTCGGTGCACTCTCAACCATTCCAAACTCCTTTATAAATATCCAAGCACATGAATTCATCCATTTTGCAACAACTTATACAGGACAGGTTGTAGGAGGGGCCTGGAGCCTATCCGAAGTAGCACGGGGCACAACCAAAACACCCAGGGCAGGAGGCCAGTCCATCTCATGCACACACACACACACACAAGTTGCTCTTCCAATCTAAATGGGGACCATCCATTCATTTCAATGGGAAAAACCCCAAGACTTTTGGCATTTTTACTTTATTGATTGCATTCACAGATTTTTAAAAAACTGAGGTTATCCAAATGGGCACCTCAAAAGATGTCCCCAAAAGTAGGGAAATTTCAGGTTTTACTACACTACAAATGTGATCTATGCAAACCCCCCCCCACACACACACACACAGACACACACACACGGGCCTTCACGTTGTACGTTTGACTGTGCTCTAAAATCAGTCTGCCAATATTGGTTCGCAAGCTGGAGTAGCTTAAGGCAGAGAAAACTGTTTCCATATCAGTGGGACCTTGCCAGTTGTCCAGAAAGCAAACACACACACACAGACCTGTATTGATATCTTTGTGGGGACCGTCCATTTGTTTCTATAGGCAAAACCCCAATCCTAACAGTGACAACCTTAACCCCTACCCAAACCTACCCTTTACCATAAGTAAACAAATAAAATACAAGACATTTGGCATTTTTAGTTTTTTGATTTCAGTGACAGATCTTTATAAAATTGAATTTCCCCTTGTGGGGACAGAGAAAAATGGTTCCCACAATGTTAAAATAACAGGTTTTTATCACATTGTATACCCGGACCACACACCCACACAAACTCATTAAAGGTGATTCTGTGATGCCAGTTCTTAAAACTTATTTAAAGAACAGATGGCAGCCAGGATGACCGGGGCACATGGTAGATGGTGCCGTCTCCGAAGAGAGCAGAGGTTCTGTACCTGTCCTGGTCGGCACTGCGGAAGCGGGGCAGGATCATGTGGCGGAAGCTGCTGGTGCGGTCCAGTTTGGGCTGACTCTTGGCCCGCTTGATGGAGCCTTTTAACCTTCTGCTGAGAAAACTCTGGGAGAAGGATAACACAAGGAAGGGGGTTAGATTGAGGTGTGGCTACTACCCCAAACAAGAAAGGAAAGTGATGAGGGAGGTGTACAGGATTGGGGAGGGGGGGGCGGGGTGAAGGAACTCTTGAGAGAAAACACATACTGGGAATTTATACAGAGAATAAGCATGATAATGAATTGAAAAAGGTACAATTAAAAGAGAGTACAAAGTCAGGGATGGACTATTAAGGGAAAAAAAGATCACAAAAAGAAGGACAATAAAGGTGTGTGGGAAATGAGGGAAAGATTAAAGAGAAATATATCATCTCGGGGATGGCAATTTTTTTTTTCCAGATAGACACTAAATCTGCAGTACCCCAAACCAATCAACAGATGGCAGTGCTGCTCTATGGATACAATGTAAGATCCACCTACAGGGTACAGGCATGCTGCTTCCCTCAGGATGGAAATACGAGACTAAAATAGCATCTGCAGTATAACCCAATGAAGAGTCAGTTTTTCCCCCTATATGTTGTTCTGTAAAGGAAGTGCTATTTTAATCACAATTGAAAATATAAAGCTGTTTGGTAAGTATTATCTCTGGCAGTATCTCCACAGACGTGGGTGGAAGACCAATTGCTTTTCGGGCATTCAATGTAGTGACGTGCACATATGAAACTGCTTCTTAGATTCTCATAATTATTTATCAATTAGTGGCTGGGTTTTAAACCAGTCATAACGTCCACTCTGCCCTGTTTTTTTGTACATTGTAAAACTGATTTTAATCCATTTAAAATCATTCTACATTCATTCCAGAAATAAACATTCAAGGACACACCTATAATTTCCCACACTGAAATGAAAGCAGGAAAGGATATTGAGAATTGCTAGAACTGCAATCATATTAAGCTGAATGTAGACTTTAATCATATTTGTAACATTTCATATGCAAGATTAAAAAATATGTTTTATCCATTGGTTAATTATCTCTTACTTTACTGATTGCCCCATTTCATGAGTATACGACCATAGCTGTCATCTGGTGCGATTTGCGGCAAATCCCTTAAATTGATCGTAAACATGTTCAGGAAGCAGGCAGCTAGGCTCTCACTGCAGCAAATCCTGTAAAATGCCAGACTTAAGTGTCAAGCTTAAGTGTTGTCTTCCAGCTTGAATTTCACCCAGTGGCGTTCTGATCGCTATGCAGCCTCTTCACCGCGCTGCGGAGTTTCCTTTAATTAACTTTGAGAAAGTGTCTAAGATCAGGTTCAGCTGCAGACTGGCAGCTGTGCTAACTGGTTAATGAATGCAGATGCCGAACCGAAATGTCCGTCTGTGGCGTACAACCGGGTCTGAAGGAATGTATCACGTTTGCAGCATAAATAAAAGATTGGCATATATAAATCCTATTGTACTGGTCTTGGTCATCTACCACAATGGGGACAAAGGTGTGACACAAAGTCTTACTCCTGGATTTGACCCCACAGCACTCTGGTTACTATTCCCATTAATGAGAAATAAGAGAAGGAGGGTGAGAGAGAAGGCTGGGGGGGTGCAGATAGGTAGGGGGGGTACCCATCGCTTTCTTGTGGCAGTGAAGGAAGAAGAGAGGGTCGTAAAGGGAAAGAGAGCCCACTGACTGGAGGGTGGTGTGAGACGGGATGGGGGGAATGAGAAGGAGGGGATGCCAGGCAGTGAGGTCAGGAGAGAGAGGTACTCACGGATTGTCGGAAGGGTTGAGGGGGGGCAGTGGGAGGGGTCTCCATGCTTGGCTGCTTCCCGGTAGCTATGCTCTTGCGACGAGCGCGAGCGTGCTCTGAAGGAGAGAGAGAGAGCGCAAAAGACAGGCCAGGTGAGGTGGAGGGAAAGAGGCAGTAACGAAAAAAGGGCAAGAGACGGCAGGGTTAATTCGGGAGCTGATATCCATAATTGGGTCTCATTTTTCTTTCTGGAAGACAGCAGGATGGTGGGAGCAACAGAGGAAGAGTGTGCATTAACACCGGTTCAGCATGACATACCGACACAGCCTTCTGTCGGACAAATGCTGGCAATCAGCAGCATTCAAAGTGTGGGGTGAACCGGTCATGAGCGAAAATGGGTGCCTGCATGGGAAGGCCGCTCGCGAGCCTCTGTGTGTGAGCCGATTGGCTACCGTGCCCGTATGTCATCGGAATGAAAAGGCACAAAAAACAAGATCACGGCGTCGTGCAGTACCTAGATGAACGGCTCCCTCGTTACTGTTCACCTTTCCTGCATATTCTGCCTCCCTGAATCACTTCTCCATCAGATCAGTGATAACCTCCTTGCATCTGGGAATATGAATCTGTTAGCACTCTCCATCTCTCCCTCATGCTCCTTCTCTCTCTGGCTCCCTCTCCCTTTCTCCCACGCACGCCTTTTACATAATTCCAGTGGCACACACTCATACTAGCTCTTCTCTCCTCATTCTGCTGTTTTTCTTCTCGCTCTTTTTCCCCACCTTGTCTCCTTCCTTTTCCTTTTCTCCTCCTCTCTGACCTCGTCCCTTCTCCCTATGACTGACAGTATTCTGTTTCCGCCCCGCCCCCCACACCAGGCCTTAAAATCTCCAGCGATTTGAAAGTCACTCTTTGATACATTTTCTATCCATGAAGCACAACTGGAGAAAAAAAAAGCTCCATTCTGCAAAGAAGCGATTGAAACTGGTGAAACTTCATTCACTTTGCCTTTGCTGGCCGAATGTATCACCAAGGTCATTGCAAACTCTAATTCCTCCTGCAATGCATATAAACCCACATGCCCAATTAACAACAGATACACAGCAAACCCTTTCATTACCATTGATGTTATTCCAAATAAAGCCCTGTGATTCTGGCACGAGGAGGCAAAGCCCTGTGTTTAGCTGTTCAGTAGTTACTTGGAAAATACAAATACATCAAATAAGGCATACAAATAATTGTCATTTTATTCATGAACAAAACAAGACAGCAATTGTGCCTTTTCATGAATGAAGCTTTTATGCAATATGTAGAGAACATATTTTGTGTTGATAGTGCTGTCCTGCAGTTTTCTTTGTGACCTTGAAATTTCTCTAGCCGATATAATTAAACATTCTGGCTGGAAGAAGAAGAAATCATTTTTGCAATTTAACAGGAATCCTGCACTGTAACATGATCTCAGGAGATATAAGCCAGTAAACACAAGGTTAATGAAAAGAAAACCAAAATGAGATAGTAGACAGTTAAATCTACTATAAAGAACTGTTAATTACTGTATAATCATATAACTAGTTACAAACACATTTCACATTTCATTGAACTCTTGCCTTGCCTTGAAAAAAATGATCTATACTTTTTTAATTTAAAAAAGGACACTATAAGCCAAAAGTATTTAAAATGTGTTCATACAAGTCATACTCTGTTACCATCCTACAGTATTTAAATGTTGTTATTCCCTTAACTACATAGATACTAGAAATGAAACAGTGTGAAAATGTAATATCACGATTATTGTGACCAAAATTATCATGGTTATCAGTATTATCGTGGTATTGGTAATATGTGCTGAAAATGTTCAAAAAGAACTGATACACAAATTGAAATATTTTCACCAAGTTTTATATTGAAAACTACATATAAAAACAATAGCACTACACTCTTTTTGTTCGCATGCACATTAAAATAACAATGTAGCCAATAGCTAATGAAAAAAATATCAAACATGCATTGACATTAAAAATGTTCGGAGGCCTGTCTCTGCCTTCCACCATATTTTCACTGACAGAAAACAAACCCACAATGCTGCGCCTGCGCACCCGCATTTTGGAGACTGTTGCTAACTTTGCTTAACACTAAACAGTATTTAATGTCTGTTTTTCAAGACGCAGTAATCAACCATGGTTTTGGTGATAATTAAAATTTGAAGGAGTAATACTCACTGTCGAGTATTTTACTGTGGTTTACCATGAAACCGGTAACCGTTTCATCCTTAACACACACCATAGCCACAAAGCTTCATACAATATGCAATCCCACATCAGGTAATTTACCTTAAATTAGAGATTGCTCAAGCTTACAAAAATTCTCTTGCATTTTACATGTAATTTTCTGATATGAAGACCCTGGGCACTGGGCTGCAGCACAAATATGGAAAACAAAAGAAATTTGCTTGATTGTACACACTTTTAATGTGGATATATTGTGCACATGGGTAGTACCCGTCTCTCAAGCAATGGAGTACAACTATATGACTAGAAAACGGCTAATTATAGGATATATGCCAACACCTAGGACATATAATGCAAAGCAAATTTATTCATACATGTGGTATAATATGTCCAGTAAAATCTATCTCTCATTCTCCATTTTTCTGAATTCTGGCTCTTTGTTTGGTTTCCATGGTAACAATTCCAAGTACCTTCCATTTCAGTCATCTATAGACATGTAGCAGAAAGACAGAATAAGAATAGCACACAGAACAGAAAGCATGTAGCACTGAACACATACATCAGAACAGATACATACATACATACATACATACATACATACATATATACACGCACACACACATACACCCTAGAATCAATTTGCCAGAGCAGAGGACAACATTTGAATACAGAAGTTGTATTTTATACGTTCTGGTAAGATTTTAATTATTTACAAATCTCTCTATCCACACAAAATGCAAATGGAAATAAAAAAAAAAAACACACTGTAATCTAAAGGGATCATTTGAACAATCTGTGCCACATTATGGAACAGACAGATGATTGGATGTTAACAAAAAAGAAATATTTTTTTCCAAAGTTTTCCCATTTTAGCTACACTGCGTTTCAGTATATATGGGCGATATGTCGTCTGATTTTTTGGTTATTATTAAAGTGTGCATCAGTGTACATTTGCGCGCGTCTGTCTGGGCATACATGTATGTGTGTGTTGTCTGTCCGGAATGTAAATTTGATGTCAAACTGGAATATGTGGGGGCAGTATCAGCTTCCAGCTACCTCGGTCAGAGAGGGAAGCGAGACGCGGAGAGTGTGGGTGTAGAAAAGCTTGAAGCCATTTGCATTTTTGTTTATAGCTCATTGTTTTGGTAAAAATGTGTCCTAAGGTGCTATTGCCCTTCAGAATGTATGCATACGGAGAAACTTAAAGCATTAATAAAAACTGAATTCAGACGCATTACCATAATCGTACATTTCTTGAATTCTTACGTGTAATGTTTGTTAATGTTAATAATTCAAACAAATGCTGGTCGTATTAACTAGGTATAACAAGAATTCTATGTCTTAGTAAAGAATGGCTAATGAAAATGACAATATATGATGTACTTCTTTCCATTCTTTAAATAAGTCAATCATCGTAATCCACAGATGATCAGGAAGGGTCAAACGTCTCTCATGTCAAAACAGGACAAGGCCTTAAATTCCCATGGCGTTCATTAAATCAACAATTTAATAAACACACACAAAAACGTCAGCATGAGCAAAAATAATTTCTAAAGTATGCTTAAGTCTGTATGATTTATTATTCTATCACAACAGTTGTTCCTAAGTCATCTTACTTGCAATTTATCAACAGATATGGGAAATAAACTGTCTAAAAATATTTAAAGCAATCACAGTAGTGGCAAATGTTGTGCTTAACCTAAGTGAGCAATAAAGGATGTACAAAAAGGTAGACCATTAATATCTATAAAAGACATACCTAATAGCAGAGGATTCTGGGAAATAAAATAACCACATTAAACGGCTATGACTGAACCCTGTCCGAAAAGTCATCATTGGCCATATCCTCATCTTAAGGTCCACAGTATCACCATTAGGGCCATGTATATATTCATCCAAAAACATTGATATCAACTTTTTCATGACTCAACCCTGATTCAAAGCTTCATTCATAATAATGTGCCAAGAAGACATGCAAAAAGGGAGATTTTGGGCCTACCTATAAATGTTGATCAGAACTAGAACAGGACTCCAGGTTTCTTGAAAACATTGCCAGATATTGTCAGTTTTTTGTGTTTGTTCCTCCTGCCTGCTCTATTGCTCAGAGTCAAGGTGAAAAGTCCCTTGATCGAATGTCCAAAGTTTTTTTTCCTGAGTTTCTTCTTTTATTCTTCACTTTCTTGCCCGGAATATATATTGAACACAGTTATGATTTAAGTGTAAACTGACTGTAAACTCCTTAATCTATTTATGTATTCTTGTTCAATGTATGCATGCTGTATATTTGAGTATGTATGGTTTAAACGCTCTAACCATACTCCACATTATGCATATAAAAAAAAACGAACTGAAATTGCTCTAAATATACTCTAAAGGGTGAGAGTTATAGTTTAAGTTCTTATTTAAAGCTGTTTTCAGAAACAAAGATCAGTCTAATATCGAAAGTAGGATATTAAAAAATAGGAATATAGTTTGAAAAAAAGAGAAAAATAACTGCACATAATGTAAAATTGTAAAATTTAAGCTGTCACCTTATTTTAACACTTGCTGTATAACTATATACATAAGCCAATGAAAATCAAGTTTAATGTCTTATCTGCCCAGCATATCCAAGTGCTGTACAAAGTAACAGCATTCCTCTGCATGGTCATTCAATTACCCACAAAACATTTTAGCAGACAGTATTCTAATACAATATATTTGGAATAAAAATATTATAATTAAATAAACATTTAATTATTTTAGTTTTTGTTGAGGATAAATTGATTATGAGTAGTATTTCGTCAATTAAATTAGCGGGGATAGATTTTAGTATAAAACTAATTGAAACTTGCTTTCAAAATAACAACGATACATATAAATATAAAACTGTGAAACGAAGACTGCAGTTGTAGAAGAAAGATTTAACGTTCCCCCGATTAAGAGACAAATACAATACAGCTACAAGATAACATTAAGCACATAATGTATGTACAGATTTAAGAGGTTTGATTAATAGATTATTTGACCTGTAAACTATTAAACGCTCGAACAATATTGCAACTCTGAAATAGTGAATGTTATAATTCTTCAAGGATATAAGGTTTATTCTTCCACCTCCCCCCTTCCATGCTCTCCAGCACCGGCAGCGGCTGCTCCGCGGCAGGCAGTCTCGCTGAGAGCTCAGTAGCCCCGGCCTCTCCCTGATCTTTGTCAACTACTCCCCTGCCCCCGACCCCTTCAAAATTTACACGCTGAATAAGGATCCCGCTGCAGTTTCCAGGATAATCTACGGTATATTCTCTGTGGCGAAATTCTCTCATGTTTTGATTGTATTATGTATTTAAATTAGTCTCCTGTTGTAATTATATACTGTTTTATAAAACGGATATCCTTCGTATTTTGTAATCATAACAGTTATTACTGAAACCAGTAGCCAAATGCCTTGATTTTTCGTTTAGTCTAATATTAAGGTATTAGAGCGTGTATCATTTTATACTTTTCATCTGCCTCAAGTGTTTTTTTAATTTACTATACTATAATTTAAATTATATTTGTAAATATCGGCACATTAATTATGATTCTGTTGGAGACGATTCTTACGCATGGATCTTCACGATCACGATCATCAAAGCTACACTGCGTGTGCGTGTATGTGTGCAGCCTTGCTCTTCAGTGTATATCAGTGCGTCAACTAGTGTGTCTATTTCTTCAGCTCCCGAGTCCGAGAAAGCAGAAAATCCTAATGCAATCTTTCCGTCGATAATTTATCTCTGTGAGCTCCCACGCTAGAGAGGGATGTGACAGGAGGGAGTTTCTCCGCAGATCAGTTATTTTCTCATGAAAATCTTGAGCAGCAGTCCGTCAGTAATGCGCAGATCTCCATCGCTCATTTCCCCACCAGCAAAAATTAAGCAACGTCAAGTAAACTATGGCACGTCTCTAATTGAAAACAATAACGTAGTTTGCGGCAAAAGTATCCAAAGGCTTAACACGTTCCGTTTCCCGTTTCTTCTAATGGTTGCTTCATCTTCTTCGACAATCCGCTTCTCGCGTTTTGTAGATCATTTTTTGCGGTTGTATACCACAGATTTGGTAGACACTACGGTTTACAGGTGTATTTGGTTGAATAAATGATATTGCCCTTCTTTGCCATCCCCCGCTTTTGCTTTCAATCGCTGTCAGTTTCGAGAAGGGCGGGGATATAGTAAACGGGGGGAGCAACAGAGTAATTGGACGCAGAATGATTTTAAGTAGCCCACTATACAAGGGATCCTTGGTGATCGCTAGCTCCCTCTCGCTCTCTCTCGCGCTCTCTCTCTCCCTCGCTCTCCGTCTCACTCTTCCACAGACGCACACACACACACACACACACACAGATGAGCGAAATGTAAAGCTAAGGGGATGATTATGTGCTAGTTTAAGTTGTAAAGCCAAATATGTACTGAATATTTTATTAGTATATAAGTTGCAATTTTTATTTTATTAGCATAGTTCGCATTAATGGCTGACTGTAAGAATCGGACGTAAGGGGTTGCTCCATTAAACCATGCACGGGGGAACATTCCTTTATTTAAATAATACCATTTTAAATTGACTGATCTGTATATATAAAACACGTACTTCTCAGTTAGCGCAACCTTTAATTGATATTTACTTATTGCAACATTAGTAATATCAATCATGTAGATAATTCATTCATTAACGTTCACCTACTTGACCCGTTGAGATTCGCAATATGTGTCAATTATTTACTATGTATTATTTATGTTCATCAAGATCAATAACTGGTATCGATTGATTAGTATTGACAAACATTAAATTGTTGTGCGTATGTGTATAACAGTACTTATAATATGTAATATTTAACCAGTTATTATATTCTCCAATGGTGGTATGCAATTTTGAGGATTTTACCTAAGTTACTTGGATTCAACCAATCATAAAGGATGGGGGACCATGTATATCGCTATCTCTTGTTGCTATGACAACTATAAACCCACAGTTACAACCTCTTAACCCTTAACACTATCAATGAAAAGAGTGGGTGGGAAAATGAAGGGAAAGGTAGTTCTACTGATACTGATGATGAATGTAAGAAAATATTAACTGAAAAGTATATCGAGAGAGAGCAGGACAGGATTACGTCATAAGGGGAAACCTACCTTAAAAAGTAACAGTGCAATTGTAATAGTGACATTGTGATGGTTACATTTTCTGAACCCTGTCCCTAGTGCGATCTCTCTCTCTCTCTCTCTCTCTCTCGTGCTCCCTGTTCAGCAGTGTCTGTCTGCTCTGTAATTATTACCATGGTTACCATCAGTGATGTGATTCCAGTCCCTTTAGAAATGTATCTTTTCCTCCTAATTTTCTTTTACTTTTTTATTTGTCAGATCTCGGTGCTGCTGCATAACAAAAACCATTTGTCTCGGAACATTTTCTTCTGAGCCACATATCACCATTTTCGCGAATGCCTTTGACCTTTTGCATTCTCAAGTTCAGCTCAGCTTCGTTCCACTTGGTGATGTCGTACTAGCATGGTTAACATGTTCATTAATATAGATGCACATGAAACTGACACACATCCACATAGTCTTCCATTTTTGATTCAAATATTATGGAATTAAATCAGGCGACTTATAAGGGACTAATAATGAATTTTAGGCATGGAGCTATTTATCCTACCTTCCCATTTCACTGCCCTGTTTTTTTCCTTTTTTGACCATAAAATATAATTTTAGGTTTGTCCTAGTATTTTCTGAATAACAGAAGACAAAGAACAGAAAAAAAATGTCTTGAACCCAGACTACCTCACATATCCTAGTCCTGATCTACTAAATCTGGACCGTACAAAACTACCGTGCAAATGGGAAATGATCCTCAAGCAACAGGGCCACGGCTCAAGGATTAAGGGACATCTCTTGGAGACATATGTCTTTCTTCAGGGCAAATTGCTGTGAAAGGATCTGCCGTTTAGTCAAAATTTTGCAGCTTCCCTGTACATTTGTGTTTTTCACGGAAGCAGTTCGGGTTAAAAACCTGGCACGACAGCAGTGCCACAGTGGGGCTTCCAAACCCACAACCCTAACCTCTCCTCCACACTTCTGCCCAACAGCATCCACTGGCAGCAGAACAAATCCTCCTGCCAGCTTGAAGTCACATGCCAACTCTCATCAGCCGAGATAGACCAGCCACCACCAGCTTGGCTCCTCACAATATCAGCTTACCGGCTTCGTGGTACATGATGATGCGTTTGGGGTTCATTTTTTTTTTAGTTATTATTTATCCAAAAAGACGCAGTTACCATGCACTCTTATGCTGGATACTGCAAGGAACATTCCTTTGATAAACACTCTTTAAACACCCCTCCCTTTATTTCAATCTGTAGTCTTTTTCCCCCATTTCTATATATGTATTACAGAGATGCAAAAACAGAAACAGAGAAAAAAGAAAAAGTAACATGGGCCACTGGGGCGGAACATAACTGGCGTCGCTCCGTCGCGCAAAAGACGGTTTCAGTCAGCCAGGGCACCTCAGCTGCCCGCTGAAAACACACCTCCCACAGACCCGCTAGGTGTCTGCGGGTTGCCAGTTTGCCAGCGAGAGACGCCTCTCCCGATCTGCGCCGGCTGTCCCACATGACGCCGCGCAGGGTGGCGGCGTGTAAAGAGAGCGGCCGGCTTGGCAGGGGCTGCATGCAGGGAGCGTGAAGCCTGGCCTCTGAAGGTCTTCAAGCGGGAAGCAGTGGATGGCTTGATCTGACGTGGAATGGACTGAGCAAAAACCGAAGAAGTGCGAATAAAAAATGTATACATTTACATCAATAAATACGTAATTGTCACCAAAGCAAATTGGATTTTCATTATGGATCATTACAGTTGTCAAATGACCAATGGGGAGAGTGTGTTTGATGACAACTAAGCCGTAGAGGCAGTTAAGTAAAATCTAGAAGATCTCTGGCGCAGAGCTGTCCCTCTGTGCACCGCTTCTGCCAGGCGTAACCTGCGAAAGTGAACGGCAGCATCTCTGTACCGGAAAGCCAAGTCTCACCTCACTCCGCTCCTAAGGTCAAAGATCATCCAGGCTCATTTTCTGGAGAAAAAAAACACAAGCCACGCCCAGTAACGCAACTGTTTTGCGAGGTGACCCTTCGGCTTTGCAGAACACTTCGGTGTGACAGTCGCCAAACCAAAGGAAAAAAATTGTAAATGCTGCAGAGAAGGCATCACCATTGAGGCAGCAGACTCCAGACGGCAAATGCCGTAAGCGGCCAGACTACAGGCATACTGCATTTTTAAAGCTCTTTCACAAGGTCTATCAAATAACCTTTAATACTCAAGGTACCTGATCAACGTTTGGATAAAAGAGGCACTCAGTGCTCATCTTCAAGGTCAATGGCCGGGTTTCAGCCCCAAATTATGAGGAACCAGTAACGCTTTGGTCACAGCCAGGTTGCTGACGCACGAGCCCCATCAATATGTGAAACAGAATCAAACGAGAAATGCTCACATAAAGTTGTAAAATGTACAAGGTTGTTGCGCGAAACAGATCTTAAAAGGGCGCCGTTAACAAGACCGGGCCCAACTTTTCTGTAAACGTTTTCTCCTCGCTAGCCTGGTATATGGGCACGTTTTATGATGGACGTTCTATTTATTTTGGAATCAGGGGAAGGTGGGTGGGAAACACCAGTGACGGCACCATCGTTAATGTAAGTTATTTTTCCTCGTGCTCCGCAAATGTAGACGCGCTGGCAACAATTTATTTACAGTCATGTCGATAAAGCGCACGATTTTCATTTTCTAGTGCAGGGGAAACAGCCGGAAAAAAGAAATGTTTCTGTAGGGGAATTGATGACACTCAAGAAAAAGGGGTAGGCGCGGTGACACACACATATGCTTACCTATTATTCCGGTGACTCATTTTGAGTAATGCAATATATAACTCATATATTATATCGTAACTTCACTCATAACTTATTAAATTGCATTAAAACATCTGATAAACAACAAACAAAGGAAGAGGCCATTTCACTTTGTGGGGAATGCCTGTATTTTTCATAATTCATAGACCAAAAAAATGTCCCCACAAGATTAGGAAAACAGACGCACACGCACGTGCATGCATGCACACACGTATGCACACACGCACACACGTTTGTATTCATATCTTTGTGGGGACCGTCCATTTATTCATATGGAGAAAAACCCCAATCCCAACAATGACATTTTGACATTTCTAATTTGATTGCAGTTACAGATTTTTATAAAATTTAGTTTCTGAAAAAATGGTCTCCACAAAGTCAAAATAACAGGTTTTTATAAAATGTCCTCACAATGCTATAGATACATACCACCACCACCAACCCCGCCCCCCCCCTCCCCACAAACCCCACCACCCACACCACACCACCCCCCACACCACC
>JAODKE010000146.1:16538447-16557840 GCA_026779605.1 Mormyrus hasselquistii
TTATCATTAGAGAGTATAATTCTACTTACCATTAATGGGACACATTTATTATTATTTTATTTATTTTTAATTTATTTAAATTTTTTTTTACGTGGTCAGCATCGCGGGCCGCATTTGCATTTGTGACAGGCCGCAGGTTGAGAACCACTGATTTAATGATAAATATGAGCCATACACATAGCCAGACAATCCACCGATTCAGATGGGTTCCCCAGGGTCATGCATGTGTAAAAATACCAACTTATCATGTGTTTTATGCATTCTGACCCCAATTGCTACAGGCAAAACAACATGGTTCTCCATTGCCGATATGTAGGATCAGTTATTCAGTACCTGCATCCTATAAGGTATGAGTGTGTCAGCTACGGAGCAACAACTAGGGGGAAATTTATGTCCCCCCTGAGAATTCTTCTGGAGAATAATCCAGAGGTAGCCCGTTATGTGCATGTGGTAACACCACTAGTATGACAGCCAGTCAGGTAACAATGCTGCAATGCATGCCCACAGTAATGCGCACAAGACGTGCATTTACACCCCCCGCCCTCCCCCCCCCGCAAATTGTTTGTCGCTGCAGAATTTTATCAGCCTTGCTCCTCCTGGTGGTGACTGCAGTGACAGCAGCCTGCAGAGCGGCACAAAATAAAGAGCTGTAAGCAAAACGACAGAGGAAGGGGCCGAGTGTTGACGACTTGAATGCATTACAAAGATTTTTAAGATGATTTAAAAGTAAACACATCCTCTGCATTGATTTACGCCGCAGTCTTTCTTGAATCAACATACGACCCAAAGATTCTGACTTACCTCTCATCTGTTTCTCTTACATGCGTGTAATTACGCCGTACACCGCTCAAAAACATTAATTACGGTGTGGCTCCTATCCTTCTCAGGATCACCTCCCGCCGGTGAATCACAACCAAATCATTCCCGTTATATCAAAGTGGAACAAGCAATTAATCAAAAAAGTACATGACAAAGGAGGGTGAATAAACGTCAAACTAATTACAGCAGGTAAACTGCCAACAAAAGCTAGTAATAGTTTAGTTTATAAAAATAAAAAGGACTATGCTTTTTTTTCCTTCTAATGCATAACATTAAAACACACGGAAAAGCCCCATGTTTCTCAATGGCTCAGTACAAATCCTTGAACCATAATCTCCTTTACCACCACTGGCTACGCTACTCCTACAAGGAAAAGCTCTGATATACTTCATATTTCGGACTAAACAATCATGTGCATGCCATTATTCCAAAGAATGGAAGTAAAAAAAAAAGGTTTGAATATGAATGTCTGGCTATTATCTCACATAACCACCAGGAGAGTCGCTCATATTCACCACATGAGACAAATGACACATATAAATATTTTAGGATCATCCAGAGAGGCGTAATGACTGCCAGGCGGTCACGATTGATTTAAACCTCTTCAAAGTACTGTCTAATCCGAGCACTCGAAGGTATAGACGATAAAGTGGGAATAGATTCCTGTTAAATGATTTCATCCCTGTCAATTCCGGCAGGGAACTCGATTTCACATTCAGCGTCACTGGCTATAATTGTGGTAAGTGGTAACACTAACATCAGTACTAGACAAAGAATGACTCACAGTAATACCAATCATATGAGCAACTAATGTTCGACTAGCTCTCTCAATGTCCTTCCTCAGTAATATGAATTTGACTGTGATGAACATCCCCAACACTCCCACCCGTTAACAAGGAAAAAAAACCATGATGTTCTGATTCATTAATAAGGCGGAGAACCAGTGCGGAGTGCAGTGTCAGAATATACCTCCTCCTGGTCTAACATATAGAGCTGATTTCCGGAAATCATATGCAGACGAGGGTTCAGGTCTGGATGGTCGTAGGAGGGTGCAAGGGACGGGGCACGGGGCCGATAGGAAGGGGGAGCAGCACACCTCGCATCTGCCGGGTAGAAAGAGAGAGACAGAGGGGAAGAAGCTGTGTTAGCTATTATTGTTCTGTCCTACAATGACAAAAAGCAAAGTCAAACACTTTTCACAAGTACTTAAACACTATGTAATACTTATGCATGTAATAAAATATATTAGTCACCAAGTAAGCTAAAGGACAACGGCAAAATATAAAAACAAAACACAGAAATTTAAGAACAAAATATGCTGCTAATAACTGAACCCATACATTGCAATAATAAAGTGGAAGTAGTAAATGTAACATAGCAAATGTATAGCCCAATAGCAAGTAGAATGCACTGTGATGAACGTGTGGCATGAGGTGACAGAAAGCTGGTGCTGGATGTCCTGAATGTACTGAGGCTATACAGACCTATGTAGCATGGCGATGGTTAACAATGAACGCCAGAGGTGATAAGTTATATCCAATACCACGTTTTTCTGTTTGTTCCACAACTAATCTAATCATCCATTTTGTGTTGCTGACTGGTGCATTACAGTTCAGTGTGTGCTCCAATTCCACGCACCTCTAATACCAATCTAATGCTGTTGCATTTCAGGACCACGGAGAGCACAAGTACTGCAGGAGGTTCTGTAGGACACAAATTCAGATACAATATGAAAGTGAAGAGCATAACACAGATGAAAGACCAAATTTGAATCATAAAACACATAGAGCACAAACAAACTTCAATAGATACAAATCACACATATTTTTGAAATGTTCTTTAATTGTAGAACAGATCTTCTAAACATAATTTTGTAATATTCAATATTTTTGAGAATCCTCTTTTTAAACTATTCCAAAATAACTTTCCTCTATAATCAGGTTTTGAGAAACTTTTTTCCCTTTGTCTGGGGAATAATTTTTTTCTCAGTGACACGAAGAACAGAGACGCCCAGGAACCACAGTGACCTGAGTACTGTGCCCTCTCCTATGAGACCTGGCTGACACAGCTGTGATATTGTAGGGCGGAACCTGAAATTTAGCAGATTGTGATGAGAACGGTCTTGATTACGAGTTACAGAAAGCTCTTAGAAACACCTGTTCTGTATGGAAAATAAAAAATTAGGATGAAACCTTGTATGTACAGTACATAAGAGTGTCCCACTCGTTACCTGACAATGACTTTATTCTTCATTATACAACTCAATTGTAAGGTTGGAGTCTATGGGAAAAATGTGTGATACATTATTGGGGTCCTGGCCTCATACGTGTTAAGCCTTCTGTATTACTCATAATTTTTCATAACTGTTAAAATAGTTATACAACTATGCCAGGCATAATAGAAGAAAGTATTAAGGCATATTAAAATGATGATTTCTTCTGCAATATTTTCACATTAAGTTCATCAGGGTCCCATTATGATGTAATACAAGCTATTCTGATTATATTTAATTGAACTGCCTGCGTCCAAAGGCTCACTTCAGTCTATAAACTGCTTATCAAGCTGGAATCACACATGAAAGGGATTCTCTGTTAAGCTGTTCATTAACGAGCCTGAATTCCACACCAGTGGAGGAGCGGCAGGGAGATACGTAACATTCCGCAAACCCCGCAGAGTTGATGCGGAAAGGAAAACCTACAGGAGGCTAACAAGCTTTTCCATTGGAGAAATACTTTGGGCAAGTCCAGGAAGGCCATGAAGACCACTGGATTAAACAAAGCATGTGATAAACTAAATGAGGCAACTCAAGGTCTGTCTGCAAGAAAAAAAACCCTCACCAGGACATTAGCCACATGCATTTCCTCTCTACAAATAGCACATAATGATGAACTCCTTCTCAAACACTTGGGATCAACCCTCACATGCAAAAACCTGTACAGGTTACTAACAAAACCAGGAGAGACTTCACAGGGCTACTGCAGCTGAGAGATGAATACTCTGGATAGGTCAGGAATTTGATGTCACGTTCTCAAGCATCAATCACTTTCTGCTGAATCTTCAAAAAATGATCCAGTGCATAACCAGGGGGTTGGTTACACAGCACACGTGTGACCCTGGATCTACCTTCACCCCTAAAAAACCCTATGTTCTGCATTGTGCTGCTCTTCCGTTGGACGTGCTGCAGCAAACCAAATTAAAATCAAAGTATTAAGCAGATCCCTCCTTCCCTGTCTAATTAAGCTGAGCTCATGAATTTTTATTTTGCTTATAAAGAAGCTCAAAGATAAAAATATATACAAAACAGCTGAAAAAATAAATTAGACCAAAAAAACTTTTGGGAGTTATAACTAAAACAATTCGTAACGCTAATTTTAATGCCAGCAGGGTGAGGATCAAGGATGAGATCAGGGTAGCCTCACCTGAGAACTTTGCAACCCCAATGTGAGCAGCATAAACGTGTTCACTAGACACTGAAATGACAAGCTTAAAACTGTCCTGAAAGAATATGAAGGTCACAGGGCAAGGTTGCAGCTGAAAAATTTCGGGAGAATGTCACCTTTGCGTTTGTCCTCTTATGAATATTTGTGACCACTTTTCTGTTCCATATAGTTATATTTCTACCATGTCTTCTAAATGGACGAGAGAGGAGAGGGTACATTTTGAAAAGGATGCTGTCACTGAGTTATACATAATGGCATATTGAAATTTTATGCATATTTGCTACACATGTATGTATTTGTGCTGTTCAGAGCCTTCTTTGACGTCTGGAAAGCATTAACAGCCAGTTCCCAAACAAGCCGTACTCATCATTGTCCTTATGGTAACCAGCATGGTTATATTGACAATTCACATTGCTGAGTTCCACACTGTACTAAAAATGGCTGTGCAAATCCTTCCCAAAGAGGATAGTTCACAAACTGGCTGACCATGGCCAAATTCCAGAGAAAGATTTTGGGTTACAATACTCCAATAAGAAGAATAAAGCACCAGCAGACACATTGTGATATTATCTTGGATTGCTAACAATAAAAGCAAGATTATATGTGACAATAAACATGTTTGAAATAAATTCGGCCTGATATCCTTTAAATGCCACTCTTACTGATTTTAATTAATATATTTTTGTCATTTATTTAAAATATACATATATATAAATTGTTAAATGTTAAACATGTTCATGCATCTTATGCCTTTTTATATCTTTGTTGGGCAACATTCATTTCGATTTTATTTATGCAGTTATTGCCAGTGGAGCTCTGGAATGCCTGCAGATCTGCAGCAATTCATCTGCCAGGCACAAATCTGGAGATCATTTTTGTCCACATGGCGTCACTGTTGCTAAACTTTTGAGACACCATTCCCAACTCATAAAACAGGAAACAAGGTTACTGCCCAAGAGATGTCACTTCCGAAACACCCACTCCTGTTCGTTCTCGCTCTCCCTCACGCCCCCAGCCCGTTGCTATGACAACCGAGAAAAGAATAGAATATAAGTGAGTATTAAAGAGACAGATGATCAGAGACGCAGAGACAGGGGGAAAGAAAGGAGCCAGGAAGAAACAGGGGAGAGACATGGACAGGGAAGGTGAGAAATGGAGTGGGAGAGGGAAAGAGAAAGATAAATGAAGCAAAAGACAGAGGAATATGGCAGTGGAAGATGGACATATGAAGGAGGAGAGGACTGAGGGGAAGACAAACAGGGAGAAATAGGAGAGTGAAAGAGGTGTAGAATGGACCATGCCAGAACAGACTGAGTGAGGGAGGGAATGAGTGTGAGAAAAAAAGGAATGATGGAGTGAAAGAGAGATGCAGAGGAAAGGAGGACACTTTTTGGAAAAAAGAACCCACGTCTTGTTCCCATAGCAACCAAGCCACCCATGAAATACTGACTAGTTCCTTCTTTTTCTTTTCTCTTACTCTGTATATACATATTTTGCATATTAAGCTGAAGCTTAAATAAGTTTAAATGTTTTTTTAAACTGATCACACTAAAAAAGTTACTTAAGCAACCAGATCTTGAATTCAAGTAAATCAAAATAATTTAAATGCCACATTCAAGCAAAGTTAGAAGGTAGACTAGATAGTGACAATGTTGATGACGAATGTATAGACTAAAATACGTGTATTTGAAAATGTCCAGTTTTATGGAGAGAGCATGATATAAAGAGGCAATTAGACAAGCAACAAAATGGATTAACACTGTTATGCAATATTTCAACTTCTTTGCTTAAAAATCCTAAATTTTAGGCTTTGAAAGTAAAATAGCAACAAAGGGTATATTCAGTCCTGAAACTATATATGTCACAGTAAATTTTACTTGAAAGCAATTCAATATGAGCACTTTGTAATGATTTCTCTAAATGTAAAACTTTCACTCAAACTCACTGTCCGCTTCTCCAAATCCCCCTCCCTCTTCCCTGGTTCTCCCTCTCTTTACCCATCTGTTTCTCTGCCTCCCACCCTCCCCCTGTCGTTTTACCTCCTTCTTTTTCCTCTTTTCTTGTTATCTTTCCTTCCTTCGCCGTACATCCCACCGAGCCGTGCTGCCAGGCCAGCGCTTCAAGGTGCCAAGCCCCGGTCACGTTTGAAGTTTGAGACTCCATCTACACACATCTTTTGTTCGCGTGTGGCTGCGCTGATCAATGACCAATGAGCACGTATAATACTTATATTAACGAATTTACAAAAGGTTGGACGTTTGAAGGGTCATGCAGAAATGAAAAACGACAGACGATCGCCACAGGGATACGTATGAAGATGTGCGCGTGCGAGCGTGAGCGCGCACACTGTACGTACGCTCGAGTCCTCGGTTACAAAACCAGGGCTGTGAACAGTGGGCAAGCTAGCGGAACGTGAACGTGTTACATCACTGTTTTAAACGGCTCTTTAACGCCAGATTTTTTTTTATTCAAGCCGGAATGGCTTTGGTGGCTCAATTCCAAAGAATCGTGCCAGTGAATAGGCAGCGACGACGTTTGCCGATTTTCGCCGAATCCTGCCGTCCTTCTTTCAGCTCGCGCCCCGCTCACGACCGATGACAGGTTAACAACAGCGAGCACATCATCTTGACAGCCACATAAAAGGATACGGGGATTCACTCAATGAGTAAAAGAGGGGGAGACATGCCACGAAATGCAAACTGCTGTGTAAGAGCCTAATTATCTGCTTCAGGTTGTACGGAAGGCCTCGTGTCACTCCTGATCCACCAGTTGAACTTCACCCGTGTGTTTGTGAGCGCATGTGTGTATGTGTGCCACTCTTTGGCCGCATGTTCCGGTGAGAGACAGCAGATCGGGTTCCGGCCCTGAGAGATGAAGAATAATTATAGTCATCTGTCCTCAATCCAGAGATAGACTAAGAACTGTGTCATTGAATCATTACCCACAGGGCACTTAAACACACCTTACCTCCTACTCCTTATAAAAAATAAAAACTGCTCACACAGAGTTTTTTTTTTAAAGGATGAATTCTCTTTTACATTGAGGAAAACGTACCTAAACCACAAAGACTGGGAATTAGAGGGCAAGGATATTCCAGGGAAATACCATGGAAATAAATGACACCACTCCATCTTCAATGTTTACAAATCACGCAGTCATGCAGTAAACAAATTAAAATCCTAATATCCAAAGATATTTAACCGTGTAGCAATATGCAGCTAAATGAGTATGAGTGAGGGAATGGGTGCATGTATGTGCCCTGCAATGCATTGGCATCTTCACCATCCTGTACAGTGTACCCTAGTCTTGTGCCCTAACCAGTTATCGTGCTTAGAACCGGGATGGATTAAAATAATATTTTTGTAAATGTATATGTCCTATTTAGTTCCATGTAGTAAAATCACAAATATTGATGTTTACTGTTACTGTTAAACTCCTATAGCTCAGTAAGAGAAACCACTATGTTGGCAATGCAAAGGTTGTGGGTTCTAATATCCTGGAGCATACAGACTGTAACCTTTCTCTCCACTGTAAGTCGTGTTGGATAAAAGTGTCAGGTGAATAACTTATCTGCATATAATCTAAAAGCAAAAGACATCTGAGCTAACGTCAGGTATATTTAAATTACAAAACATAAGAGCTGTAGAACCGTAAAATAATCCATCTCGTGGATAATTGTTCCCGGACATTCATACAGGTCACACGGTTCTGGCTGTAATATCAGACCTGAGTTTAGATCCAGAACTCCAGCTAATAATCTTGTCTCGCCTTAGGGATCCAAGGTCGTGGGGGGAAAGAAATATGTCATGCCAGACAGACGGCACTCTGGGAAGCAGGGCAGACGTCATCTAGTTATTCAAATTTTTTCAAACATTAGCCAGCAAAACCTGAGTACACCTCTTCCATGCGTGACACATGAGTCGAACTCCTCGTTGTTTTCTCATAGCATTACTTCACTGCTTTACACCACATCATATATACTAGCAGGATTTCATGACCATCTAAACACGGCCATAAAATATTATAGCTGTTCAGCAAAATGCCTTGCCCAGCATTAGCGAAATCCCACCCTAATTGAAAACCGGCGGCATCTGTGAAAATGATGTCGTCAAACTGTTGTAAAACTCCGCTTAACGTGAACATGGAGCGAGTACATTTTGAACAACCGGTGCCCTGACAGCACAGTATGGCTACACTTCCCCTCTTTCAGATACCACCGGATCTTCTAGATGGCGTATCTCTAACCAAAGGACCATTCCATTGTGTTGGTTGGTGGGATGGTTCATTGATTCCCTGGTATCACAGGGAGAGATCACTGCAAATCTGTTCATTTGTCCCTAGACACTTGCTGCTAAGCATTCATACAACGTCCCCAGTTACTGGAGCACATGAAACACATGTAGACTTAGTGAGGCAGGGATCTTGAACCATACAGAAAAATAGGCAACCTTTCATGATAGAGTGTTTTCCATGCAGAAGGAGGCTACGTGAGAGATGTAATACAAGCAAGCCCCCCTGCCCTAAATAAAGACTACACTTAAATTAAATAATAGCATCAGTTGGCTGAAAATGTGCCTTATATTGCATTTTAATTTATGACCCAGTATAAAACAACTGGCGGTCGTCAATGTGGATCAGCACCGCAATATTTTTACTATCCCTAAAAGAAATCACCATCGTCAGCACCCTTCAACATACTATCTGGACCTTAGCAACTAACCTACATTCTCAATCAAGGATGCAACCCTTTTCCAGCACCACTGGGGCTGATGCCGTCGTCCTCCATCTGAGCTGCAGCCCAAGTCCCACCTCTTCCCTTTTGCGTCACGCACAGTAGCACTAAATAGGCTGACATGCAGTGTGCCTTGCTCCAAGCCTTTTTAGAAGTAAGCTACCTGGGAAAACACACACACTCGCGACAAGCCGATGCGTTTGATTCGAGTCACAACCTCATCGAATTCACAGACACAAATTCGCCGAAGTGTTGACACTGCCATAGAGTCGGAGCTCTGATACGTTACTGCAGTTGAGGAAGTCTATTACCCTTCTCTTTAGCTCATCTTATGTATCACCAAGCGCTATATATGGAAACAGATAATGTAACGTTTTTTTTTTTTTTTTTTTACTGTTTAGTCATTTGTTGTTAAGTATGAACCTTTTTCAACTGCTAATTTTGGGAAAGAAACTTGTTCCAAAGCCACTAATGTATAACCTATAGATACACAGAATTTACTTTAACGGTCCTCCAAATCGAACCTGCATATTAGCGATGGGAGCGGAGGCGCCCAAACCCACTGTGTGTGACATTACCCAGACATCCTCACTGGCCAGCTCACTGGTTTCCACTGGGATTATCCAGGCAGTGATACAGTGATAGGCGGTGCACAGACTGTCCCACTCACTGTGAGTTTCAAAGCCTTATTTTTCCCATCACTATATACAGTATATATATATATATATATATATATATATATATATATGTATATATGTGTGTGTGTGTGTGTGGGTGTGTCATGCACACCCAAATATCTTCTGGTGAATATATGAGAATATTAGTACTTGGTTACATAAGAGCTCAGTCTCTGCTATAATAATTATCATTATTATAACTTTATTACACAACCCTCATAAAAAATATGCCAGACCATGGTGTTATTGGAATGGTCTCCAAAAGTGCCACACAATTTTCCAGTGAATTTCAACAAAATCACAGTATTAAAACTACCATGGAACATGTTTATGATGTTATGAGATCTGAGGATGATACTGACAATATCGATCAAGCAATAATTGGACCAAAACCAAATCTGGGCTTTCTAGAAAGAGCATGGACCATTAAAATGAACACTACATAGATACGGAGTAATTTTTTTGATCAACCCTCACAGATTTGCAGCTTGGTCAATATGACAAGACCGTCAATGTTCCCAACCAATGGCAGAAGTGTTTGGCAATGTGTGGGCTCTCCACACTTCTTTTATAAATCTGCCCACATGTTTCTCCATCTGGTTTTGTGTTTGGATCCGTTTGCGGTGTGTGACGCTTCTCTCTTTTTAATTATAGCACAGAGAGTTACCCGTAGTCAGTTCTGAAAATGGTTGTAACAAAGTCTTGAGTTTTCAGTGTTTTCAGTACGTCAGATGTGAAGATTTCTCCAAATCTCCTAACAAGCCACTTCTGAAGTCTCCTAAAATAAGGCTGCCCATTCTGGATCAAACTGACTGCATGGTGCCAGGCAATTGTAGGCATAATCCTCAACCCATGAAGAGAAGCACGGTTCCGTGATGTAAGCATCAACCGGGGCGTGGAGCTCATTACCACTGTGGGGGTTGAGAGCACTGGATGCAACAGCCTGTAGTCCTACATCCCGAAATTCAACTAGAAATTGAAGCCCCGGCTTCTTCTCCAATGCCCTCTCACTTCAGCACTTTCCCTCTGACCCTTGGCAGCCCAGTAAATCATAACCAAACCCGTGGGCCCCTCCTGGCATCGGTGCATGTCAGAATGCTGCAGCATGAATGGAGGAGAACTCCATCTCGCTGTCACACCATGTAACAGGACGAATGGCAGGCTTTTGTTAACCTCATAATGGGCTGCCATTCAAAGTTTATTCAATAACTGCGAGTCATTATGTATACTTATGCCAGTTACAAATGCATATTGGTTCATACAGAAGTCTAATTATAAGAAGCTATATATATATATATATATATATGTGTGCGTGTATATGTAAGGAAATCTACACACACTCACATACAATATATATCACATATATCATCATCATCCTGGTGATGGTTATGAGAAATACATACATACTTACATACATACAGTACATATGTACATTATATATATGCTAACTGTGTTTGCTGTGTTCTCAGCTCCTTTGGCAGGTCAACCACAAACCCACAAACTTCCAGATGGTATTGTGTGTGTGTGTGTGTGTGTGTGTGTGTGTCACACATTTGACAAGGCCGTATATGGCAGGCAGAGCAGTACAGCGTTTATGAGGCTTCCTGTGCAAAAGCTTCACCAATGTAATGGAAAAATCAGAAAATAAGCAAAGACCTACAGTCGAAAGCCCAGCAAGTAAAGGACAGATATTAATCTGTTAAACTTGAGTTGGCTGGGATGGGGGGGGCAGTGGAGTGCAATTTCACTACTAATTGATCAGACCCTTAAAGAAGAAAAGACAGTGAAGGGCTTTGTGGTATCCCAAAATGTCAGGGTGCATCACTCGTGCAAGTCTGTGCTTGTTAATTACGAGTCCATCCAGTGAGCACCATTGAGTGTACTTTATTTAGTCTTCATATCCATGAATCTGAAGAGGATCAAGCAGATTCTGGAAATTCACCCACCTCCCAGGAACTCAGTGCCCTCTCAGCCACAGTCACCTCATTATCATAACAGAAAATGAAAGATATATCATATTATTTGCTCTGAGCCAAACACATTCGGCTGACCATGTATTTACAAATTTATTCTGTATTTATGTGTGTGTGTGTGCTACAAAAGAAAACATGTAGCATGCTCGGAACCACAGTAGAAGTGGCATGGCCTGATAGGGGAGCATGTTTTAATTATGCGTTCACATGCTACCTCTCTTCTGGGAGCACTAGCCTTGTCAGTCTGTGATGGGGTAATCAAGTCACAAACATCTCTGTTTGCTACGAGCGACACAGCGGTGATTTAAGTATACTCATCTTGAGGTAATAATATTGTAACTTGCAGCATAAGCAACTGCCATTGTCTCTGTGGTGCAGCATGGGATTGAATTCTGTTACAGGGTGAAATTCCTGCGGTGTTCCCAAAGTTTAACGAATGGCCACAGATAAATTATTTGCTGAAGGCTGGATTGTCAACCCATTGAGAACTAAGGAACAGCTTTAAATAATGCTGCAATCGTAAATTCAGGGTGGAAGATTATCCTTATGCAACTAAAAAACAGTTCGTTTTTTTTTATTCTGAAATAAATTTCCACCAAGTCTTTTCAGATATTCACGCATCCCACCTCCAACCCGTCTTCACCTCGATTCCCAGTTTATGATGTCAACCGCCTTGCCATGATGGTCAGATACAATTGCTCCAGGAGTTTCCAAGTCAGCACAAACCTTCCTAGTGTAGCAACCCCTGTGTCTGCCTAACATCTTGGTCTACAGGATTTCTGTCTCCTGATTAGGGCAGACAAAGTACCTTTATTCAGATATTTTTTCTTGATTACCAATGAAAGTTTGCAGCTATAGTTATGACACTTCAACTGGGTTGCCACGTTGTGTTTCCTGCACACAGGACATCCCCCATCTCCTACACACCTCATGCTGATCTGCCCTAAGCCACCAAGCCACCTCTGGTGACAGACCCTAACCAGCGATTTCCTCATGCTCGACTCCAGCAGCACTTGCTAGTTTCTCTGCCCAGCAGATATTCCTCATAGCGCCAGCCTTATAACTCCTTTACTGGGTCATGGTCCTGTTTTAAGCCTCATTTCATACCCAGACCCTCCAAGTGATTCGAAACCCTGCAGTTCGTGCTTTACTCTCATCGCTGAGTCCCATCCAGCCATTTCCTTGGTCAAGCTTGACTGGTGACCAGTTGTAAAAAAGTGATTGATGAAAACCCTGCTTCTTGCCCATCACTTAACTTCAAGACTTATTCTTTACTTTTGCAACCAGATTCATCTGGTTAGGCTCTTTGCTAGTAGTGTTTGCTGCCATAATTTGGGGTTTCGGGCTTCACAAAGTCATACAATACCAGTGACAAAACAAATTCACTACATTTAGACAATAAAACCGGAGCGAGCACTTTAAGGTATCCCCTGCACTGATGCAATGATATTTATGAATGTATATAGGGCCAAACTTTCCAGCTTGCAGCTGAACCGTCAGCCAGAGATAAAGGTCGAATGTCCTGACATGGGTGCCAGGCGCAGAGAGCTGACACAGCTTGCCGCCCTGATTCGTGGGCGCGCGGCAGTCCGCCGTAGGTGTGACAAGTGGCACACGGGTGAAGCAAAGCTGAGCCACGACTGACCTGGCGAGAGGCGAGCGGACAGACCGCGATACGGCACCAAGCCAAACTGGTATAAGAGGATGGGGATGCGGTTCTGTCAAGACCACATCTGATAAAGGAGCTTCTCAGCCATAAACACAATGTCATTTAGTTTTTATAGAACATAAACAGCAACTGAACTATGCAGTCACTAGCTCTACAAAAATGCCATCATTCGATAACCAATAAAGTTCATATCTCTATTTAAATATTCCAGTTGCACAGATGGCTTTCTTTCTAGATATAGAAAAAAATCCCAATTTTAAGTCGAACCTAGATAACTTCTCACTATATACTATCATTAATATACATTTGTTTCTATTTTAAACACGTTTACTTTGATTTAAGAGTCACCAGTACTATTATTTCTCAGTAATTACCCGAATGTCAATTTCAGACCATTAAAATGTGACGAAAAAAACATTCTCCCGTAAAATGTATTTTGAAGTAAAAAAAAAAAAAAAAAGTTATGAGAGCCAAAATATAACTTCTTTGTAATTTGTAATAGCCTACTAATTTAAAGTGTCAAAGTTCTGGGCTATTTCGATTCCAGTGCTACATTTCAAACCAGAGAAACAAATGTGATACAATTGGGAAAACTGGGTTAGTGTTGGAACATTAACCTATAAAGTTATTAACTTCTAGGGAAGTTCCATCAAGCAGGCAATTTCAGAAATGTCATGCTTAACTCCTGATATATTAGGGATGAAACAGTCGAGATGTACTTTATTTAACATTTTAGTTTCCTGGGCTTGAAAAGGATGTCCCAGGGAATTTTGTTTGCATGTACAGCTTTGTATTCACCACATTGGCTGGCGAAATCTTTTACTTATTAGCTTGTAGGAACATTTTCAGGTCCCCACAATATTCAACTTTATAGAAATCTGTGAATGCGATCAAAAAACTAAAAATGGCAACAGTGTTTTATTTTGTTTGGTTACTTGTGCTTACGGTCAGGGCTGGGTAAGAGTTTCGGGTTATCATAGTTAAGATTTGGGTTTTACCCATAGAAATTAATGGACGGTCCCCACAAAGATATCAGGACAGGTCTGTGCGTGTGTGATTTTTTTTTACCTGGTTTTGAAAAAGAAGTTGTATACGTACCCTAGAGGACTCCGATATGATGTTACAACTTAAAGCGAAAGCAAAAGGTCCTCAGCATACTGTGACTGAGGAGTTAGCGGAGCTTTACGCTGCATGTATTGAATAGGAGCCCGCAGCGCATCTTCTAAAGCTCCGCCGCGGACTAAACGCTCTTCGCGCCTGGAGAAAATGAGCCCGTTTCTCTCGTATGACACCTGGCCGCTCATTTCTGCCGTTATTTCCAGTTTGCATAATGTAGCTGCAATACGAAGAAATTCTGCAGCACGATGCGTGCAATCCGGGTGGGATGAGTCGAAAAAAGCTTCGTGCCGTGGTGGCCACGCTTAAAATAATAACTGAAATAAATCTTGAATATTTGGACAGTTCGTGTGGGTTTCAGCGTTTTAACGCGTCGCATTTTAACTAGTGTGTCAGACTTCCAGATTCATAAATGTGAAAGATGTTTGATTGTTATTTTTTCTGTGCAAATTGTTTTCTATGCGCCAAATTTAATTGAGCTTATCATGCACAGTTAAACTGGAACTCAAGGGTTGAGGAGGTCAAGAACAAAAATTAATGCTAATAGGATTTAAGGGATTGACTTGACATTCACAACAATCAGACTCTAGCCAAAGAGTGCATACATGTGATCACGACCCTTAGCCGTGCTATATTCCACTCTGTTTTCCGGTGAGGCTCCCATTGCTCTACACACCATCAGCATTGTGACGTTTTTCAGCTCAGCTCACACTCAGCTCAGCATCCGACCCCAAAATTAACTTGGCAGCATCTCGTGGCCACTATTCTACACCAATTGCTGCATGTTGTAATATAGCAAGTGTGCACATTTCAGTCACCTTCCGTTAGGTCACGGCCTGAACTCTGCTCCGAGTAAAAGAAATTGACGGGGTGAGACTTGAGATGGCCCTCTGTGTTGCACGTTTGCTGTTTTTTTCCATGGTGGTGGGTGTTCATGTAGTCTAAATGTACGTAAAAATGCCTGTGTTGCACAATCCCCAATCACGTCAACACGCCCCCCCCCCCCCCAAAAAAAAAAGAATATTAAGCTCTCCAAGTTCAATGCGTGCCTGTGTTTAAAGAGCGCATTTACCATTTGCCATGTACACCCACGATTTCCAGCAGCACCATGCACCGAAAACTGACCCCAAAGACACACCTGATTTCCCGATGTTGTTACTATTTTTGTGTGACATATCGCAGCGATGAATAACAATCTATGCAAAGAGGAGGGAGCTACATTTTAGGTGCTTTGGGTAAATCACGGGTTTCGGCAAACCACTTTAAAGTGTATGGTATCTTCCTTTATTAAGTAAACCAAGATATCCCAGTAATAGTACGATAGTAAGGTACACTTGATTACACCTTCTCCATATGGCCCAGTGAAACACACACTCCTGCAGGATCTGTCAAGGATTTAGCCTTCCACACATAAAACACACACACGTACACACACACCTGCCAATAACACTCTTCAACAAAAAGACACAGGTAGGGCATACAGCACAGGCACGCAACACGCACAGCTGCACTGGACCAACCGACGGTCCAAATCAAGCGCATGGGAAGCTATGGACGGCACTATGGCGCTTAGATACCCCCAGTCCGCTAAATTCCGCTTAACCGAGCCGATAGCGCAAGAGAGAGAGACAGAGGGAGAGGAAGAGAGAGAGGAGAGAGGGAAAGGGGTGGAGAGGGAGGGGGGTGACATGCAGCGGTGAAATATATCAGTTCTCTTACCTTGAAAGGGAACATAGGACATGTTCTAACGGCATTGAACGTGCTCTTCGCGTCTCGACAATCTCTCGGCGAGTAAAAAATGACACACCAATGGAGAAATAAATAAATAAATAGCGTGTAATTTACAGTTGCCGTCGACGGTGGCCAATATTCCAGCGATATAAAAAAAGGAAGATCATAATCCACGCTCGCCGAGAGTCAGTTCGCGGTGGCAAAATGTATAGCCTCGTGTATACAAAATTATATGCACACATATATCACACGATCCCGTTATAGAGGTGTGGGGGAAAAACATGAGAGGAAGAGAGGGAGAGAGAGGGAGAGGGAGAGAGTGAGAGAGAATGAGAGAGAGAGGGAAGGGAGGGCAGTGTGAGTGCGCCTCTGTGTATTTCCCAGTACAAATATACACCACGGGGTCCTTTTTGGTTCCGTGGTTAATGCAAGAAAAGTAATTCCCGTCCAATTTCACCGTCCTGCGTCTGCTGTCACGCACGGGCAAGGAGGAAGAGAGAAGGATGCAAGGATTACAGTTACGGGCTGCCATTCTGCTTACACATTAGGCTTATCATACTTCCTTCAAGGCATGCCTTCCTTACCTCTCACCATCACTTTATGTATTTCCCCAGCTGTAGCCGACCTAAGCATGACACTGACATATGATTGCATATTAATAATTAAATTATTATTATTCATTTAGTAGCCTTCTGGGGAAGCTGACATTTGGTAACATAATTACCAAATAATTTTTCTCTTTTTTTGTTGCAGGCTTAGGAAATTATTAGGGAGGTTTGCCACATATTTCAGTATCTTTTATGACCAGTTAAAAGTACAGTGTGTCTTTCTCGCACTTACAAACAGTGAGGCCCGGTACGAAATCCAGTGACGATTACTGGGTAAAAATAAAAATCCTACTCAGAATCGTCATATAACATTTCTTATTAGGCTATTATGTAATGGGGTTGTATTCATTGTAGTGTGCAATTAACTTTCCTCCTTTCGGCATATTAATCGTCATTCATATGATTGATCTATTGGAAAAAAACACGCATTCATAATTATAAACTGCAACATGCCTAGTCGTAAAGCTATGGATCAGAAAGCTGATACTATAACGGGTTTGTTGGGGGAGCGCAGCGCAACATGGAGCCAAAATGGCGATCTACTTGGCAGTTTCCCTAACTGTTCGAAAAGTTGGACATTTATCTTAGAGCATCGATGCCATCTTGCGGGCAAATGTGGGAATAGCATATCTTTAATTCACTGAATAAAGCCGGTTTGAAAAGATGATTGCACGTCTATAAAATAATCTCTTTTTTTGTATAATTAAATATGTACTGATTTTGTGTTAATTATGTGTATGACTATACATTTATTATATATAATTATTTGAAATATATTGATTTTATTCCGTAACTCTGACTAAGATAACAGATGGATATTTTTTTATTTTTTTTTACCATTATCCATGTTTTGTAAAGTGGTCATTATTTTGTGCGAGTTGTGTTCATCAGTAAACCAACTGTCATTCATCACTAAGTTTTTTGACAATGTGTCCAGTGGTTAACCAAACTTGTCTCCAAACAGCAGTAAGCAGTTAGAGATACGTACTGTAATGTACATTGCCTAAGATCAGTGCTAGATTGTGGTCCTGTTAGGGTCCTGCCCACCTACATTTTGGAGGCCCCTCTGTCACAGGATGAAGAGGGAAGGGTTGGAGGGCAAATTTTAGGTAAATGGCCTTGATTCTGCTCCACTACCAAAGCCTCATGTTTTAGCTATCTTGCTATGCAGTTTGTCAGGTCAGGATCTACCAAAATTTATCTGACAAGCTGACAGCAATATTGGACAATATGTCAGGGTCAGTGCCGGTCTGGCCCACTTCCTGTGTCTTATCCCCACTAGGCCAGCTGGTGTCGCTGACCATCCTGTTCCATCATCTGTCCCACAGCCAATAGCCCATAGTGTGTTCCCCGGCTCCCCAGGCTGCTTTGTGACATAACGGGCTTAGTGAATGGCCACCATTCTCACCTGTGGGTTCAAAGATGGCCAGATCGAGTATGAACTAGTTGTTTTTGTTTGTTTGGCAGCTGTTATTCTTTGTCCTTTTGGTAAATTTAGTGTGTGTATTCCTGTTACAGTCCTTTGTTTTTGCTCCTTACTACCGGGTTATATTGTGGTCTGTTTTCTCTGTTTTTCTTAATATTTGCACCAGCTGCACCCATTATTTGACCTCACCTGTTCCTTGTTGCCCCTGTTTCTATACGGCCAACACCCAATCATGTTAGTGGTTGTGATCTGTGTATTTAAGTTTCTGCCTTTGTTCTATGTGTTACTCAGTCATTGTAGATGTTACTGCATGTTTGTAGATGTGGTTGTTTTTCTAGTCTTGTTCTTTCTTTTTGCCATTTTCCTAAATGATGCTGCATGTTTTTCCCCCACGCCTCATGAAAATGTTATTTTTTAGCGCTGGGATGATTACCACATCCACATAGTTACCTAGCTAGTTAACAGTACAGCTCATAGTTTTGAGAATGACACATATATTAATTTTGACAAAGTCTGCTGCCTCAGTTTTTATGATGGTAATTTGCATTTACTCCACAATGTTGTGAAGAGTGATCAGATGAATTGCAATTGATTGCAAAGTCCCTCTTTGCCATGAAAATGAATTTAATCCCCAAAAAACCATTTCAACTGCATTTCAGCCCTGCCACAAAAGGACCTGCTGACATCATTTCAGTGATCCTCTTGTTAACACGGGTGACAGTGTTAATGAGGGCAAGGCTGGAGATCACTCTGTCATGCTGATTGAGTTATAATAGCAGACTGGATGCTTTAAAAGGAGGGTGGTGCTTGAAACCATTGTTCTTCCTCTGTTAACCATGGGTACCTGCAAGGAAACATGTGCAGTTAACATTGCTTTGCACAAAAAGGGGCTTCATATTGCTGCAGGGGAAGATTGCACTGATTTATCTGATCATCAAAAACATCAAGGAGAGAGGTTCAATTGTTGTAAAGAAAGCTTCAAGGCACCCTGGAAAGTCCAGCAAGCGGCCATGACCGTCTCCTAAAGTTGATTCAGCTGCAGGTTCCGGGCACCACCAGTGTAGAGTTTGCTCAGGAATGGCAGCAGGCAGGTGTGAGTGCATCTGCAGCACAGTGAGGCGAAGACTTTTGGAGGATGGTCTAATGTCAAGAAGGGCAGCAAAGAAGCCACTTCTCTCCAAGAAAAACATCAGGGACAGACT
>JAODKE010000146.1:16577055-16598138 GCA_026779605.1 Mormyrus hasselquistii
TCCAACGGGGCCTTTGCGCTTCCCTATTTTTTCCTCCCTGTTTTTGCTTTAATCTTTAACAGGCAGTACCAGCAGGGGCAGGTGTAAAAACATAACACCCCCCCCCCCCCCCCCCCATGCACACACCTCATTTGTTAACTCATCCCGCCCCCCAAACACATACTCAATGCAAACTCCAGGTGCAGCAGTGCTCAGAAATTTCCAGGGCTGATGGTGAACCATTGTTACCATTCAGTGGAACGAATTATTGTCAGACTCCCGTTTATTCAGATGCTCATCATCAATTACTTAGGAGATAATTGTATAGAAATTGTGGTTTAGAAATTGTATAGAAATTTAGGTTTAGTAATTGTCAAGCAGAGTTGCACGCAATAATGGCTTTAGACGGGAACTTAACTGCCATCTGAGTAGATATTTAACTGCAAAAAAATGCTTACAAAGTGGGAACTCATGAGAAAGGATTTTAATACCTAATTACTTCATTTAAAATCTAAAATTATAAAATGGTAAAAAGCACGATAAACTCGTGCCGAAAAAGCGACTGAATACCAATTGAATGTCCTCCTTAAGCATCAGCTACAAAGATTCGTTTTTGTCGCTTCACCGGGGTTCGTTTTTCTCATGTTTTCTCCAGGTGATACGGGAAAATCAGGTTAGGGTAACTGTTTTGGAAGCAATATGTATGGGTACCCTGGCAACAAGGCTGGTATCATTCATATCACTGTCATATGTAAACAGGAGATGTGGTTGGGTGATTTTCAGACCCCTGCTAGCACGGATCTTCCTAAAGCAAGATTGGGCTGTATGAATGAGCTTTGCCTAGCTCCATATTTTGATTTTTTTCTCATAAATTTGCATTGGGCATAGAGCTAATCTAATACAGTTCATAACTGTTTTGTTAGTGTATAGTTAGAATTACAGCATATAGTTATAATAATCACAGTGCAAGTTGCACTTATCCTAATACTAAAGCTTTGACAGACATAGGTACAAAGGCACATTTGTATTCTGTATGGAATTACAGTATGGCACATAAAAATCATCTTTGCTCTGAGTCCCTCGTGTTTTCACCTAACAGACCACCTCTCAACAAACACCTCTCCTTGTCCCCTTAGCTGAATGACGTAATTTTCCTAGAAACGGTAGCAGTGGAGGCCTTTATATAACATAAAGCCAATTATATAAACAAACTTGTAGCACTTAATAAGGCATGTGCTCACTGCTTCTATCTGGCCAGTCATCTGTGAGCTATGCAAATTGTTGTAAAGTTTAACTTCAGTTCTCTCATAGCTATGTGGCTCTTTAGACAAAGAAACACTGTTTAGCATTAACTTTCAAAAACAGGAACGCGACTCAGAACTAGAGAAGAATGTTCAGCAATTGTTCTGTTACCATGTCTTTCAAAAAAATCTTCTTTAATACCTTATAACTCAGTTGTCCAGTGTCGTCTCATTGGTAGATAGCAGGATAGATTATGTGTTGTTTTTTTTTCATTTTCTTGGTCTGTGTCATTTTGTACAAAATGGAGTGCAGTTTTATGGTCTGCTAGTATGGCTGATCTAAATTCATTGCTCCTTTATGTTAACCCCAATTCTTGTTTTTAAGAAATCCTTAATTCAGTGACTGCCTCGTGATATTCATTACTTACGATTTTGATATGTCATGATTCAGCATTTAGCCCAGTGCTCAGTATGGACGCCTGTTCGGTTACTTCACGTGTAGCTATTAGTTAGAAGGTACGCGTCGGAAACTCTGCAGGCTATTAAAAGAATGAATGTAGTCTGTTAGTACTGTGGCAACATCCTTTCGCTTTGACTCACATGAGTGCCTTGCACCCTGGCAATAAATTATTCAGCGGTGACCTCGGAGTAATTCACAGACCCCCCCTGAACACACAGCTCAGCAACGTGCAGCACTGACGTCCTTGTCGGGTCAGTGCCGAGTGACAAACGCAGGCCCCACATATAGGCTGGAGTTCAGCCAACCAGCCCCCCCCCCCCCCCCCAGTTGCTGACATTCACCTTTTATCTGAGAGAAGATTGCTATGGACATTGTAAAATCTGTCATCTTCTGCTCTATTTAATTAAGCAATGACAACCTCTAACAGATTCTGTTTCCCCGACAAGATTCGGTATCTTATCCAGGACATCGTAGGACAGTGAGGAATTCCAGTGCTGAGGCCGCAGGCTTGACTCGCAGAGTTCACTTGCCACCAAGGCAGGAAGTGTAAACGCTTTTGTGAATGAACATTTCTTTTGTTGATTCCCATTATAGCACATGGATGGCTACGCCTGAAACCTCACGACCTGTTCTGAGAAAAAAAACAAACACGTTTTTGTGATGTACCATGAAGCTAATACTGTGTCTGTTTTTCTTGATACCGCTAGTGTGCTTGTGAAGCGTTCTGTGTGGTATGAATACCTACCTGGGTGTGTTCTCGAGAGTTTGTGTCTCATAAATAACTCGGCCTGCCTGAAGTAAGCAGACGTAAATATTTTATTTCCTTGGGATTTAGCCAAGGTATTTAATATGACAGCATGTAGCTGTCACATGGCCAGACGTGTGCACACTGTCTTATATTACACTTTCAGACTGTGCGTCTCTGTGGCCGATGAAAATTTAACGACATCTCATTAGAAGTCTACACTTCGTAAGATGGATCCATTCTCAGATTTCCTATTGAATGTCTAAATAGTTGACTACGCTGGAATTAGTAGTCCATTCATAACAAATAATTTATCTTGCTTCTGTACATAATTAATGGTTATCGCTGTTCAGGACACAACAAGGCCAAGGCCGTGATGTATTTAAAGAGTTCCATCGCTGTTTGATGCAACATCAAGAAATTGGGAAAGTAAAAATATGCATTAAAACATCTGGACGTCCGTTCATTTCCCAGAAACATTTTTCGAGTTCACGGTCATGGTGATCCTGAAACCTATCCCAGGATGTATGGGGCACAAAGCAGGATCCGCACCGGACAGAGCACCGGTCCTTTTCAGCACACTCACATACACACACACACACACACAATCACACGCAGAGTACAGTTTCTGAGGTTCCGGAACACCACATGTTTGGGAGGAAACCAGGGAATCTGGAGGAAACCCCCACAAGCTTGAGCAGTGTCAAGTCTGGAGGTGTGACGCTACAATGCTACCCTACTGAGCCTCAGTGCCACCTAATTAAATGATTACAGCAATGAAACTGATTAACAATAATGCACCCAGATGAGGTAAACTTCTCATCAAACATTCTGAAAATGCTTCTGCTGATTAACTTTATATGCTGAAAAGTTTGGCTTAAGAGGGGAACGGTAAGCGTGAGAAAATTACCACCTATTGGTTGGAAGGAAGGGGCGGGGATAGAGAAAAGAAACATAAGAACAATGGATATCTTTAAATAAAAGTCCCGAGGCTACATTTACGACTTGCAGATGCATTGTCGCGTGACGTTGCGCCTTTGTCGTCTGACGTTGCGGCATATTCGCGGCTAACTTTATCCCTTATGCAGCTCACGTTCGGCTGCCGCAAATGCCCTTTAATGGTCTTTCTGAGAAGGCGCCAAATAAATTCTGAAATGTGCACAACTAGGAATCACTGGTGAGCGGTGATAACAAACGCGAGATTCCTGCCTCGCTTTTGTATATCGATTTTATTGTCTCGAGTGGTAGTCGTTAGGAATAACTGGCTGACTTCAGTTGCGCGGGAGAGAGGAGGAGGGAAAACAGCTGCCAACAGCATGTCCTGTTTCCTCTGTTTGTCTAGCCTCATTATGCACTTCCTGCAAAGAGAAAGAAGCGGAGATAGACAGCGAGATACAGACAGAGCGTCACAGAACACGGCATTCGTTGCCGCACGCCGTATTTGCACACATAAGCCACCGGAGAAAAAAAACAAACACACCTGAGCAAAAGCCGGACGGTGTGAGGAGGAAAAGGGTTTGCTTATGAATAAGATTCAAGCAAATGAGCCTCAAGACGGTCCTGTAAGCCAAGCAGGAATTTGAAATGCCGTTGTGGGGAAATAAGCTAATTTTTTGAGGTATTTTATGCGAAAAAAGAATGGCAAGAAGACACAGGAAAGCAGCGAGGAGATAACCTGTGACACCAGGCATTGTGATGTGATACAAGGCCAGTGGGATTAGATGTTCATCCTTCTGTCTTTGCCCCTTGAAGGCAGAGGATAATACAACACAATAGAACTCAACAGAGTAACCAGACAAACCAGAACAGAGCAGCATTGTCTCACTTGTGGGAGGTAGTTGTGACATGGAGATAATTCATGGCCATTTATTGCAATATTTTGTTATCTGATGAAACAAACCAGGTTTTCACTTTTAATCTAATTTAAAGAGAATGTGAAGTTTCATTTATTGAAGGGGGAGTCACTGAATCCAGTGTGGATACAGGAGCTGATTTCAGAACTAGCTTCCAAAAAAGGGCTTCCAGAAAATTGTTTTTTATGCTGTTAGAAAACACAGTGGTAACTGTGGTTCTGCATGTCTGGCTGGCATCGCTTTTTTTTGCACTCTAGCAGAAGGAAGCAGGAAAAGCTATTCAAGGCTCTGTGGCAGAATATCTCTGCAGTGATCTGCTATCCTTCATTTTTCTGTATTTGGCCTCTTTGTCAAACCGGTTTATCAATCCAGGAAGCAAGGAGAAATTGGGAAGGGGGGGTGTAAAGTGAGAGAGGAGGAGAAAGAGAGAGAGGGAGAGAGAGGAGGAGAAAGAGAGAGAGAGAAACTTGAACTGCAACCATTTCCACCCAGTAGGGGAAGCACTTTGTGAAATATGAGTGCAGGGTGGGCGTGGCCAGGCGACGCAAACGCAAGAGGGAAGTAGCGTCCCGACTTCAGGTGTGTTTATGTGTGAGGAAGAGCAGTGCAAACAAACCAAAAAAGTACAATTAGAGAGGGAAAGGAGATTAGTCTCAAAACAAGCCTGTGAGAGCCAGAGATGGGGCTCCTTGCAACATATTGAAGAATTACAAGACGCCAGCAGCTTTGGGACAAAGTGGACCTGGAAAGTGAAGGGTAGCTTTCTGCTATTGATTTTAATGTGCGGTAGCAGGAGTGTAAGGCCACAACACGTCAGGAATAACACGCTCAGTACCAAGAGTACAAATGTAGTTTCTACATAACTGGCTAATTTACTAGAAGAAATTAAGAAATATTTTAAGCAGTTACTGTAAGTAATATAACTTAAGCTTGTTACTGAGCATTCACTGGAAGCTCAGCCTAGCTGCACTTATGCCTTGCTGACTTCTTGACAGGTCTGTGTTTGTAATGTGCCGTTTGCCTCAGATAAGCATAGCTCTGGACAAAAACATCTGATGAATAAACGAATGTAATGTGATTCGATTAAAATGCGGTCACCTGCGAGCCAATCAAACAGTGGTCTTAATTATAATAGCCTATAGAGTGTAGGAGGTCCTAGACTGTAAGTGAAACTCCATTTATTTTATGTGATGTGATGATTATCGCTGTAGGTGATGAATAGGACAGTTAAGGTGAAAAGCTTTTATGGGTGAAGATAGGATGCAGAGCTACACGGCGACTCGAGCTGTCAGTGCTGTTAACAGTCTTCCAGGTGCATCGGCGCGATCACTGAGTAATGGGAGGCTTGGGGATGGCGTCGGTAATGACTGCGGCGATGACGAGGGTGCAGCTTTGACAATAAAGCGCCTCTTATAGTGTGGAAACGTGCTGTAGTTGCAACTGCCGTTGCCAAGGCAATGAAATTGTGATTCACGGGGACGTTGAATGTCAAGTCTTTTTTCCGTGTGTTTTTCACCAAGCAAATACACTGGCGGTTTCTGTGCTGAGCGCGGCGACGAACAAAGCGGCAGGAAAAAAAAATGCAAGGCCTCTTTTTGTCTCCGACATTTAGCGTAATTAAAATATAAAGAAAATGGGAGAAATACAGCATAAATGAAAATCATTTGATGTACAATATGTTTCAATGTGCATTAAAAATGTAATTGCATAGTTCAATTTTGTGGGCTTAGCTATAGTAATGCTATTTTTATATACCTGCTGCAGTATTACTGACATCCCGTCTAGGGTATCCCCTGTCTTGCGCCCTGTGCTGTCTTGGATAGGCTCCAGGTACTCGCCATGACTCTGTACTGCATTATGGGAAATGGATGGATAATATGACATTGGGGGACAGAAACTGACATGTTCAAAGTGTGTGAGTCAGTACAGGCTTCCCAGTTGGCTGCCGACCGCTGGTTACCACCAGCACCAGACGTGTTGCTTCCCTGGCTGGCGTTGCCTGTTCCGAGGTGATGGCAAATAGACTGTGGTGTGCTGGGACCAGTGTACAGAATGGCTGGTCACATGTGGGTCAGGAAATGTGGGGAAATACATACATATATAAGTGCTGTGTGTGGGTACTGTGTATATATAACCGTGGCCAAATAATGCAATTGCATTTCATATATTACTATGTGAGTGCTTTGCAGCCCTTTGTCGCTTTCTTGCGTACAAGCAGCTAGCTAGCTACAGTAGCTGCCCAAATAGATTGATAGATAGACCGAGGATGACAAGAACTATAATGAATGTATGTTGTTTTATTCAGGTGGATTCCTCCCCCATGAAGACGACATGGTACTGCCCGTTGAACTTGGTATGACCCGCAGTGCTCCGTACAGTAGCATATGCATGGAACAGCTGCTGTGCTACATGACAGCATAAATAACCCTCACATTATTGCCTGTAAATGCATAGATTATTACGTTTGAATTATTAGGGGCAGCGTGTGGCTCAGTGGGCTAAGCCTGTGTGCCTCAGCATGTCTGCGGGCCCTTGAGCAAGGCCCTTAACCCCCAGCTCCCTGGGCGCCTCTACAGGTGGCTGCCCTTCAAAGACAGATTACTCTACAAAATAGAGCAAGTTGTGGGAGGCTTAAACACAATTTTCCCACAGGGATTAATAAAGTATTAATTATTATTATTATTATACTATTTATACTGCAAGTTAGCTATATGTGTGCCCGATTCAGTATGGTAACCCATGGATGCTGGTTCAAAAACAAATTTCGGAACTGAAATTGATAAAAAAGGAAGTACAAGTGTAAAAGAGTTTAAGCATGTGGCCTGTCAAGTACTGTAGTCTTCGTTTTTTTTTTGTTTTTTTTGCTTAGTCACTGTCATTATGTTAAGTTCTGTCCATGATATACACACTAATTAAACAGTGTGCGTCTTAATAAGCTTAATAAATGCCGGAATCTATTTGTGTTTCGTCGTGGGTTACTGGCACTTTCAGTCCACAGTGTCAGAAAAGGAAGAAGAGGGGGCAATCTACACTGTCGTTGTGAAACCACAGGCCGGAGGCTCGTCTTCTACGGCGGTGAGAGTGCGCTCAGCCACTTATGATTTCCATAGAAACCTAAAAACCAAAACACGTTTACAGTCATAACGAATTGTGTCGTCTTTAGAAACGGGCACGTGAAATGACTGGCGCTTTCACAAATGTATCCGTGTCATGGTGCATGCAATGTGAAATGAAGCCTTATTCGCTGGTTGCACAAGTACATTTGAATGCTTCTTTTCACGTATCCCATCTTGCTCTCCTTTGAAACATGCACATGGTCAGTTGAGAGCAAGGCTTGGGGGTCTGAGCACAAGGTCAGGACACTTACTCGCTGCCTCTAGTGCAGGGGTCACCAACATGAGTTGCCCGTGGGCCTGTTCTAGAAATAGCACAACTCACCAGTGAGCAGCGTCTAAAATTTTATTTTATCCTGTTGCTATTCTTCTTTAATCACATTTACATTTATATAGATTTGAAAATGACAATATCTAAAAAAAGCATGTAAAACATGTTTAATATCCATGAAGTTTAGATAAGTTTAGGAGGGCATTTCAAACTGGTAGCCCTTCCTATGGCTCAGTATCCATGAAATAGCTCTCAGTTTCAAAAAGGTAGGTGACCCCTGCTCTAGAGTGTCTTGAAAATGTAACTGCCTTGTTTACGGACCCAACAGAGATGCGACTATTGTGCTAAGGATGGGATTCAAACCAGCAACCTTCCGAGCACAGGCACAGAGGCCTAAACCACAGCACCACACACCACCCTTGTGAATCCAGCCTTTTGACTGCATTTAGGAGAGGAAAAAACATACCTTTGAGTACGACAACAGATTTCTAATGTCACTTTGTCCCTCACTTTTCCCAGCATTCCTCAGGCCTGCGCCATGAGTTTATCAAAGCGGGCACAGAGGAGAAGCTTGTCCTCCATCTTCTCCACTCCTTCTCCACGGGAGATACCTCCTACGTCGCCATCTTCCTCGCCACCTATCGCTCCTTCACCACCACGCAGAGGGTGCTGGACATCCTGGCTGACAGGTTAGAAAGAACAAGAGCGGGAAAAAGAGGGAAATTATATCAAAAGCGCGATTATACTATTGTCCTCATTGCTAAGGGTCTGTAAATATGAGAGGAGCGAGTGATGAGAGAGGAAGAGTGTGGCAGAGAGATAATATTGTCATGTGGTGTTACCTCTCCTTCCCTCTTTAATCTGATACAGCGCTTTTTAAAATAAATGTTGGCGTGGTGACAGTGTATTTCCTGCTGTCTTTCTTTCCACAGACTAGAGAACCCACCAGGGGCAAATAAACTGAGCGTAAATAGACTGGCCTTCAACAAGTGAGTCATTACTCAATTCAAAATCCCTAACAAAGAGCTGTACCATACAGACTTTACATATGGCATCAAAGTGCTGTCCATGGATTTTCAGCCAATTACATGTAAGATTCGCCGGGAAATAAATAAAATGACTGTAAACAAGAGGCTGGTTCAGGTGACTAAATGAGTGCCGGTCGCCAAGGTTCAGCATACGTCTGAGAAAACGTCGCTGTTCTTTGTCTCCTCCAGGACAGTATGTTCGGTTTTCAGCAAATGGCTGGATGAGTATAAGGAGGACTTCCTGTCCCTCGGAGACCCCACCCCCCTTCTCCGACTGGCCCCCCTCCTACCTTCTGACCCCTCGGGTTCAGAGATCAGAAAGCGCTTACTGAAGATTTCGGAAGAATTAAGCGAAAGGGCTTTGCTGAGTGACTCCCCTACAGGTAGCAGTGCTGCGCCGCTCGCCGCCGCCGTCGTGCTCCTCCCCTTTCACCTTTCTCTGTGTATGTCTCCGGTCTAAGGTCCTTTTATACTCGCGACTACATGGTACAATGAAATTCTTACTTTCTACAGACCTTTGTCCGTCCTTCCATCTTCCGAACGCTTTTGCCATCCCAGATCACAGGATGGATCACAGTTCTAAATAAACACAGCACTCCAAGCACAGCACTCTGAATAGATATGAACGATACAGCATAGCCTAGTGATGCCGTATTCCTTCCCCCGGGTTGTTTTCACAAATTCAATCTCGTTCTCCACGAGACACACAGACTTATACACAGACGAGTGCAAATGTGAGAGTCAGAGTACAGGGTCAACCGACATTCCAGATGCCGGGAGGAATGGGGATAAAGGGCCTTGCTCTTCCGACCGTGAGGTTTGAACCTTCTGATCACGGGCACGGAGCCTCACACAGATCCAGTTTATAGCAATATGATGCCTCTCTAGGTTCCCTGAATGTTCTTAATGTCGCATGTTCGTCATTGAGTAGTATGAATAGGTTGTTGGTTTGTTGTGTAGCTTTTGCTATACTACTGCTTACTTCTGTACCTGGGCATTCTTTGAAGCTCCGCCCAGCTGCCTACTCAACTCCTTCCTTGACAGCACGTATGTTTGTTTTGTGCTACTTACCACTCTTGAACATCACTGGACAAAAGCATCTGCTAAGTGATGTGAAGTTAGACGTAAGTAGCAATAAAAAATGTATCACAGAAAATAACAACACAGCATTTACACGTGCGAGAGGTACGTTGGAGGCAGATCTGCTGCCGTGCTTTGCTCGCACAAATGAAGGCCAAAGACTGAGTCTTTCTGCCTTGCAGACAGCGTCTCCTCTGTGACATCCCCATCCGACTCTTCGAGCACGGAGTTTGATGCCACCAAAATTCTGGGCTTCCCCGCAGATGTGGTCGCTGAGCAGCTGACCATGATAGAGACAGTAAGTGTCACAGCCGACGTTTGCTTCCACCTGCTGACTCATTTATTCTGATTCTTAATTTTTCCGCATGGTCTTGAAACGGAGGAATTCCTGTGTCTGTTCATCTCGCCGTCGAACATGCTGAATCAGAGGTATCTGCCTTTCATCCAGGATCTATTCCTGCACGTGGTGCCCTACCACTGCCTGGGCTCTCTGTGGTCCCAACGGGACAAGAAGGGGCGCGAGGGCGTCTGCTTGTCCGTCAGGGCCACGGTGCGGCAGTTCAACCGGCTGGCAAAAGCCGTCACCGCCTCCTGCCTGTGGCATGTGGATCTGCGGACCCAGCAAAGGGCCCGACTCCTGGGGAAATGGATCAGCGTGGCAGAGGTGGGAGGGATTCATGTGTTAGTATAATAATAACTATCCATCTTTCGACCACGTAACCAATACAGGGTCACGGGGGGGATTAGGTGGGTGTATATCCCAGGCATCAAACATGCTAGGCTGGGGTGTGCCCTGAACAGGACGCCAGTCCTTCGCTGCTCACATACACCCACAACCATACACTACAGGTGCTTTAGAGACACCATTTAGCCTGAGTGTATGTCTTTGGACTGTGAGAAGGAACTATAGAAGAACCTGCGCAAGTCGGCTAGAAAATGCAAGATCCACACACACACAGCGTGGAGGTGGGATTCAAACCTACACGCTGAAGGTTTGCTGCAACCCAGTACTCCACTGAGGAAAGCTGATTAGAAAAAATGTCAATCAGCAATAACATTAGAGACATACCTGTCGTGTGAGAAAAGAGCCTATTTTTACTCTACTCTAGAGCTATAAAAGTGAAGGATACCAGTTGTCTCACACCCGTGTCATAGCCCAATGTATGTCTCATGCTCTTGGCAAATGCCTGAATGCAGTGCTCATTTCATTATAGGAGTGTCGTGCCAGGAAAAACTTCTCCTCTGTGTATGCCATCGTGTCTGCCCTGCAAAGCAACCCACTGCACCGGCTAAGGAAAACCTGGGCGGAGACAGACAGGTGCGTGCGGGCTGTGTAACGTACATCCTCAGGTCTGCCGTTCTGGCAAATTATGAAGGCGAGTTACCAAAATACCAATGCGGCCCTTTCCTGTTTACCAGCGTAGAAACCAATCAGTAGCATTCACTATATTCGGAAACACCGGGAATTTGAATAGGCGTAAAAGTTGACGATAGCTGGTATTTTAAAAGTGTCATGGCCAGACGGTTGCCAGACGGTTGCCGTCTGCGTTGGTCTGGCTGGGCCTGAGTCGCAGTGAGAGAAGTGTCTTCTGCCAAATGAGACACAGATGAGCGGAATGCAGTGTTCTCCTTCCCTAATTCCACGGCGACAGGGAGGCGCTGAGGAGATACGAGGAACTCTCTGACATCTTTTCGGAGAAGGACAACTATTCGCAGAGCAGGGAGCTGCTTAGAGAGGTGAGCCCGGCGATGGCAGTGTTGGATAAAGTGCATATTAGCTGAAAGGAGCGCAGTGCACAGGATGCTTGGTGTGATCCTCTGATGAAAAACAAACAGGTGAAATAAAAATTCGCACAAATGCTAAGTGATAGTTTTTTCTGTTTTTTTCCAGCAATTCTATTGCCATATAAGCTTGTAGCATCACAAAAAGAAAAAGCGAGTTTACTTCATTGGCTGTAGTCGTAATTAATGTCTTATATTTTTAATTAATATATTAATATGAATTAATATCTATAGTAATCTGATTCCATTATTTCCATCCATATGGATCTGAAAGAGATGGTGCAGAACGGGTGATGCTTAAGCGGTGTGTCATTCCAGAATAGGATTGATAGTGAACATTTTGTACATTTTAAAAGCACCTTTTGCTTATGGCTGTCGGGAAATGTATTATGGAGTAAGGAGGTGTTTGAACTATCAAGTGATCCTGCGATGTGCGCTGACCGTTTAGCGGACGGCTCCCGTCGTGGGGGATTCAGCTTGTTATTTATGAAATGGCCCGTGGACGAGGGGGGAGGTGCGTCCTTGGTGGATGGACTGTGACGCTCTCTGCGCTGTGCTCACCAAAAGAAATGAGGGTTCGTGGCACAGATGGAGTGACGTAGCGATGTGTTTGGTCCCCGTGTTCCAGGAGGAGACATCACAGCTCGTCAGTACCGACACAAAGACGAACAATAGAAAGCAAACTGGGGTAAGGAGTACTGTGTTCAGGCTACCTGTGTTAATGAGCAAACTGGGGTAAGGAGTACTGTGTTCAGGCTACCTGTGTTAATGAGCATATCTAGAGTAATTACAGGAGGTTTTTGTGACTTTGCTGTTACGCTCTCAAGTGGTGATCCGTCTATGTTTCAAACTGCTTTCGAGTATAGGGTCATGGGGTGGGGGGGGGGGGGTGTGATTGGCCATAGTGGAGGAGAAGACAGGACAGTTGCTAGACAGATGCACATAATAACACCCAATCACCCGCTCTGAGCAAGTTTGAGATGCCAATTAACTGCATGTCTTTGTAATGTGGGCGGTGCCCAAAATCACTGCTGGAGATCAGCACAACGCAGAGGGGGCAGCGAAGCTCAGCACATGCAAACGGAGCAGGGCAGCGTTCTGACCCCCGGCGCTACCCCTCAAATCACCATGACACCAAACACTCTTAACCGTAATTAATCAGTTTCCCATCTGCATCACTCAGGTTGCAGCCCGGGGCACCGTCCCCTATCTGGGTATCTTCCTGACCGATCTCATGATGCTGGACGCCGCCGTGAAGGACAGGCTGGAGGTGAGGCAGTCTGTCTGTGTGTCCGGCCACGTCCCGGCTCTGTGCCCACGCCATTGGTCAAGATTGTTATTGATGACTATAAATAAACAACGTGGTTCCAACATGAGTGGCTCTCTCTTACAGAATGGGTACATCCACTTTGACAAACGAAGACGGGTACGTATGGCGCAGGGGAAAAGCGTTCGCCAATATAACGATCTACATTCACAATTTTGATGTAGCTACAAATCAGCTTCTACTGTTTTACGCTTCATCTGAATGCCTCCTCCCTCTCAGGAATTTGAGGTTTTATCTCAAATAAAGCTCCTGCAGACTTCGTGTAAAAGCTGGTCTTTCATGGCCGATGAGTCTTTCCTCGAGTGGTACTACAGTGTTCCAACTCTGAGCGAAGAAGAGAGGCATGTATACCGCTCAACATTTCGAATACAAATTCATATACTGCACATTACCTCTCAGTTGGTTAGATTAGAACCCATTTGCTCTTCTTTTTAAAAAATGCATTTTCTTCTCAATTTGAATTGCCTCTGTAACAATGTCAGTTTAATGGAGCGTGTTGTCACAGTTACAGACTGTCCAATCAGATCGAGTCTGCTTCAGATCCCAGCCCTGGTCGTGCCCTGAATCCCACAGTTGTCATCACACACTGCACAGAGTAAGTAAGCCTTGTTTCTTAACAAGTTTTGCCCTGAAACGTGATGGCAAATGAATATAGACTGAGGGTCTCTGCATGATATTTGGTGAACAAAGGGCTGTAGGGTATGTGTGTGTGTGTGTGGGGGGGGGGGTGTCTTTAGCTGTCATAGGATAGGGAGAAATATGGTCAGATGAGGTTTATTGAGTTGAAGAGGAACAGAATCCTGCAGACGCTGCATGTTGGCTGGACGTGATCTGAATGCCATAGAGGTTCAGATGAAATGGGTCCCTGCATGTCTGTACATTACAGGTTTATATTGTGGGTAAATTATACAACAAAGCTCATGCAAAGTTATTGCTTCATGCTGAAAGCATTTGGTTGCTCGCGCTAATGCTAAGGAAACCGCGTCCGTATTTTATTTTATCAGTGTAATATTGAGATGGGCATTTTGCAGCACCGTGCTCAGGAGAGCGCAGCCATTAGTTGACCTCGAAATCCTCGAGGATGTTTTTCTTTTTCATGTCCAATCTGGTTTCTCTTTCCCTCTTTCTCTCTCCTCGACGTATATATAAGGAGCGCGAGGCTGCTGTGTAGGAAAGGAAGCTCTATAAAATACATGAATTGTACCCAGTGTTGTTTTAACAAGCGTGTCTCTGGTGCCTCCGTTTCTCCCAGCATTCTTACATCAGTGGTCGGTCCGTCTATTGAGGGTGAAGCTGTCTTTGACTTTCCCTCCCCCGTCAATCACCTCCTCTCCAAACTTGCCAAGGTATTACAACGATTTTTGACCTCACGATATATACGGAGCTTATTTATAGGATATTTCTCAGTGAATTCCCACAGATATGTATTCCATGCTTGTAAAGTAGCTATTTAATGTTATTTGTGTCACTATGGAGGAAGCCGCTACGTTTCATTGTACTTGTGTAACCCACTTGCATAGTGACAAATCTGAATCCTTGAATTATGTATTATCTGTGTTTTAAATTACAAGCAGTCGTTAATCAATTCTGTCTGCCTGGGTGAATATATGATGCATTTGCCTGCATTGCAATTGTCACTGTTTACGGTGTTGAGGGACCCTTATAACTCTTGACATTTCAGCACATGAAATCACCTTCGGTTTCCTGCCTGGATGTCGACTCCTCCCCCCCTCCGACCGATCCCGCTCTCACCTCCGCGACACCAGACAGCAGCGTCAAATCGCATCGGCGGTCCGTCTCCTGCGGGGGTCCTCCCACCAGCAAAAGCCAAGAGGCTGGACCAGACATGCGAATCATCCGGATTCGGATGGATCTGCAGGATGGGAATTTGTACCGAAGTATAATGGTATTCATCATGTGATTTTGATTGAACTGAAATATTTAAAAAAAAAAAAAAGAAGTTAATTGAGGTGTTAAATTTAGGACGGAAATCACAGCAAAGGAGCTCAGATCTAATGGTATAACTGGCTTGTCTGTAAAAACTCAGCAGTGTGGTATTCAAATAGTCAGACGGGGTGTTTGCCAAAGAATCGCTTTCCCCTTATCTTTTAAACACATGCCCATATGTTATTTAAAGAGCAGCTGCATCACTCATACTTTTATTGCTATTTTCTGTTCTTTCAGGTGACAAGCAATGACAAGACCCCATCTGTAATCAGCAATGCATTAGAGAAGCACAATCAGGATCCGAAAGAGGCACCCAGATATGAGCTGATCCAGCTGCAGCCTGATGGAAAAGGTAGAGACAGGTCATGTCATCCCCAGAGTCAAGCGTGGCCATTTCTGTAGATACCATGAGCTGCAGCTTTCGACTTAAATGTGCCTCGTATTGTAATGTAACATTCGGGCCGATCTGATTTCATGCGGTTTATTCCCTTCGGGTTCTCTGGGTGTGACTTACTGACTCATATGCATTGTGTCACATGTCTTCATACCTGCCAGAGCTGAAAATGCCTCCTGCAGGAAATGTCTTCTATGCTATGACCTCATCGAGCGTCGACTTTCTGTTGAGGAGGCAGGGAGGGAACACGCCTATTGGCTCTCCATCAGTTGGCAGCGAGACCAGCGCCACCTTCCCCCGGATCAAGGCTAAGGGGAGGAGGCTCGTAAGGACGCTCTTTTGACCGTAATTCTTCAGCCTCCCCTCCACCCTTATACTCCACCTGGTGTCTCCACTGAATGTTGGTGCTTGTTAGCTGATGCAATAGTACAATGTTTCCCAATCCGGTCCTCAGGGACTCCCAGACAGTCCACGTTTTTGCTCCCTCCCAGCTCCCTGCAACACAAGGAGGAAGCAAAAACGTGGGCCGTCTGGGGGTCCCTGAGGACCGGGTTCAGAAACATTGGAATATTAAATAGTGCAAAATTATGCTACATCTGTGTCATTTTGCCTTAATTTGGCTACAAGGTGACACTGGTGGCTTCTTAAACACTAACCAGAATGAGGAGTTATCAGTATTAACTTAACGCAAAAGTCACCTTCATTATTACAATGTCATTGCAACCCCAGCAATGAGAAAACCATTAACGTACTATGCAAGCGAAGACCTATGCAAGTGAAGATCGGGATTAATGATCAATACACCAGCATATCAACAGAATATCTCATCCCATCTTAAGATGTGTCTTACTAAAGGGCTCCTCTGTCTACCTCAAAGGGGAACCTTTGCTCTGGAGCTTAGCTTTAGTCAGCAACTGCTTGACCACAAGATGAGAATGTTACCTGTCCTGATCTCAGATGAGCACCAATGTTTTGCACTTCCGAAAATTATTGATATTACTACTTATGTAAAGAACAGAGGTAACTGCTCAGAGGTGAAACCCGTAGAACTTAATGTCATTGATGTTATTATTCTGTTTCATGGCAGTCACTGATTTGTTGTCCTGCATCAAGGACAATATGATCGGTGAGTATTTTAGGATTACTGTCAGGTGAGGAATGACACACATCTGACATGCAGCTCTACATGTCCTGTACGCACTGACGATGACCGACCTCATGATTGAAAGCCTAAAATATTTATGATTTTTGAGTGCCGCAAAACGTTGATTATTTACCTTTCAAGTTGTGCATTTTTAGGTAAACCCATAAGACGCGCATATTTGTAATAGTTTGCCGCTTGTGGAAATTAAGCCGACGCCACAAGCATCCGAGTGTGTTTATTATTGAGAAATCCCCTGGTCACTATATGGTGAGAGTAAACATTCCATCATCATAACATCATAAATCCTTTATGTTTCATCATGAGGTCAAGTTGAAAAAATGAGTGCGGTCATTGCATTTTATTTTTGGTACATCGTAATACACTATGGTTTTTTATTCACTTTTTCATATCTATGTATGTATTTATCAATGTGTAAAGAATGTATTTTTGAAGGTGTGTTGACAACCTCTGAATTGTGTTTACATTTCCCTCAAAACATCCAAACTTGATTGTGAAGTTTATTGGTAACAGTACCGACTGTAAAACCTGTTAGATTTCCTTTCTTTTCGCAGTGAGGCCAGAGTGATATAGTGCAACACTGAAACACAAGATGTACAAAATGACCAAAAGCATTTGTTTGGCGAATAGACCTCATTGATCTTTCCATGGTTTATTGAATGTTATAGTAGATTTGTCACTATATACATTTGCCGTATATTTAGTGGATTAGGATGACAAAATATATATGTGTTCGGCAGCACTGTTGTTCATTTGTTTTGGAAGATTTTTCCTCTTCTAGTTTGATACAATTTCCCCGGTACACAGTATACAGGTGATAGATTAAAACACACACAGGGGCACTCCAGTTAACATATGGTTTGTCCTACAGCAGGAAGCTGGGTTTGATCCCAGTCAGGCCAGGCTAGAGGTCCGTGATGACGAGGCCCTATCATGTTCCGGGTAAAGCAGCTAAGCCTCATTTTGCGACCACGCCTGCTGTCGTCTTGGCAACTGCAGAAGGGATCACACCCTCCCACTGAGTTACACTGTTTGGTGGAGCCTGTAACGCAGAAAGACGCAGGTGTTCGGCAGCGCAAACTTAGGGAAAGGTGTGTGCTGATATTTTGCCCTTCAGTGTTATTGAGGGCGAGACCTACAAAGGGATTAATTGGCCATTTCAGACTGGCGAAATACACACATGATTTAAAAAGTTACTCGAGATAAATGTAGTGTCACTATTTAAACCTTGCATGTGTCAAAAAATATGAGTGCGAGACTTTAACTCAAAATCAATCCATTTTCGTTCGCCACAGTAAAAACACTATCTGGAATTTTCAGCACTTTCAAAGTCTAAAACGGGGGTGCACATCAATCACGACGGCAATGGAAATGGTTGCATATACGCCGTACGAATGAACAGATGCGGACGAGACGTCTCATCTTATTTGACGATCCTGTACATATTCATATTCAATGCTGTGCTTTTCACTTTTTATTTGGGTCAAACTGAAGACAGTCACCTGTCTGTAGAGGAAAACACAGAATGCCGGGCCAAGCTTTAAGTCCGTTACCGATCACAACGCTATCCTAACTTGGGGTAAAGACACCGGTAACAGACTGTGCCATGGCATAACATGTAGCATGTACGTTAGCAGACTCTCGCTAATGACGCTACTTGGGCATCAATGGCGTGCGTGTGGCTCGGTGGCGCCGACGATGCTTCTGCCTTTTGGAAGGTGACACCCGAAGTTTTGGTCACAGGGCTGAGAGGACAGCTGACACTCAAAGTGAATTACATTATGCTATTAGCCTGCAAGTGCCTCACTGTGCACTCTTTAGAGAGTGTGCTAACTGCCTATATAATTACACACACATATATATCTCTGTGTAGCCTATGGTGCTGGAGCAAAATACGCTGGTCTGTGTGTGCGTGTGTGTGTGTGTGTGTGTGTGTGTGTGTGTACAGGTAATCCCTGGGTTAAGTATGTTTGATTTACGGACAACTCATACTTGCAAACGGACTATCATAAAGCCTATTACGTTAAAAATCTGAGTTAAGTACAATGGTTCGCAATAACGAACACACGCGCCGTTTTTATATGTTGTAATACTATTATTATTATTTTTATTATGTAGTGTATTATTAAATGTTCCGGCATATCTACAGACTTAAAGATAGACTTAGGCACCTCATTCATAACCTAGGGATCACCTGTGTGTGTGTGTGTGTGTGTGTCTCTGTCTCTGTGTGTATTTGTACATATATATGGATACACTGTATGTTAGTCTGTTACGTTATTGTTTCTTTGTTTATCAAATGTAGCCATTCCTACGCTATGTCAAATGTGCTATGTAATAAATTACTTATCTTCACATTCTGGTTTGGTTATATTTACCTGCCTACATGCATCCATCACACAGTACATAAGGAAGAGGATACCCTGGATGCCAAAGCCTTACATGCAGCATATATAAATTATATAACTATATATATATATATATATATAACTCTATAAAATGACAGACAGAGCCTCAGTCTATTATTATAGGACATGATAGGCTAGAATTTTTCAGACAGACTCCATTTATGCCTTAAAATATGACTTAAAAAGTCTATACATGTGGCCCTTTTTAGGAAATGATGCAATATTTAAAGAGAAAGAACAATTATTGTAAATGTCAGCAAATACTTTGATTGAATAATCAGACTGCAAAATTCTAGAATGATTTTTGGATGCAGTTGAGACCGGGAGAGCTTCCTTTATGTACCAGATTGGTGCAAATATTCTGAAATTTTTCAGGTGATGTAATATGCAAAACTTGGCATGTTTGACTGAAATGCCTTTTGCAATGTCTCACACCCTTTGTAACGATCTGCTTTCAGCTCAGTCAGACGTTGTGTAGAGGGAGGTAACGGGCACCGCCTGGGGACTGTTCCCGCTTCAGAAAGAGGCCAGTGAGACAGTGAGATCATGAACTTTGGCTGAGAGTTTTAGGAGACAGCCTTTCTAACCTGGGGAGGTGCTGTACACGCTGTTTAACTGATAAAACTCACAGTAATTACCTCCACAGCTCATTTAAACCAGCCTTTCCTTTAACCCCATTACAAAAGTCCTGCTTTTATCTGCCTCTTTGTTTATCTGCTGCTATGATTGGCCGCATGCTGTATATAACACAGTAGAATCAACTTTATTGTCATTGGACAAAGCACTAGTATTCAGACAATGAAATACTGCTTGATATTAATCCAGAAAGAGCAAAACTGTGCAAAAGCGCTAGGAACAGCCACAGAATTAATGAATGTACCTATTCACATGCACCATGCAGTGATATATACTTGTATATGTAGCATCTATGATGGCAGTAAAAAAGCATGAAGGACATAAACATTAAAAAAAAGACTGGAAAGTAACAGGATATGTACAAGTAGGTTTGCCTAATAAAGTAGTCACTGAGCTGCATACTATACGGAAAACTGAATTCACAGTATAGTTTTAACTTTTGGTTAATCAAATCAGCCCCAGAACATGTGCACAGGGTCTGACCCCACACCCAGCTGTAGCCCTCTCCAAAAACCGACACCCTACTTGTCATCCTGTCTGCTACCCGCCTGTCAAAGCTGAAAGGGCTGTCTTTTATTTTTGTCCCTCCCTACGGGTTTTGGTGAAACTCGCCTTCTCTCCTGTGCACGAAAGCCTCACCGTGCCCATGTCACATGGCTCTGTCTGCTGTCCCACCTGGAGACGTGTCTCATGGCCAAAATGCAACCGTCCTCCAATCAGAACATGCAGCTGATTTGTGTGCACAGACGCGTTTTCGTTTATAAGCCAAAGTCAATTTTAAAATTCTCTATGCATTCGGGAAGGCAAACCTCCCATTTTTACGTTTTCCCTATTCTTGTGTTTCATTTTCTCCCGTGGACCGATGTTGTTACATCAAACCTTTGTATCCGATTGGCCGCTGCCTGCAGTGAGGATGCCTTCCCTTAATTTCCTGAGGCTGACATCACCCGCGAGACACCTGACACGTCGGTGACTGTCATGGCAGGAATCCTCCGCGAGAAGCAGGCTGCCGGGATGTAATCAGGCCTATGAGAATGAATCCTGCATTTCACAGAGCAGCCTTTCCACAGATGGAGCTGCCAAACACAACGTTCGCTTTTAGTCACCCAGTTGACGTTTTTACCCAAATTGAAATATGTTATTTTCTCCATTCATATGACTGGATATTTGGAATGATTTGGATCAAGTAACTTCCTCGAGGGTACTACAGCTGCCACCATCCCTTCTGTCCCACACATTCCACACCATTTACAGCACAGTCGGTGTAACCATGTCTACTTCACCGTAGCAACAACAGATGGAATTCGGAAGCCCAGTTCTGCTTTATTGCAACAGTAACCATAATGACAATATAAAAACCCTATTGAACCACATACCAAAACTAAACGCTACATGCATGTATTACTTAGAAAACAAAATGATTATTTTTGTTCTCCGTTCAAGCTATAACTAGCTGTGACCCTGTTCAAGTTTAAAACCAGTAAAACAAGAATTTTAATGCCATAAGGTCGTCAGACGAGTCCAATCATGCCCTACTTCACGATGGCACCATTTTTGGCATCATGGGGGAACAGAAGCTCTATTTTATCAATTTTGCATCTGTGTTTTTCTTTCAGAAGTCACATTAGCAAATGAACAGTGTATGGCTTTGGGTCAG
>JAODKE010000146.1:16613439-16627971 GCA_026779605.1 Mormyrus hasselquistii
CTGTTCCTCTAACCCCCCCCCCCCTCCCCCCCCTTTACCATCTCTGAGACGGGTGCTCGTCCCACACAAGACTGTACAAGTGCGCTTCTGAGCTAAAACGGGGGATATCCCAGCACTAAAATTTCATCAGTCTTCTGGAGTGTGAAAGTAAACGAAGCACCGAAAGTACACCATAGCACAGAAATAACAGAACTGCAGCTGTGCTGACGAGTAAATATCACTGTTCATGGCTTTAAAATCAGTATGCAAATACTAGGAATTCTTGATCTGCCTTATTCCAATTTATACCCAAATTCAAGAAGAGATGTTTGGAATATGAAATAAATATTACACCATATGTTAAAATTCCATTAGGCTTTTAGGGAGTTAAAAATAGCAGAAATCGTGTAACTTTAACAAAGACCCAATCAAGTATGGCCATAAGAATCTTGGTGAAAAGTGAATTAGACCATAAGCAGCCAGTATGCAAAGTATCTGCAACACTTGCAGTCTGTTTGTGTGACTGATTCTGTGGTTTTATTCACTTCCTGTTGACGTCCTGCTGAAGGAGAAGTAGACAGGCAGAATGAAAGAAGCAGAAGCTCTCTGAGGAAAGATGTTTCACCAAGTATTTTAAAATGGTTTCCATAAAATTAGGAATGTAAACTTTTTTTTTTAAGATGAAAGTACGCAAGGCATCACTGAGGTACCCTGAGCAAGGTACCACCCCCAAGCACTAAATTAGCTGCCCCCTGCTATGTCACATCATCACATATGGATTAAATGCAGAGAACACATTTCGTTGTTGTGCACTGTGTGCTGTGGTGTGTCAACAAAGACAATTAATCACTAGATTCTACAAAATTCTACTTTGCATATCAAGTAAACTGAAGATTTGCTTTTTGGTTTAACAACTTTTACTTCTACAAGGTGTAGAGACAATCATACCTGGAATCTGAGGATGTGACCACACAACTATGCAAGTTCCCTTGTTTTTGAAACCATTTTTTTTCTTGTTTATTCAAAAATCAGGTATTAACTAATATGCCTTTGTTGTAATCCCAAACAAGACCCAAGGATGTTAATTCGATACTGGTGGAGGCATGTACATGTCCTGGAAAACCTAGAAAAGTGTTTTTGCTTTGTGAGACAGCCATCCATTCCTTTACATAATTGTTTATACAGTTAATCACTTACCCAATGAAGCTTTTTGTTAGAGTACACCATGAACATCCCACATTTTAAGGACAACCATGGGATTAATGAATGCCATGTGACCTTGCACTACTAAATGTGCTATGCAATAAAAACAGTAGGTAGACTGAAGGGCTATTATAAGATGCAAGAGCACACAAAACAGTCAAATCCAGGATTTGGCCTCCTAAACGCATTACTTCTAAGTACAGTAATCCCAACCACAAGACCAAGATAGGCAATTGCTTGCCTGGTACCCATGTCACTTAGTGTCAAACATAAAAAATGACACAAAAAAAACACTTTTTATACAGTTTACTTTATATAAAAGTGACTTCATGCCTATTCGGTAGGTGCAATTAAAGATAACATTGGTGATGGTGAAAAAATGCCAAGATCGTGTGATTTTAGGGAGGTTTCATAAAATTGTCAGTGAACATTTTTTCTTAAAAATGTCAAACCATTTGAAAAGATACTAATAACTAACACAATATTAGACTACTACCTCAATCATTACCATAAACACAACATCCATTCTCTATCGCATATCCAGGTCTGGGTTGGGGGGGCAGCTGTCTCAGCAGAAATGCCTAGGCATCCCCCTCCCCGGCCACCTCCTCCAGCTCCTCTGGTGAGATAGCAAAGCATTCTCAGGTCAGCAGAGAGACATAATCTCCCTAGCATGTCCTGGGTCTGCCCTGGGGTCTCCTCCCAGTTGGATAAGCCCAAAGTAACCCCCCAGGGACACATGCCCCAACCACCTCAGCTAGCTCTTTCCGATTCCATTCACCCTGATGACCTCACCAAAAACAGTCAGGACTGAAGTCAGGACTGTAGGAGGAGGCTTGTCGGTGAGTGCCTGGTGGTCAGGCATCCATCCACGAGCCCCAGCCAGGCACAGCCTGAATGAGCTAGATGTGTCCATTGTCCTGTAGGCCCACTCCCTGCAAAAGGGGCCATAAGCATACGGTATAATGTGGATCGGGCAGCAGTTGAAGGTGGCGACCGATTCCTAATTACTGAACAGAACATATTTAATTTTAAAAATATATATAAATAAAATAGTAATAATAATATTTGGTCATACCATTAACTCACTAGCCAGCTGGGAAAAAAAGCTTCTAATTAACACGTAAATTATTCAAAGGTAGTGAATTTACTAAGGCATCAGGGAGACCACATACTAACCTCCAAGGGCCAATTACCAAACCAACGAACAACGATCAGCTCCTGTCCTGTAGAATCACAGCATAATTGCATTCATACAAATATTCTACCACAACTGCACAGTATATGGTACTTGTTTCTAGTAAATTGTGTTCTTTTGTCACAGAGTGGTCCACAAAAACAATAAATACAATCTAGCACAGATCCTTCCTTTACTAACAATCTCAGAATTATCAGGAAGTCAGGGAAGGAAGTGTGGCATTTCTGACTGTTGGTTGTTAAGTTGGCCAAGCATACAAGGTATTACAGTTGTCAAGCAGGAGTGGGATATTGAGAGTCCAATTTCTGAGTCCTCTAATGTCTCATTAGGCCAATTTGGCAAAAATAATAGTGTCAGACAACAGGTAGCTAAGGATACAAGTGAAGCAAGAACAATATAATTGATCCTAGAATCAAAGTTAAAACTACAATAAAACAAATCCCTGAGTTAGTCATGACATGATATTGCTTTGTGAAAAAGCTGAATCCATTTCAGATAATCAAGAGTTCAAGATCAGCATCAACGCTGACAAAAATTACAATGTTGTATCATCTATGGAGATTTTCATTTTAAAAAGTGTTTGTGCCACTATGAATTCTTAGCAGTTCTACTGAATGGTATGTGCTGCAATATATCACCTTTGAGCATACAAGATATAAACTTGGTGTGAATACACTGTGGTGTCAATAACACTTATTTTGCTGTTAATATTTACTGCTGTGTAAGTATATTTAGTATAGGCTGGTGTGTAGCTCAGCAGATTAGCGATTTGTGCCTGTTTCTGGAAGGTGATAGGTTTGAATCCTGTTGCTGGCAGGTCATTCGCATAAATGTTGAGCAAGGTCCTTAACCCCATCTGCTCAAGGGAGGCTACGATTTGGCTAAAGCTCCACTCAGACCCCATAGAAAGCAAGATAAGTTATACAAACACTGAAGAATTCCCAAATACCCGTCACAGCAAAAGAAAAGATTTTTTGTTCCTACATTTGTAGAAATTGTTAAACCAGAAATGGCAAAAAGAAAATAAAAAAATAAAAAAATAAAAATCTCGGTATTCATTGAGGGAAAACTTGATTTTAAGTCTTCCAAATGGACAATAAGGCAGAACTTCACATAAGGTGGTACTTTTGCAACATACATCGACTTTAATATCGGGATTTACAAAAACATCACTTTACCCTAAATATTCATTTTAGCTATTTATGTAGATGAAATGGTTGGCTACATAAAAAATTCAAAGCAAATTATGACGTACTAGTAATTATTCCCATTATACTTAAAATATATTTTTATTTAAATACATATTAACGCATCCCCATTTATAATGTCTAACGTGTCTAAATATATCCTCCCCCATTTACTCAAGACTATACTATATTATTCTGTATATAGCGTCCCTGGTGGGGAAGGAAATGGGAATATATGCGCTAATTTCCCCCGAACCCCAAGCAAACCCTCGACTCTCCCGTCATTTCTCAGTAAATCGCTAGGGGACCCTGCTGTGTGTAACTTTTCAAGGGTACGTGTGAAAACACACCGCCACACGGAGTGTAGCTACGGCGCACAATGCTGCAGCAGCAACCGCTGACGGGGAACGGGCCTGCTGGACGGGGGCTCGGCCTGAGCGCTCACCCCGCTCTGCAGGCGCTCAGCTCGGTGCACCCGTCCTCGCAACACCGCGCCGACGGAGAGCCGGGCCTGGACGGCTCGGAAAACGGGCTGGAGAGTCGCAGAGACATTGGGGACATTTTACAGCAAATAATGACCATCACCGACCAGAGCCTGGACGAAGCGCAAGCAAAGTTAGACATTTTCCGTATTTTTTTTTCGCCGAGGCTTTCGCAGTGTTTCTGCTACGGTCTGGCACTTTGCCCACTATTATAAGTTGGCTCAAGTTTGTGTTTTTAAAAACGGGTGAACGTGGGAGAGCCGTCTATTGTTGTGTCGGCGTTCTGGCCGTCACACGAAATCCGGCGGCATTTAAATGTCCCGTCTGTACTTTTATTAAAGGCACTTCATCTTTATAAAGTTATTTTACCTACGTGCCCTGATACCGCTGCCGTAGCTAACTGGTTAGCTTCCTCGTAGCCAGATCGCCGGTTTACCTGCTAGCCGGCTACCCCGCGCCGTTTTGTTGACATTCATTAACCGTGTAACTTTCAGCGTGTCAGTGACGACGAGAGACATTATTTCGACCTGAAAAATATGAACCATAAATAGATGCTAGTTCATTAGCTGACGCTATGGCTGGTATTCATTTAACCAGATAACCAATTTGACTGGCTAGCTGGGGAGACTGTCGTGTTAGACCGAAGTAGCGTTAGTGTCGGTCTCCTAGCAGCCGTTCGGTTAGCGAGTACGGCCCGCATGCAGCCTGCAGGGCGATGTTGGGGCCGCGGGGGTATCGCTGGACACCGCTGGATGTAACTGTGGAAAGTAAATAAACGTAGTAAAGCAAACATCCAGCTGGGAAAAAATGGCCCGAGTGGGAAACCGTCCCCTACCTGCATTAGTTTATAATATTCAGTACACCCAAAGCACTTAGTTTCCACATTTGAATTCCATTATCATTATTACTATTATTATTATTTGTTGTTCTTTTTTGTCACTCAACAGAAAACACGCCTTGAATTGTCACCGAATGAAACCGGCTTTGTTCAGTGTGTTATGTGAGATTAAAGAGAAAACAGGTGAGTTTTATCGCCTTTTCTATTGCGGTAATGAGGGGGGTTATCTGGGTGCAGACAATCTGCTAATTGTTTAAAAGTTTACATTTGTATTGTTTCTTCTGTCTCGGAGGGGGGCGGGGGTGACTACGAGCTCAGACCGTGTCCGCCATATTGATTCAGCTGTTCCATGCGACTTGCTAATAATAATAATAATTTAAAAAAAAAAACATTTTAAGAGTAACACCAGTGTCTCAACTGTTATATAAACATAGTCGGATTAATTCGGCGGGATTAACTGAATACTGTGAAAAGGCAGCGCTGTCCGACCCGGCTCGGGTCGGCGCGTCGCCATTTTCGCTCGCCCGCCCGCTGCCGTGCGGATGTCGGACAGAATAAGCAGCTCAGGAAAAATGGTCGAAGGAGCGAGTGGGAGAGAGCCGTCGGCGGACTGTGGAAAGCAGATCCGGCGACAGGGGAGTCCTCTTTGGAAGGGAGCCCGCGATGAACTGCTGCGTGTGTGCGACCAAAGGAGTCACTACAACAACAGCAACAAATAGATTTGGCTGAATATATTTACAAGTAATAGTTGGCTTTTGTTAGTAAAGCAGTTACCTTTCATTCACTTTGACTTTTGTTGAATAAATACAGCGCCAAATTTAGAAGAAAGACTTGGGGAATGAAAAACTTCAGCCAACTATTATGTATTTACATGTTTAGAAGTTTTTCTGTCTTCTGAATTATATTTTAGGAAGAAATAATGAACTGTGTCACATCAAGAATGATTGATAGATTTTCATGCTGGAAATTCAGTAGAAATATGACTCCCATTGGTCTGTATCCTCAGCTTTATAAGCTAAAGTGATCCAGGACTGCACTTACCAACAGGGCTTTGCGGAATATTTGTATTGTTCTGGATAATTATTCAGAATGAATGGTCTATTTACCTGCCTTTCCGATTGTAATTTCTGAGCACGTGGTCTTATTTACTGGGTCATAAAGATGACGGTATGTATCCTGTATCAAACACTTTCAAGTTTCTCTTTTCTGTATCATGGTTAGTTCTAGGCCCATTTTAATATTATAATAAAGCTAGTAAAACTTTGGGTACGTCAACAGAATTGGTAAAATGGCTTGCCTTGATCATCAGGATACTTAAATATGCATTGCAAAATTGCATCACAGTAAGGTCTGCTAAACATCTAAATGGTCAAATATAGTGATTGCAGAGATTTGCACAGTGAGATGACTGCTTCAGTTATCAGAGTAATATCATGGTTTGGATTTTGCACATGGTGGCATTGTTTACTACATGTGATTCTGATTAATGTGCATGATGATTTTCATATGATGATTTTTGATAGTCGTTTAAATTTCTCACTGACGGACGACATTATATTTCAGGCCTATCGATGCGTAGCACTCAGGAGGAGGAGCCTCAGGATCCACAGCTCGTCCGATTGGACAACATGCTGCTGGCTGAAGGCGTGGCCGGGCCAGAGAAAGGGGGCGGGGCAGCGGCCGCCGTGTCCGCCGCCACCAGTTCGGGGGGCATGTCACCGGACAGCTCACTGGAGCATTCGGACTACAAGAGCAAGCTGAGCCAGATCCGCACCATCTACCACACTGAGCTGGAGAAATACGAGCAGGTAGCTAGTGGTCTTTGGCTGGGGGCTTGATCCCGCCAGGCTGCATCCATCCATCTTCCAGCTACTTATCCAGTACTGGGTCGTGGGGGCTACTGGAACCTCTCCCAGGCAGCACAGGGCACGAGGTGGGTCTCAGTTGGTATTTAAAAAAACTGCTGAGACAGACTTCGGGACACAAAAACACATGAGGAGACCTTTGTAAATAGTTAAGCAGTTTTCATTGGGTTGTATCTATGAAGATGAAGCTCTCACAGCCTGCACATTTGGCTTTTATGTGCCTCCTGCTATAAAGCTAAGGACAGGAGTCAGGCTCATTTAATTATAGTAATTAATCCAGTTCGCTCGTTAAAAACTCATTTGGAGTTTGGCAGAGCCGTGTACCCAGAGCAGAGTCACTCTTAGCTGGTGGAGTTCCAGGTATTGTCATTACAGACACTGACTCCTGGTAGATTTAAAGGCCGTGCAGTGATTCAGGTCACCTGTAACAGTTTTAAATTAAACATGAGATGTATAGGAGGCTGTTGTCTTGAGAGGTTGCTCGACTGCAGTGATTTTTAATTGCAGTATTAATTTTGTAGACTTTCTTAGAGACTGGGGCCAACCTGCTTTGAAAAACAGTAGGTGATTTATACTGTAAAGTCTTTGTCCATATGGCACGTTTTCCATATTCTGTTATACCTCTCATGGCAGGAAAGGCTACATTAGACACCTCCTGCATCTCTCACAGAACCACACCTGACTACTAACACCTTAAGACGAAAAGTTTGTAACGTAGTGTTTTAGGCTTTAGGGTGCAGCCTATCGGATGGAAAAAAAATATACTAAGGCGAAGTTGTTGGCTGCGGAAGGCTTTTCATTTCTCACCAGAACGTCCCCGTGCCTCGCAGGCGTGCAGCGAGTTCACCACCCACGTGATGAATCTCCTACGGGAGCAGTCGCGCACGCGGCCCGTGTCCCCTCGCGAGATCGAGCGCATGGTGGCCATCATCCACCGCAAGTTCAGCTCCATCCAGACGCAGCTGAAGCAGAGCACCTGCGAGGCCGTCATGATCCTGCGCTCCCGCTTCCTGGATGCCAGGTGGGGGGGGCCCTTTGCCCGTCGTGCCCGTCATGAAGCTTTTAGCCAGTAACATCTTTCTGTTGATTCATGCTTAATTTTTTTTTTCCGAAACAGACGGAAGCGGCGTAATTTTAGCAAGCAGGCGACGGAGGTCCTGAATGAGTATTTTTACTCGCACCTTTCGAACCCCTACCCCAGCGAAGAAGCCAAGGAGGAGCTGGCCAAGCAGTGTGGCATCACCGTGTCTCAGGTACCCGTCTCTGGGGGGCAGCAGGGATTCTTGTCTCTGGGTGACTCTCTTCATCTCCATTGGTTCTCTCTCTAAACACTCTGGGTCCTCCCGGGCTGCCAAAGAATGTTCTAATTCAATTCAGACCACTAACAATGTCTGTATTGAAAATGGCTAAATTAAACTGATTTGTGTTGTTAAAGTGCTGCTATTGACCAGCCTGCCCAAGCAGGCTTGGGACCCCATTTTAAACATGTCAGTGAATATCTGTCTATATTATCATCGCAATTATTTTTGTGCGACGTCAATAAAGCTGTTTGTTTTGTTCCTGTTTTGAGATATACGCCTTGTATATCTATTCCCTTTTCTCATTTGTTCTTGCCTGAAACATTTTTCCCTCTTTCCCCTCCCCAGGATGTGCTAATCATTAATTATTATCGCTGATGCATTTTGGCACCCTGTCTGCTTGTCTGTTGTTTGCCTCTCACCCCACCTGTCTGCCCCACAGGTGTCTAACTGGTTTGGCAACAAGCGAATCCGCTACAAGAAGAACATCAGCAAGTTCCAAGAGGAGGCCAACCTCTACGCCATGAAGACAGCCATAGGGGCGACGCAGAGCGAGGAATCTCCGCAGACTCCTAACTCTACTGGTGAGATGGGGCACTGCAGAAAGAGCACTATTTTCAACCTAGATTTTTTTAATATATTTTATAATCTGTCTGGGCACTTTATAATAAATACGGATCCTCTAATTTTACACATGTTGGGCATTTTATAATACTTATTTTAATTCTTGGTTAATTTTTCAAGTTAAAAAAAAATGCAGTCTTATTTTGGGAATGTCAACCTGCCCCCCAAAATCCTGCATTTACAGGCTCGGGCTCCTTCTCTCTCTCTGGGTCAGCTGACCTGTTTTTGGGGGTTCCTCCAATGAACGGAGAGCAGACACCTTACCACATGGGAGCTCAGGTACCCATCCCAGTTAATCATCTTAGACTCTTTCTCTTTCTAGTTTGCCTTTATTTCGTTGTTTACATGCGTCGGTGGCTGTGGTACGCTTGTTTGGTACACTGGTCCAGCGTGTAATAGTGCGCCTCTCCCTTCCCTCGTGTCCGTCAGGATTCTGTATCCCAGTCCCGCTTTTCGGAGAGACTCTACAGTCCTAGAGAAAGCCGGGTGAGAAACTATTTATGTCTTTGCTCAGATTTGCAGCAGGCAGCCACAAATGGCATCGGGGAAATACCCCATCGGTTCCTGATAAATCAGAAAGTCCTAGTAAAGAAAGCATTCTGGATTTAAGTAATATTCATTTTCTCCACGTCCCATACTATTATTGTCTTCATGGCCTGTTCTGTGACAATAGAACATATATAGTTTACCACTAAGGCACACCATATGCTGCTGGATTGTGATAGATTTATGTTAGTGCAACCATGCTGTGATTGAAGTGGAAAGTAGTTCACATTGTATTGGTCTGAAAATTGGCCCTTGGAGGTTAGCACGTGTTCTCTCTTCTGCGTCAGTAAATTCAATCCCTGTGAATAATTTACACGTTAATTAAGAAGCTTCTCATTGCTTTGACTTGGTTTTAGCTTGAGTATCTTATTTGGGTGGCCGGTCTGCTCTGAAATCAGATTATTGTCATCGCTCATTTTGTGTTACATGTTAATTCGCTTGCTCTGTGGATATGGCTAGGATGCAGGGGCGTAGGTATTAATTCCGCCGCCGTCTACCTTTCAGACTAACGGTAGCTGGCAGGAGCCCGGCTCGCCCCCCTCGGTCACGTCCCCCGGCAGCGACCGCTCTGAGAACTCCAACTGATGGCCCCGCTTTCCGCGTGGGGGTCCCGCTGGGTACATGGAAGGGGTGTATCTGCGCTGAGGAAGGAGGGGATGCAGTCGGGTCCTCGCTCTCCCTTTCGCCCGGCCAGCGTATTTTATTTTATTATTAATTTTTTCCCCCTAAGCGACGGTTAGTGTAGATCATTCTGTTCCTGTTGGTATGTACGTGTGTCAGGTGCGTGTATGACTTTTAGTGCTGGGACTGTGGGGTTTTCACCACTGTATCTATTTTACCTACTTGTTACTGCCGTATGAGAGCTGCGTGAGGGGGGGGGGAGAAATTTGGGAAACTGCATTATCACTGCTATTACTGCTATGTTATTACAACTATTTTAACTTTTTTTTTTTTTTTCCTAGCCCAGATATAGGTGAAAGTACAGTATAAGGACGAGGTGGCAATAGATAAATCCAAAGATTGTTGTTGTTTGTGCTTGTTTCACCTTTTTTTTCTACTGAGCTTGTGTGTGTGTGTGTGTGTGTGTGTGTGCGCGCGCGCGTGTGTGTGTATTATGCGAATGAGGTGGGCGTGACTTGTCTATATTTACAGTTTGAGTGAGTGTATTACAACAGTGCTGTCTTTTCTGTACAGTGAAACACCTGTATTCTCTACCTCTTTTGCAATAAAGACTGTCTGTACACACTAAAGTGCCAGTCCAGTGTCTCTCTGTTGCTGGATTTGTGATCAGTGATCTCAAACTGGGAATTGTCAGTAACATTTTATCAGTAGCTAATGGAACTCTAAAGTGAGAATTATGTGTATGTGTAGTCCTGTATAAATTTACTATATAGTGTTTATTTAAAATGCAAAAATAAATAATTATCAGGCATTAATTTAATAGGCATTTGGGGAAATAGAATGATCAGTTTATTGTAATTCAGAATTTGAGTGAAACACTTCACTTTTTAATCAAATGTATCTCTGAGACCCTCCTTAAGGGGCAACACTATAATTTTCAGTAAATGCAACATTGCTGTCTGCTGTAAAATAACCTACATTACATAGGCATAGACAGTAAACACCATTATTCTCAAATAATACAAATAACTACATCTAAACTCATTAACAGAAGGCCATAAGACAAGCATCTGAAACTTTCTCATCAAATTACAAACTTTTTTGAAGCTGATCGTCTTTGTCTTTTAACTGTAGCACCAATGAAAGATTAGAGCAATAGAATTCAGAATTGATGCAAAACAAAAACACCTAGCAAATGGTGAATCATGTAAGAGGAGAAGTGACCACAAGGAAATAAGCAGTCAAAGAAGCTCAGGATTCACAGCAGGTTGACAGAAGTATCCCCTGTAGAAAACTGGTGTTAGGGCTTAAGCAGGAAGTCTACACTGGGTCTTTGGTCCATTAAGATTTCTTAATTTTCATCCTTCTATAACAATTTTTGAAGAATCTGGCTTCTAAATGCTTCAATCGTGCTACGTACTTACCATGACAGCTTTTGTAGATACATATGGTTATTAAAATAACCTGTTAGCTTACTGTTTGTTATTGTCACCATGGAATCAATAATATCCGAACAGATTCAAAAGTACTCGCACACCGGAAGAAATGTAGTAACTGAAGAGCTTGTGTTTCAGACATTAAGCTGGTCCAAAAGCATGTACTGTTCATTGATTATAGGAGTGTGACATTTTTGTTCTGCAACCAGTAAGTCTCTCACAGGACTGTTTGAGCAGGGGTCTCGGAATCAGAAGCTCTGCTGGAGTTAATTTTGTCACGGTGCACTTTATGATTGCAGTTTTGGCCATTTCCAGTGTCCCGGTCTGGCTCAGCCTTAACGGAGAGATCAGCTCCCATTGTGGCTTCTAGTAGCCTGGAAGCTTCAGCTCCGGTGACCGGAATCACTTTTTCAATGCACTCGTTGGCTGTCTTCACCGGCATGGGAGCCAAGGAATTTTCCAACTGGTTATTACTTGAGCGGCGCTGCAGGGTGTGCTGAGTGCAAGAGAAGGACCGTTGCCTGGCTGTGGGCTGGGAGTGCAGGAAGTGGGGGGTGACGACTCGGGCGACTTCCTGTTCTCTTTCACCATCCTCTTCTTCTGAGGTTACCTCCGGTAGCGTGCTAATGAGGCGAGACGGGCCGCCAAGGACTCTTGGGGAGACCAGCGCTGTGACGGATTGGTTTGACTGGGGACGCCATTGCTGAGGGGACGCACAACGGCCTCTGCCCATCGAGCGGTTGCTGTAAAGACAGACAGCCGAAGGTTATCATACACATAAAGTTTAACGTGAATTCAAAGGCTTCGTTTTATAACATATCACCTGGGATGCTGCACCGGTGTCTGCCGGTAACCTATGACCCCAGAAAAAGATGCACTTCGCCCTGGAAGGCCAGGATTTGCGGTCCATTGATTGTGCGGGACTGCATGGTCATTCCATGACGTGTCATTGTCTGGAGACATCTGAGTAGCTGTTCTTTGAGGTCTGTGGGCCAACAGAAGCTCCACAACCTGCTGATGTAATCCCTCATGGGCAACGTCGAGTGGACATCGGCTACACCAGTCAGACAAATCCTGATTGGCTCCGTGGAGCAGGAGGAACCTGGCAGTGTCATAGCAGCCGTGGAGTGCAGACAGAAAGAGAGCCGTCTCTCCCTGGCAAGAGAGAACAGAGAGACTTCAGTTTAAACACAAAGAACAGTGAGAACGTCATCTGCAAGTTCTTTACTGAAGAAGTGTTTTTGAAGAAGCGCAAGTTCCTTAATCTCCTTATTTAATACTTTGTATTCTTATTTTTGGTACCTTGTAGTCTTGTAAGTCCACTGCTGCACCATAGCGAATGAGGGTCCGAGCGAGGATGAGGTGGTTAACTGAGCATGCCCAGTGAAGGGCAGACCTCCCTGGTGGAGAGAATGGGTCGAAAGTGGAGGGGGGGGGGGGGCAAAACATAAAACCGGGTGGGATTAGGTAAAAGAGAAGTGCAAAGATCAAAGAGGGGGAAACAGAGGATGGGAAGGTGGAGGTTTGACAGGGGGAGGTGGGGATGAGGGGATGACGGCTTAGCAGGAGAAAGAGTGACAGCAACCGTCTAGTCCAGGGTGAGAGCATGAAGAAGGCAGAAAGAAGGATGAGTGTGAGCTAGAAAGCAGAAACAGGAAAGGCCAGTGAATGTGTGGGAGGGGATGTGGTGAGAGAAAGCAGAGGAAGCTGAGACGGTACATCCAAACTGACTGGCTTAAAGCACATTAACGCTATTCTGAATCAGAGGAGGGGAGCAGGGCTGCTGGAGTGAGGAGGAGGAGGAGGAAGTGGAGAAGCCAGTGAAAGACGAGGAGGATGATGTGTGGGGAGAGCCAGAGAGAAGCAGAACAGGTTATAAACAGACAACCTACCTCCCAACGACATATCAAGGAATTGTGATCGCAAAAATAACTCAGATGCAGCGAAATACTTCCACAGAGCATTGCTTTACTTGCTATTTATTTTAGTAAAAGATTGTTTCATCTGCAATTACGCAAACGTGTGTCGCTCAGGTCGTAATGCTGACCGAAGTGATCCTCGTTCCCTTTCCTACGTTAACACGAGCCTCGTTTGGACCATCAGCCCGGTCATGCTAAGTGGACCAGAACACGGGGTTAGAATAGTGCAGTACCGGTGTGGTCTGTGTTGTTGACTGGCACTCCAGCTCTCAGCAGCTCCAGTACCACCCGGTCCAGTCCACTTCTGACTGCACGAATCAAGACCACAGATCCATCTGGACCGCACCACTGAACTGGGGTAGACTAAACACACACACACACACACACACACACACACATGCACACATAGATTAGATTATATCTTTGTGGGCAGTCTCCATTCATTTCTATAGGCATAATCTTAATCTCAACAGTGACAGCTGTAACCCCTACCCTGCCCTAATCTTAACCATAAGTAAACAATGAAAAAAAAAACAAGACTTTTGGCTGTTTTAGTTTTTTGATTGCATTCACAGATTTTTATAAAAGTGAGTTTTTCCTTGTGGGAACCTAAAAATGGTCGGCACAAGGTCAAATGAACATGTTTTTATCACATCGTGGGGACCAATATAAAACATGCTCACACATACACACACACACACACACACACACACAAAATGGTAATTAGACGATTTTACATTACACATAATGGCTCCAAAGAACAAAAGAATATTCACACCTTTTCCTTACAAACAAAACTGAATCAAAAACTAATTAAAGGTACACAAAAGCTATTTAACCATAACAAATAACTTCCCTCCAGCTCATTTTAGTTATAGACTGATTTAAAATTCAGGTATACAAATCACTTTGGAAAGCAGAACATTGAGGTAGGGTAGTGAGCATATTAACTGACCAGTTCTGCAGAGATTGATCCTATTTGCAATGCTAATCGCGTAGGCTGAGCGATAAGACACCGCTTTCATAATTTCAATCAGTACAATAGAGTCAAGACCAGAACTGAAGGGGAAAAAAAAAGACGAACGTTGCTGAATGTCCTGCTTTGTGCCGGGTTTGGGGATCTTTCCCATCCTCTAGATGCACCTGAAAGCAAACAAACAAATGATTAATTACCTTTGAAATGACATGATCCTCATTTTGCTATTTGTCCAAGCACAGGTACATTGGAATCTTTCTCTTCTCATATCCCGCCTTGCTCTGCTTTGAGACAGACACACACATATACAGGTGAGCATGAAGCTTGTGAAGCTAATCCATGCTCAGGCCATTTATCTGA
>JAODKE010000146.1:16628071-16645100 GCA_026779605.1 Mormyrus hasselquistii
CTGACGCCCCTGGATCATTCTGGGGAGTTAAGGACCCAATGGACATGTGACGCCCCTGGCTCATTCTGGGGAGTTAAAGACCCAATGGACATCTGACGCCCCTGGATCATTCTGGGGAGTTAAGGACCCAATGGACATGTGACGCCCCTGGCTCATTCTGGGGAGTTAAGGACCCAACGGACATGTGACTATTCTGCTGAGGCCAGGACTGGAAGCAGCGACCTTCTAACCCCCGACTCAGAGGCCTGACCCCCTGAGCCACACACCGCATTCTTGCATTTTTTAGTTATTCTGTTATTTTATATTGACTTATTCACAAATAAAAATTCATAAATAACCCCAAGACCAATAAAATTTTTAACTCCGTAAAGGGAAGCAGTGTAAATTGATTGTGGCACCTTGGCCTGGGGACTGCATGCTGCTGTTTGCGACCCGCAGGTTCTTCTGCTCCTGAGGTCGATGGTCGCGGATGGAGTTATCCTGCCGCTGTGAGCGTCTGGTGCTGATGTCCTCCATGGAGCTTTGCGTGATGTCAGTATCGCTTCCAATATCCAAATCCTTTTTCAGGGGCCTGTGGTAATTTAAAAAAACAATAAATGATTTCTTTCTCCTACACAGACTGTAAAGACCCTTTATTATGTCACTTATGTCAAGGTGTTATTGTCCAAGCATTTGGGTCAAAATAAGCTATGTGAACCCAATTAGTGATATCTGCATGCGATATTCTGCTGCATTTTCCAAATCCTCCAAAATTTTATGCTGTAATCACAACACAGAGCTGTCATACTGTCAACATGAATAATAACATTTCCCTCTTTTCTAAAAGCAGCAGTAATTCTTTTACAGTAAAAGCAGAGATAAAAAATGTATTAAATATTACTTTTATGTATATTAAAAAGGAAAATAGTGCCATACATTTTTCAATGTTAACAACACCGGTGTAAAGTAAACTTATGGCAAACGAGTTTGGCAGCAGAGTGGAACCACAATACCTTTAATTAAATCTATCACAACTTAAAGGACATTAAAGTTGTCTGTCTCACCGCAGTCGAATGGCGTCCTCCCCCAGCGGCTCGCTCCGCCTCTTGCCTGCCTCTTTTCCTTTCTTCTTCTTCTTGGGGCCGTTCCTCTCCTTCTCCTTCCCCCGTCTCACTCGTTCACCTCTGTGTGGTGTGTGCAGGGTCCACGAGGGACTGTGGTGATTTTGGTCCGTAACCGTAAATACGCTTTTATCCCTCTCCCCTCCCTGCCTCCTGCGTCTCCGCCTCCGCATCCGTCTCGCCACCGGGACCAGGACCAAAGCCAGCACGAGACAGGTCACTACGCCAACCACAGCCCACAGCCACGATGGGGGACCTGGCATTCGAAAGGAGATAAAGAACTCATTCATAAAAATTCAAGATGACATTTTAGCGATCTTTTGGCTTAGAATGACAGGTGTGTATAACAACCTAAAATCAACACAGTGGCAGTTACCCATAATTTTAATATGCTCTGTGTATAGACTGGATGGCAAAACACAGATACCACATCTGGAGTTAAGGGTTGGCCTTGATTATAACTCATATGAGGAGCCCAAAGTAATGGAGCAGCTACTGGAAGTGGTGATGGAGGACAAGTAGGGAGCTACTGAATCCTTAAAAAAATGCTAGTGAAGCACTGCAGTGTCCTGCAGTGGGTGCTGTTCTGCAGATGAGACACTAAATGAAATCCTGATTCACTCTGGTTATTACAGGGCTTCATTACGTTCAATAAATGGATAGCATTTTTAACCGTTGTGCCCCCATCAAGTTATCGTCAAGCACAATAATTGACATTATTGCAACTAACCCTCTAATGAGTTCCGAGCATTCAAGGCCAAAATGAATATCATACATCCAGTGCATGCTACAGATTTTTACAATTTAACAAAATAAACTATTAATATGCTGTTTGATCAAGACCCAGTGTAGATCTGAATTATAAATCCATCCATACATCCACCCACCCACCCATCCATCCATGCACCCTTCTCACCACTTATTCAGGTCATTGTTGCAGAACATACTGTATATATACAAGATAAAGATAAATCATGAGTGAAAGGTTATTTAATCTCAGCACACAGAGAAATGCACATACATCAAAGCATTGTCAGGAAAAGGACTAAGCACCTCACCGTCCTCATTACCCCTGTCCTCCTCTCTGTACCCCAGTTCCTCTGACACTCCACGCACTTCCAGTACGTTTCGATGAAGTGACGGGTGATTGGACGCTTTCATAGCGCGCAGGAAGTTGGCGGCTTGTGCGGCGAATGGGAAGCAGGTGGGTGGGAACTGGGAGCATGGCCTGTTGTCGACTTGGAGAAAGAGCAGTGATCTGAGAGTGAGAGAAAACAGGTGAATGAAGGGTGGCAGAAGGAGAATAAGGAGTTAAGAAATAAAAGGCAGTTGCACAACTAGCCAAAATATATCCATCCATTCTCACCACTATTCCAGTAAAGGGCTGCAGTGAGCCTGAAATCTATTCCAGGAAGCACCGGTGTATGGGGACATCCTGGATGGGTTGCCCAGTCCATCGCAGGACATTTAAACACACAGTGATACACTATGGACAATTTACAGGCACCAATTAAGCCCAGCCGCATAGATAGTAATCAATGGGGAAGACTGGGATTCCCAGAGAAAACCTGTTTAGAACGGGGAGACCTCTACACAGATAAAGAGGAGGCCACCAACACCACCGAACACTGAGCCAGTGACAACCAGCTGCTGTTTTATTTGACATATTTACCGTCAAAATACAAGCTGCATTTTGGGATTACGTCATCATATTTAGAGTATGTAGCATAATCAACGTATAACTCAAAGAAACTTTAGTAATAATATGCAGTCACCCATTGCAGTTGGGTGGGGGCTCCTTGTTTAGCAGATCTGCTAGCTCCTGGGGGTCCAGGGCAAACAGCTGCTGACTGCTATCAAAGGGGGCAATTCCACGCAGCATGAGCGTGCTCTGGACGACGGTGCTGAGGTCCCAGAGGAAGGATATGTTCTGCTCTGAGACCTGCTTGGGTGGAATTTCTGCATGAATGATCAAGGTGCCCTTCGCCCAGCGATAGCTGTGGTCCCGCACACAGTCGCTCCCGTCCCAGCCGCAGGGGCCAGTGTTACACCCCTGCTCACAGTGTGAGTTTGCATAAAAGCGTCTGCAGTACGCAGTATAACCCGACCTGTGAAAACAGAAAAAGACAACACAGGAAACACTGAATTATATATCCAGTACTGAATGTCTGTATTGCAAACCAACAAGCATTTCTCCTACAACATGTGGCAGCAGGGGTGCTGCTAGAGATTTTGGGCCCCATAAAAGAGTCATTTTGGGCCCCTAAGCCAGACCAATCCAATTATATTTGAAATTTTTAGGGCCCCTGTCAGTCAGGGGCCCTTAGAATTGTCCTAACTTACCCCCCCTTTATGGCACCTCTGTGTAATAGATTATTAATTATAATAATAATTATTATTATTATTTACGGGTACCTTTCAGGACACTCGAGATCACTGTACATGAACTAAACATTTTTTTTTTTAGATTTTGAGAATCACTATCATGATGTCCCCTGCATCAAGGAACTGTTTGAATATATTGGTAATTAAATATGCCCTATTCTACCAAAAGTCAGGGGTCACTTCCATCCATCTTTTTTCCCGCCACTTATCCTGGTCAGGGTCACACGGGGGCCTACTGCCAATCAAAAGCAGCATGGGGTACACATGCAATCATAAGCTATTGGCAATTTAAAAATGCCAGTTACCCTAAATGTATGTCTTTGAACCTTGGGATTAAACCAGCACGACATCAGGAGAAAAGGCAAACTCCGTAAACTCAGAGCAGAGGATTCACAGCTCCCACCCTGGAGGAATGAAGGAACTGTACCACTAGGCCCCAGTGCTGTCAGTGGCCCCTTAATACTATGAATAATGACATAAATACAAATTTATTCTAGAAAAAAACAGTAAGATATCGTTCTGCATTTGGTCCAATACTGAAGAGAGACATCTTGGCCTTGTCCTAATGTATATTCCAGCCCTTAATTTTAGATATTGTATCATGTATACTATAATTTAATAAGAGCTTGCAACGGTGCTATCATTTCACTGTTTGAAGCAATACACTTACTCGCAGGATTTCTGTCCAGCCAGGCAGTCAAATCCATCTTGCAGGCACTCAGGTTTAAAGCATTCTTTGTCACAGAATCCATCTGCAAATTTGTCCTTACAAACCTTGTAGGGACACTGGGCCCAGAGGTCCTTTGTGTTTGCTGCTATAGGGAGACAGATACAATCATATGTTATGGCAATTCTAGATAATCCATGAATCAAACATATTGAAATCCCAGCTCTAAAATCAGTCCTCTTGATATGTACTAAAGATTATCTAATTGGCCCAAATGTCTTATTGTCATGAGATATTTGACTTGACTCCTTATCCCCATACAGACGGCATTCCTCCAGAATGTCAGATTCTCTGTCTTGGTCATTAGGGTTTCCAGAAGTCTTATTAATACTGATTAATAGCAATTTCTGTGAAATTCGGTTTATTACACAGGGCTGAAGCTACCTATGTTGTGAGGTCAGTGCTACAATGCAACCGATAATAGGTGGCAGTAGACTGAAAAAGATACGAATGAAAAAGATGTTATTAACTGTGCATTCAAAGTTTGCTCGTAGGCAACACAAAAGGATTTCGTACAACCTAACAGATGTTTTCATTCCCATCATAAGAGTGTGCCCTTGGCATGAACTGAAGAGGAAGCCGAAAACGGAAGCTGGACATAAACAGGAAGTTTCTAGGAGAGGCAGATAGAGAGAGGAAATGGAAGGGGCGGGAGTGGGACAGGATTGAGAGCCGTTACTGTGGGGATGACAATAGGCTTGGCAGGTGTGTGGAAACAAAGGAGCCAGGGACAGAAAGCGATCAGAGAGGATTTCATTTTGAGGCAACATCAAGATTAGTACGGCAGTCTACAGAAAAGACGGAAAAACTTGCACGATAACAAAAATCATGTTTCTTTGTGGATTACATGTAAAAGGCATGTGACGGAATGACAATGAAGCGATAATCCTTAGAATCATTACGGTATAACCAAAGAGGGTGGAAAATAAGTTTGAGGAATACAAAGTTGCATGACTGCAATGCCCACTAATAAGCAGCCATGCTGTTGAGAAACATACATATTGAGGTTCTACGTACTTTTAACGAGAAACATGCAAAATTGACGGAACTTCTACATCCTGCAGGACATCTGATTGGGTGCTGTCCCATATCACAGATTCTCCAAGCCGTACTAACTCCAGCTTACCTTCTTCTAGGTCTATAGCTAGTTCTGAAAACAGAGACTTACCTCGGCTGCTGCAGCTCCAGAGAAGCAGGGCTGCTGCTATGGCTAACATCCCTGGAGGACAGCTGCAGGACCTTCTCACCCTGTGTATCTATCACCTTTAATACTCAAATCTGTAAAGCGCAGTCATACAGTGTGGCAGTGCCTCCCTTCTCCAACACGTTCACACCTATGGTGCATCTGCTCACTGGTCCATGTTTCAGTGCTTTGTGAGTCGCACCGATGGACGTCTGTTCCTATGACCGTCTGAAAGCTGCATTCGGTTACCCCCCTGCAACACCCTCACCAAATGCTTTCTGCTTCTTTTTCAGAAGCACAGCGGATATCTGGACAACTTCCTGCCACTGTGTGGAAAAGAATGGGAACAGGGTGGGTGAGCGTGTACGTTTTTCTCTGTCTGTGTGCATTAGAAATCTTCATGGGGGAATGTATGTACTCGTACATGTTGCATATATCGTACTGTGAAAAAGTCTTAGGCAGTCAAGGAAAATGACATTTAAATGATCTTCATGTTGGTTGTAAAACTGATATCATGCCTGTCAAAGTGTGCTAGCTTAGCCATTTCAAAACCTCCCCTAAAATCACCCCAGCATTTGTAGGAACCATCCAATGTATTTTTTGATTCGGCCACTGGCGCACCTTGTTTGGCTTATCAATACCTCACCGAGGTTTTAAACTAATTGAATTAATTAATTAAGCTTGTGGCCAAATTGCATGAAGGTTCTTTAACCGAAGCTGTGTACTTCAAGCCATCGAACAAGATATCAGTAACTTTTTGCATCATAGAAGGAATTCTTGTGTGTTTCCATTTTATCACTGTTAAATTGCATATACTCTACTGTTAAATTGTGTGTTTTTTAGCAAATACACATTTACTACAACAAATACATAGCTTTAAACATGTTCTTTGACTGCCAAAGGTTTTGCACAGTACTATACAGTATATGCATTGAGTTTCTAAACAATTTGGTGTTGTGGTGAACATCATGTCCCCCCCCCCCCCCCCTATACTAGTGTTTTTCTCTCTTTTTCTTGTAACATCAGTCATTTACCTACACATTTAAATCTGGGATTTATCAGTATAAAATACTGAATGTATGAAGTAATTTATACATAAGTGTAAATGCCTGTCATTTAATCTTACAACAGAGTAGCTCTTATTATGATTTGAGGGTTGATTGTATAGCATCTGCAGTCTCCTTCCTCATAGTGATTCCAGATGACTCTTGGAAACAGCTTCTATAATTCGGCTGTTTAGAATACCGATCTTGACAAGAACTAAAACTAAGAAACATCCTTTCAGGCAGATAAACAGGACGTCAAAGGCTGAAGTCAAAGACAGATGTCAGGAACCAGGTATTGACATAACTAATGACCTAAATAAGTAAATAAATCATTACTATAGTGTGATACTGCCACATGTCTGTGTAAGTGTATTTGGTTATGTGTGTGTATACATGTGCTTAATACTTATTATCCGACATGTGAATCCTAATGTGCTTTAAAATTAAATATATATAGGCCTACAGTACTCCTGGCTAACTTAATACTTTTTGATTTTATGAAAACTACACTCTCACTACATTATTAATAAAAATGTAATTCATAGATATTTCACAATCTAATGCACCATGCATTAAAGTAAACAAAAAACTTTCAACTTTATATTTAAAAATGCTTCCATTGTTATTTTTAATATATTACCGATGTGGTGGTGGGTGGGTAGCACTGTGGTTTCTCACCTCCAGGCCTGTGGGTTCATTTGCTGCCCTCAGATTTTCTCCCGGTAGGTTTCTACGGAGCCCCTGAAGGCCCAAAAGGTGATTTTTTTTTCTAAATCTTTTCTAAATCTTCAAGTTATCATCTTGTGCGGACAAGATAATTTACTATAAATTCCTATGCGTCTCTGAGTACTTCAGATACACAAAGACACCATATAATGCGCAGAATTCAGCTAATTAAGTTTTATTTTCACATTGGAATGAGACGCAGTGAAATTACTGCTGCCCTTGTATAGGTCGCAAAGTGACAAGCGTTGGTTTTCGTGCACAAAATACATTGTGTGCCACAAAACTATTATTTAATAAGGAAATCAATCATCTTGTGGATGAGACGCATCTCCTTATGCCTTCCGTGATTCAGCAAAAGACGAATTGCATTTCATAGTTCCAGAAGAGCATTGCGTGATTCAACAGAACCAACTTCGTTCACGAAATAACTGTATCATTCATGGCATACATTTCGTCCACAAAATGACTAATTCCTACCACTCATGAAATGTATCGCGTATATAAAATTAGTTTATTTAGTTGATTAAAATAATTTTGTCAACGAAATGACTTTCTTCTGCAAAGTGCTTTTGTGGCTTTTCTGCATGAAAATGAGCGCTAGACACTTGCGTCCCATACAAGACCAGCAAGAATTTCATTGTATAGCATTCGAATGTGAAAATGAAACTTACAAGATAAACAACGTGTGCGCACAAGATAAAAAAAATCACCATATGGGACTTTAGAGGCTCCGTATGTTTCCTTCATGTACTTCGTTTTGAGCATGTGGCTAAGTGATTCGGTGTCTTGCGTTTCTCATAGATGGGACCGCGTTCCCGTAATAGGCCCTAAAATGGTATGTGCAGCTGCTTGAAACGTCCGCACGATGTCGCACTATCCTAGGTAGAATTTATTAGATGTACAACAGAAGAACATTAGATATATAACAGAATACAAAAGAAAACTGCATGTAATGATGTTTGCACCTCATTTTTATTTTGGGCTAAATTATACCGCATTGCTATAATTTATTATTTATATTTGAAGTACACATTTTTAATAATCTAAAACAAATATCTAAATGAAGGAAGTACTCCAGCGGCATCGTCCTGCCCCCAAATAAATCGCGCTTTCATTTTCGTTTTAAGAACTGTTTTATTCATCGCGCATCGTCTGCATCCATCTCCACAACGGTCGTATTCAGGGATCGCTCACATTACGCTCCCCAAATTACATAAAGTTTACAGCAGTTATTACGACAGGCGACGCGTGGGGTTGGTGGTATTGAACTAAGCAACCTGGAAACAGTCCGCGAGCGACAGGACGGCGTTTGCCCTCTATGAAGGCGTAAGTAGCTAACAGGCTAAGTTACCTGAGATACTTCTTGTGAATATATACACATCTGCAAATGGGGAAATTCGTTCTCCAAAAAGGTAAAGTAAAACTGACTAAGACAATTGATAGTAATGTCATTTCACTTGCGTAAATGAAAGCGAAAGCAAAATCGATGTAGTTCGAATATGTTTTGGTAAAACCTTTATAACATTTAAGTAAAATAAAGGTCCGTTTGACAAAGAAATGCGATGGGAAAAAATGAGTAAGAAGGAATTTATGTGGGTATGATAGTGGAGACAGGGTAACAAAATCGGTGGCGAGGATGAAAAGCTGCCTCGACCTGTGCGGCGCATTGTACGCGATAGGGGGAAATCCCAAAATGCGCTTTTAGCTATTAAAGCCAGTGCTGGGTGGCACGTCATGGCTGGCGTGTTTACAGGTGAACTGAGCACAAGAAAACAACTATATAAGTATTGGGAAGAACTCCAGGTGGAAGTGAAGTCAGCTTTCGCACACAAATGAAATGACATTCTTTTAATTTAAACGTTGGGGGTGGTGACTCTAATTTCTTCAGACCTGAAAGTGGGGACCCTAACTACAGTGTAACACTTGTCATAGGCTTGGCGTTTGACTGTTCCACGCCTTGTTTTTCCATGACTCCCGCAAAGTCAGATTCCTGGGTAGCTCGCACCTCCACTGATTACAGTTTGTGCTGGATGTCTTATTTGATTTTTGTCCGAAGTGTTTAACAGACTCAGACTCTTAGTGTCATTAAACAAAAGTTTATCTACTATATCATGTTGTTATTATAAATTACACATGTTGATTCTGAACATTACCTTTACGGTTCTCTATTTGTATTTTTCTTGCCGTCCCAACTTGTATAGGATGCAGAAGAAGATGGCTTTCTCTCCATTCCTGTGTCTCTGCCTGGATGTTCTTGCCCTGCAACTCATTCGCTGGGCCCAGCTCTCTGATGTCCTCATCCCCCACCCCTTCATCACCCTCTGGGGAGGTGGACTGCTCCGTGCCTCCCTCCTGCTCTCCTTCACCCAGTGTCCTGGCTGCCCACAATGGCTGAAAGAGCGAGAGGGTATCCAGACCTTGCTGGTGCTCAGCTTTGTCTCTCCGGCTTACATCACCTTACTGAAGGCCTTTGGGCAGCCAACGTTCGAGCTCCTGTGGGGGTGGCATTCCTGGCAAGGGGTATGTATGGCCTCCTTATATCATATGCATCACGTTTCAGTACCACAACTTTTTACACAGATGACTTTATTCGGCGCATCGGTGAAATTCACTCCTCATCCTTCCCCTTGTTTTACCAGATAATACAGGGGTATGGAGTCACAGTTGTGTCTCTCCTCCTCTGGCAACAATACATACCGTCTCTCTCCTTCAAGAAAGCAGAGGACCCGCAGAAAAAAAATGGGGCTTCCCTGAAAAGGCTGATGGGATTTATGACCCCATACTCCATGCAATTTTTGGCTGTCATCTTTTTTGTGACTGTCTCCTCCATGGGTAAATTTGACTGCAGACTTCGTTTTGTGTACCTGACTTATTTTAAGGTGGTGGATGTTACTGCAGACATTGTCACGCCACCGTTCACATGTGATTGGATGTGTACCCCAAACTTCCTCTCACCATATATAGGGATAGGCAAAAACAATTCATTCACAGGGATGAAAAAGTAGCTCTATTTTATTACACAATACATAACTTATATATTTAATAATGGGAAATAGCCAAATGGCGAACTACAAATCAGTGGTATTGTATGCAGGTATGTAATGGTAACACTTTACTTGAGGAGGCACAAATACTTAGTAGGAACTCATTTACAACTGAAGTATAAATCATGAACAAATATGTGCTTTAGATTAAAGATGCTTCAACATTCATTATTTATGAACAAACATGGGATCAGTATTTCAAATGCGTCATTCATTATTTGTTTCTTCAATAGTTCGTCCATTAGTTCAATAGTTCGTCCATTAGTTCAGTAGTTTACAGAAGTATCAGTATTACACTATAGTAATTGCTTGACATAAGAAATACGTCACAATTCATTAATGATGAACGAACATGACATTAGTATGCAACTAACACTAAGACAATTGATACTAATGTCATAATATTATATTATTTGTTCCCCCTCGAGTGTTACTGTATGTAACAGTGACAGAGGAGAACATCCGTTACAATGTGGCTATTCTCAGGTGAGATGGCCATCCCCTACTACACCGGCCGCATGACAGACTGGATCATGAACGAGGACGAACCAGAGGCCTTTACCCACGCTATCACCGCCATGTCACTCATCACGGTCATGAGGTGAGCCGCTCAGCACAGCTAATGCTGAGGACAATGCTGATGACTTTGGTTCTGTTCTGACAGTCTTCATCTCTGCACTCATCTCTTGCAGTGCTGTCTGTGAGTTTGTGTGCGACCTCATCTACAACATCACCATGAGTCGCATCCACACCTTCATCCAGGGCCAGGTGTTCAGGTCCGTGCTGAAGCAAGACATCTCCTTCTTTGATAAGGCAGATACTGGTGAGAGACTCACGTCAGGCCTCCTTATAAAGCACAGTCAGTTGTGAACTCCTTCACAGTTGCAGTTGTTTCTGGAAGGACAACATGTTTTTGTAACTTGGAACCCAATTTTTCCTCCCATGCTTAATAATAGTGACACTTTGTTAATATTGTTAATCAGTCATGTATTAATGAATGAAGGTACCGGGTAGCACTCACCCCCTGACTGAAAGTGAAGTCAGACAGTGCACTTGAACTCTAATATGAATCCACAAATGTTGACTTCTAGGTGAAATTGTGTCACGCATCACCACGGACACTAACACGATGAGCGAGTCTCTGAGTGAGAAGCTGAGTCTCCTGATGTGGTATTTCATGCGCGTCATCTTCCTCTTCACCTTCATGCTGTGGCTCTCATGGAAGTTGTCTGTCTTCACTCTGCTGGGGCTCCCCGTCATCCTGGTCATTCCCAAGATCTCGGGAAAGTTCTACCAGGTTGGCCTGACCAGTCTCTTTAGGCCTTGATTTTTGGCTAAATTTTGACACCTCTTAGGTTAAAGACCAAGCTGCATTTAAACTTTTGCCTAATCATTCAAAGTGCAGATTGTTGTTAGTTGACATTAAAAGCATCTGTATATTTTAATTAAAGAACATTCTATGTCTCTGTTGGCATGTGTGCTTAATGTACAACATCTCTGTCTAACTCCCACAATGCACTGTTTCTCTCCTAGTCATTGTCAGTAAAAGTGCAGGAGTCACTTGCCAGAGCAAATAGTGTTGCTATGGAGACCTTCTCCTCCATCAAGACAGTGCGCAGCTTTGCCAATGAGGATGGAGAGACGGAGAGATATAAGAAGAGGCTGGAGGAAACCTACTCCCTAAACAAAGTAGAAGCTGCAGCTTATGCTGTTTCTACCTGGACCAACAGTGTGAGTCTGTCTACCTCGAGTTCTAGATGCACATAGGATTTAATACTGTAATAATACCTGACAATCTATACGAGTGATTCATAGGTATTTGATTGAAGGAAGAAAAAAAAAAAATTTTTTTTTTTTTCCCCCTCAGTTGTCTAGTTTGGCTCTCAAGGTCAGCATTCTGTACTATGGCGGCTGCCTAGTCACAGGAAAGAACGTCAGCAGTGGCGATCTGGTGTCCTTCGTACTGTATGAACTGCAGTTCAGCTCCGCTGTTGAGGTACTGCATACCAAACTACCCCGGTGTGCTAGTAGTGTAACTTCTGTTGTAGTAGATCTGTCTAATGCTGAGGTTTTGTGGCAGGAATGCTTCGTAAAGCTTTTTTTCTCCATTGTATAATAAACCAAAAATAGCTGATACTGATTCCTGATTCTACATTCACTAATTTGCTCTTTTTGTTTAAGGCACTGATGTCATACTATCCCCATGTGAAGAAAGCTATCGGGGCCTCTGAGAAGATCTTTGAATATATGGACAGACAGCCCCAAGCTCCCCCAGAGGGTTCTTTGGCCCCCCAAACCCTCCAGGGAAATCTGGAGATCAGAAATGTCACCTTTGCGTACCCAAGAAGGCCTGACACTCCTGTGCTTAAGGTATTTGAATGCAGATATTTTGTTAAAGTGGGAAAGTAAAATTCAGTGAATAGATTTATTTGTAAAATTCTCAGAGATCCCCTATTTATTATAATCTCTCTGTCTCAGGGCTTCTCTCTGAAGCTGAAACCCGGTGAGATAACTGCTTTGGTTGGGCCTTCGGGTGCAGGAAAGACCACCTGTGTGAATCTGCTGGAAAGATTCTACCAGCCACAGGAGGGGGAAATCCTGTTGGATGGGCAGCCTTTGTACAGCTATCAGAACCAGTATCTGCATGGCAAGGTAATGGGTTGCCAGTGTGATCACCAAAATATGCACCACTGCATTATTTCGTTTATATAGTAGCCTCAATTAATACAATAGCATGTATGTCAGCAACTACTGATGTTTGTTTGATTTGGGAAAATTCTTTTGCCTTCTGAGGAAGCAGTGGGGCTTGTGTTGAAAGCCCTAGTGACTTGCATTGCAGTTCGTATGACGCACCGCTGGCGCACATATAGAAAAGCCAGGAAGAACTAAGAAAATCAACTGTATGTGTTCATATGATTGCCATATTCTCTGTGCTTGTGTACAGAGATTTTCCATTATGGACCATGAAGCGGATGGTTTTCCGTCCATCTGAGCTCTTAGTTCAATTTGATACAAATAATTACTGAAAGCATCACAGAATTCAAATAATGTTATCTGGACATAGCTGAATAAATGCATTTAAAATAAAAATCAATTATATGAAAATTAGCGACCTAACTACACAAAAAAATATATTTTGTAGCTAACTGTCTTGCTAACTGATTGCTTGTTAGTGGCATGTGAACAAATACACTTGGATTATTTTTCAATAATGGACACTATTTTATTATTCATCATTGGTTATCTTTTAATAATTACAACTATGCATAATGTAGTTTTAAACAGTTGAAAAAATTAGCAAGTCTTCAGCTGATGCATTAATGTGATTATAAAGACACATACAGGTATTCATCGAGTTCATCCCAAAAGTGAGGAAATTGGTCAATCTGGATGTATCTCAGTCATTATAGGGGAGAGGTCAAATATACTGTATAACATAAGAGATACAAAATCACAGACATTGATCTAAACCTCTATAGTGGCAGTGCAGTCAGTTTGTTTTAGTTCTTGTTGCATGCCGCACATGTGGTAAAATATATCACATGACATCATCCACTACGTCTGTTTCAGACATCGCTCTAAACATTTTTAAGGCTTTTGTAGGATGTATGATTGGGCGTTACTCAATAGGACATAAGTTGAGGGATGACTGTGTTTCAGATCATATCTGAAATGACTTTACTGGCATATGCTAATTTAGTACTTTGAGTTAGGCCAGATATATTGCCAAATGTAACTCTTTGTTTGGACAATCAGAGACATTCTTTTTCAAACTACTGGCAAACTCAAATATCTTTAAATATGCTCATTCTAGATTGCTGTGGTGAGCCAGGAACCTGTCCTCTTTGCCCGTTCTGGGAGGGAAAACATCAAATATGGCCGTGAGGACGCCACCGAGGATGAGATGATCGAGGCGGCCAGGCTTGCTGAAGCACACGAGTTCATCTCTAAACTGCCGAAAGGGTATGACACAGGTGAGTCTGTGTGCGCGTGTTTTTAGAAAAACATCTGTGGCATGTTGACATTTGTCATTATAATCTCCAACCACGATTTGATATTACATTTTATTCTGCATTTACATTCAATGGTTGTCTGTTTTCATACAATGTAGTTTGTTTTTTTAAGTAACTGCATCTGATCCACTGTCCGTTGTTGATTCATTGTGTACCACAAGTGTCTGTGCCAGACTCCGTGTTTATAGTTTTCTTTTTTAATGTTTGATTATGCCTGTCGGGTTTGTAATGCACTTTAAGATTCTGCCGGCACTTTATGCCGTCCCACTACACACAAGGCCATGCCTTTCATATAACTTCCCAACCTCCTGCGTGTCACAGAGGCCGGGGAGAAAGGGGGTCAAGTCTCAGGGGGACAAAAGCAGCGCATCGCCATCGCCAGAGCCCTGATTCGACAACCCCAGGTCCTAGTGCTGGATGATGCCACCAGCTCTCTGGACATGGAGAACGAGCACCGGGTATGCCTGTGTTTCCATATGATAATTCTGCTACTGTTAACCTGAGTGCTTCACATTCCCAGCACTAAATATTGGTGCTTTTGAAGTTGGTACATTTATACCAGTGACTTGATATAATGATAATGCCTCTCTGCACATTCCACTTTCACACCTCAAAGAATAACAAATTTGCCAAAGGACCTCAGTGATGAATGTGGCCCAAAAATGATGGTGACAGAGCAATCGATTGATTCTTTATTTACTGGGAAATTTCTTTCATTACCTATGAAAGACTTAGTTTATTTCAATCTATGCTGTTCCTCAGTGATATTTATATCTTTGTTTTTCTAAATACGTGATGCGTTCTTACACAATCATCCAAATTTCCTCTCTCTGTATCAGTATATTACTTGCCCTTTTTAACAATTCAGTAATCACTGGTCCACCTTTCTTTTGTGTATTTGACAGTATTCAGTGTGATGTCAATGGGCTCTGTGTAATAACCATTGCACTGTTCCAGGTGAACGAGGCTGTGTTGGAGATTTCGAAGCAGTGTGCTGTGTTGCTGATTGCTCACAAGTTGAGCACTCTGGAGATGGCCAATCACATCGTCTTCCTGCGCAGCGGTGAAGTGATAGAGGAAGGCACCCATGAACAGTTGCTTAGGAATGGCGGGGCTTACGCCCAGCTGGTACAGCAGCAGAACACTGCATTCCAGCGCAATGCAGAGTAACAGCCGGACACAGTGGGAGGGTTAAAACCATATACAGTACAATTACACACCGAAAGCACACCGTAACCATTTTCTCAAATCATTCAATAATACATGTACTTGTAGATGCAATAGAGTATTAATGTGGAGTATTACTGCACATTGTGGAATTTAGGTGACTGCCAGTCACAGGTGACCACCAGGAACAAAATACAGTCAAGAAAATTCTTAACAAAGGAAAAACAGTGCCTGGTCCTTAAAGTATCGCTTTGCCAAAGATACCTTCTTTCCATTTCTCCCTTCGCTTCAGTCAGCTTTCAGGCCAGTCACTGGCACTTCCTGTTCCCTGGCCAGGTATAATCACAAATATAATTAATCAATCAATCACAACCCCAACACAAACCCACTAATATATACATTGTATATATATTTTGTAAATTGTATTTGTTGTTGCTGTATGTGTTTAAAATGTTCTTTATTACTATTTATTTTCTCATAAAATCGGGAGGAAAATGATTCTTTAGAATTACAATGGAGGAATTTCAGAAACGGCTCATTTCTTTACTTCGATATTGCTTTTTGTTTTGGCTCTCACATTCCCAACCAGATTTCCAGCCAGTAAACAAAGACTGCAGTCCTGCAGATGGTTCACAAATGCCCCAATGTGCATGTCCAAATCGTGTGGAAAGCATAATAAAAAATACATGGCAGAAAAAGCTTAATCAATCTGCTTTTAATGAAACGTACATTTGGCATTTTTGAGTTCTTTTTAGTAAACATCATTAATTCTGTTCTTTCAGGACTAAAGTATACTTACCATTTCATAGTAAAGGGTGTTTAATGTCTGTAATCAGTCCATTGTCTATGATATTTCCTCATGTGAAACTTTTGAAATGTTGCTATTGGTCCTTCATTATGGTTGTTTAAGTAATACAACCTATCAGAGGGGACTTTTCTCGGCAAACGCCGGAAAGGCCCTGATTTTTCTTCAGATTCTCTATTGCTTTCACAATACCAACCACATGCAATCGTAATTAAGACGAGTCATGAAAAGGTTCAGTTTTCCGGTACTATATCTTGTCTCCAAAACATTGTGAATAATGTGAATTGACAGCACATTGCATTATAAAAAGGTGATTGAATTCCCTATAGTGAAGGAACTAATATTTCATTGGTGGTTTAACAAACACGCTGTTAAAACTTGTAATTTGGTGCTATATTACTTTTGTCTGATTTTAGTAATCTTACTGTCTAGTAGACTTATTTCTGTCTCCGATATTTGATTTATAGGGTCTATTATTGTACTGTACCAAGTGATAGACTATGGGAACCAGTCGATGTGTTCCATGAATGTAGCATGTCATTAAGCAGGAAAGTCGTTCTGACATTCAAAATTTGATCCTTTTTTCAGAAGGCACAGAAGACTTTCAAATATCACATGATAAAGGAGGAGAAATCACACCACTTTCCTAGATGCCAGAGTATACAAGGGGTGCAACTGAAATCACATACTTACACTTCGCAATTGCATTCCTTAGAAGCTTGCTACTTGAAATAACTAGATATTCCTTGTTACTAGTGGGTCTTGCTGGTACAGTATAAGTGGCTTAACTTCAGTGAAGGCTTCACAACTATACATTTAGACATTTTATATAT
>JAODKE010000146.1:16645200-16656981 GCA_026779605.1 Mormyrus hasselquistii
TATATATAATTAAAATGTTTTAAAGCATACAATAAGTACATACTGTATAATAAACATGAGAACGTAAAACAACTTCTATAAAAATTACTGCCACTTTAATCTGGAGATTCTCATCCTGTGACCCTCCATGTTCAGACAGACTATCACCTCCCTCACAGCTGCACTGAGTCACACGTCTGACCATGGAAGTGCCAGGGACATAGAGGTCCTTACTTTTTTTTTCTGGCTGGCACACAAAGCGTCATGCCAGGTGGTGTCATGGTCTTTGATGTCCCAAAATTCACCGTGAACGATACTGTGCACAGGATTAGCAGGGCAATATTAGGGATCCTCAGCAGGGTGGTACAGCTCACTGCCAACGATCAACTGGAAGCGGTCACAGCAGAATTTGTACATCTGGTGGGATCCCCAGTATTTATAGTGGTAGTTTCACAAATTCCGAAATTCGAAGAGGAAAGCCACAAATGTCCCTTGTTATTTTAATAGCAAACTGTTCCACTCTATTCACCTTCAGTTTTTGGATATTTTTGTGCAATACCTAGAGTACCAAAGTACTGTAGAACAGCCTTGTTTTCCTGGAGAGCCTATACCCACCTTGATGTCTATACCTTCCTGGGGATGATGGTTATCCCTGCATCACAGAGCCCATCCAAATTATAACTCCCTCCCCTAAGCCTGTACAAAACACTCTACAGGCGCGTTTGAATAGCAGGTTCTCCCACATGATGAAGACCAGCTTGCACATAATTTTCTGCACCATACAATAATCAATACAACAGTAGCTCCAGATGTGGTTGGTTGCTGCACAGTGCTCCAAAACCTCTACATTACCCAGGGAAATGTCATCAAGCCAGATGATAATCCAGGGCTTGACAATGCAAGCACAAGGATGGGGGACGACCTCCAGGATAATCTCTGGAGCAGTGTGCCAGCTCTTGTCTATCACTGCCTGTGAACATTTCTAGTCTATACATATCAGTTCAATTATTTAAAGTGCTTCCAAAATTGTATGGGCACTACTTACATAGTATGTATTGAATTTCGTTAGATGCCTACCACTCAACCGTTATGCGTACCGCATGTATGCATGAGAACAGAATGCATGAACTTGGACATACTGTGGACGCCATCTTGCATATTGCCTGACCCTTGCTGTTTATCAATGTAGCTTGACTCCTTTGAAAGTTAAAAGCTCTAAAAAAACTACCAAAAAACAAATATACAAATCCGAGTCAACTTATGTAACTGGGTATTGTTTCCCACTTAAATTTGTACAGAATTGAGTCCAGTTGCAGCTCCAATGGCCTTGTGGGACAGTGCAGCATCCATCGGTTGCACACTTCAAAATTTTGCAGAATGTAGTATGTAATCCGGGTTCCACTTGCCTAGTTTTTCATCCATACTGAGGATTTGGACACACTGCTTACTTTGTATGTAATATCTTGCCTACCTCGTAGCAAACAACTATGTGATTTTGAACACACTTATAAAGATACTGTTAGGCCTCATTTTGTGTATGTGTATGTCTGCAGTCAACAGGGTGTTTGTTTTGGTTAAAAAAAATATAATCACTGGGTATTTAAATAAATCTTTATAATCACATATTTCCAACTTCCTCCCCATCTTTTACCCACAAGTACAATAACTACACTGGGACTTTCACACATTTAAACATTTATTTCCTTTTTCACACTTTTTTTTGCAATGATCTCCATAAGACGGAAGAAGCGTTCCTCTCTCTCTTTAGCCTCCCTGTCTCTCCTCTCCTCCCTCTCTCTAGCCTCCCTGTCTCTCCTCTCTTCTCTCTCTCTAGCCTCCCTGTCTCTCCTCTCTTCTCTCTCTCTAGCCTCCCTGTCTCTCCTCTCCTCTCTCTCTCTAGCCTCCTTATCTCTCCTCTCCTCTCTCTCTCTAGCCTCCCTGTCTCTCTTCTCCTCTCTCTCTCTAGCCTCATCTTCTCTCCTCTCTTCTCTCTCTAGCCTCTCTTGCTCCAGCCTCTCCTCCTTATCCTCAGCCTCCTGCAGACGTTTTTCCTGTCTAGTCTCTGCCCCCCGTTCTCCTTGTTCCTCCCTCTCCTCTATTTCTTTAATGAGCAGGACAAAGTCTGACGTCCTCCTTCTTTTGTGCTGCGGCATTGGTGATGGTAAAGCGTCAGAGGCAATCAGGGTTGGTGGCATGACTGAGGGTCTACCCCCGAGCGCCTCATCCATTTCAGCAAACCACTTCCAGGATACTGCTGTTACTTCACCACCCTCTGTGCTGACCCCTGTGAATGGGTTCCTAAGATCCTAAAAACGTCACAAACACAATGGAAGGAGGTTTATTTTCATACCGTAAAGCGTATTTCCAGAAATCTCCTACAGATACAATATTGTACCTTTCGCCTACTTACCTTATACTTTTGTTTAAGGTTTTCCCACTTCCTCTTAACGCGGGCAGCTGCCACTTTGCCCTCCAAATTGTACTCTCTCACAAAAGCTCTGAGACAAAGAAATGACAATAAACTGACAGCCTGACATGCTAACCGACATGTCAAAGATATGTCTAGATGTATGTCTTTAAAAGCCTGACACCAACTTTAGGTTTGCTAGCTGCCTGTGGAATTTCATATTCTATCAACAAATTTCAGATTGAATTAACAGCACAGGCAGCAATAAATCTACTTACTCAAAGCCTTTGATGGATGAATTACGTTTTCCAGTGAAGAGGGCTTCATTAGCCACTCTCCACCGGATCAGGTTCAGGGTGTCATTGTCTGACCCTGTAACATTGAGGTGAATTTCAGTTGTACAGTATGCAGTTATGGATGGGTGATAACACTGACATTCACTGATAACTGATTTTCATTCGATCCGAGGCTGATACCGATTTCCAGTGCCAGATATTGGGGGTGGCGATGCTAAACATTTTTGCCTAAATGTGGGCAGGGGATGTGCCACCTGATCGATAGTTCCATTTTCCTAGATCTGGGCCCTAAGATCTCCCCCCCTTATGGACGGCTCTTCCTGGTAATAGTTCCCGTCCTGCTCCCTACAGTATAATATATAAAATATATATTTTAACGTTAGAATCGATTCTCAAAATGAAAACATTTAAATAGAAAGAATCGGTATTTCAGTATTCAGCTGCGCATCCCTACATAGAACGTTTGCCATGTAGGTTATAGACTGAATGCTTTTTCCAAATCATTCTTCGTTAGTTTGTGGTCAATTTCACGTCATAACAGCAGCTGCGTTAGCTGCTGAATATGTGAACATTTAGGGTTATAAATTCTGTTTTGGTTTACTCTGCCTACCATAAACGGTTTTAACAGCCTGATGTAAATTCAGCAATGCTGATAACCTCAACTCAAATTGGCGGACAGCTGACCATTACTACCCGGTCGGTGATTGTCGTAGTGAAGTCGCAATCTACCGATTCGTACTAAAATATCAACAGCTGACCTATGAAATGGTAAAACTATCAGCGAAAAAATGCATATTCAGGTCATCTTGTGTAACTCGGTATTGTTTTCTACTTACATCTGCAGAGAGACTGCACTTCCTCCGCCATATTGACACAAATTTCTGAGCAAGTAACGTTTCTTCACTGGTTGCAGGCTGCAGCTTGTGTGTCCTTATGGGAGAGTGTAGCGTCCATCACTTTCACATTTCGGAAAATGTCATCCGGGTACCGTTCGCCTACTGTCTAATCCATACGGAGGATCCAGACATACTACACCTCGCATACTATATTTCGCCTACTACGTTATAAACAAGTATACGATTTCAGACGCCCACAGGACTGCAATAAATTCACGAAGTTGCTGAGTGTATAGACTCGATCCATGGTGCCATCTAGTGACCCTGTAAAGTATTGCAATCACCTAATAACTTTCGTGATTTGCTAGTCTTTGTGTTGTTTGTAACAATGAGTGATTCTTGATTTTAAAATATGAGCTTAATAAAATATATTATAGATAAACTGATTTCCTATTACACGCTATAAGTATAGTTTGGTAAATGTCATATTAGTTATAATCTATTAAAGTTGTATTATAACAATTTAGCTATACTATGAGTACTACTATTGTTAATATTGTAGTGGTGTGCATAATGAGTTGCATTGTTTAGTTTTTTTTCACAGTTCCTTTATCTTTTGGTGATTCTTCGTAGTGTGTTCTTTCTGTTCCTGTCATTCTGTCAGTGTTGTGTTTATATTAACCACCATTATGACAACAAAATCCCACGATGATGCTGACATTCCCAACTGCACTGATGTCGGCTGGTGGTGAGCTGGGTCGCCTGGGTCTGGTGGAAGCATTCTGTCACTCTGTGGGTGAAGTGGCGCAGTGCAGCACTTCTGGATTGCCAGCTGTGAGCATTCCCTGTGTGCAAGAACTCCTCCTGGCAGTTCAGAAAAGACTATCATCTCATTGCTGTTACCCAGAAGGTTTCTTTCCTGCTGGCCCATAACGATAATACCCTTGATAAAGCTGTGGCTCTTGTGAAGAACATTAGAACATAATAAGGTTACAAACAAGAGGAGGCCATTCTGCCCATCAGGCTAATTTGGAGGGAATTAAACTGATATTTTAAAGTTGGCAGGATATTGTCAAGTTCAGATTTGAATATATCTAGGGCTTTAGCTTGCACTACTCCTTCGGGCAGACTATTCCATACTATAATTACATGCTGTGAAACGTAGTCCTTTCTCGGATCCAAACTGAAGTGTTCCCCTGCTAATTTCCTACTGTGGCCATGGGTTCTTGAATTAGATCTTACTCTGAAGTAACAGTTTGGATGAACAGCATCTAAACCTGTTAAATCTTATAAACCTGGATCATGTCACCCTTTAGTCTCCTTTGCTCAAAAGCTAAACAAATTCAGCTCTATCAATCTCTGTTTGTAAGACATCCCCCTAAAGTCGGGAATCATTCTTGTAGCCCTGTGTTGGAACGCTTCTAAAGAAGCAATGTCGTTTTTGTGATAAGGTGACCAAACCTGGACACAATATTCAAGGTGAAGTCTGACAAGGGAATTATAGGGAATTATATAATCTTAACATTAGCTCCCTTGATTTAAACTCACCACAGCTGGAGATGTAGCCCAGCATCCTGTTTGCCTTTTTAACTGCTTGGAAGTGTCAATATACACACCCAGATCTTTCCTATAATCAGCTTCCTTAATTTCAGTTGAATCCATAAAATATCTCTACTGTATATTTCTGCTTCCTGCATCGATTACCTTACATTTATCTACATTAAATTTCATCTACCATTTATCACCCCAGTCTTTAGTTAGATCCAGGTCCTACTCTAACATTTCTGTTGCTAACTCAGAATCTGCTGCACAGCCTAACAATTGGAGTCATCAGCAAATGTAACCAGTTTTCCATATATGTTAGTGTCAATATCATTGTATGTAAATTAGGAATAATGGTCCAAAAATGGAACCCTGTGGTACTCCGCTATTGATACCGGTTCATTGTGACATTGTGCCTCTAATAACTACTGTCAGTTAACCGGTTTTTGATCCAAACTGCTATAGTTTCTAATATACCTGCTGCTCTGAGTTTAAGCAGGAGCTTGTGTGGGGCTACATTGAAGGCCTTCTGGAAAGCTAAATATGGTATTATAATAAATAAAAGATATTGTAGTCCTTTTTAAAATCAATTTCCTTTGTGCCCTCTTGAAAAAACTGAAGTAGATTAGTTAGACTGGATATACCCCTCCAAGACCCATGTTGGCTGTCCCTCAGAATGTTATTAGTGTCTAGGTATTCAATCATTTCCCCCTGGGTTATTGCCTCTATCAATTTTCTAGTTATACAAGTTAAGCTAATTGGTCTGAAGTTTGAGGGATCACTTCAGTCTCCGTTTTTGCTTGCTTCCAGCCTGAGGGTACCACACCTGGAAAGAGAATTTTTTGAAATAGGCAAGTTAGAAGTACACAAATAATACCCCTTATCTCCTTTAAAACAGCAGGTAATTTTGAGTTTAGCTAGACCTTGTAACACATCAGCTTCAGTTAGACATCTATTATAGACCTAGTTATACATATCGGTCAAAGGTGGAGACAAATCCAAAGTAATATCAGGTGTGTTGCTTAAATGTTCTTAAGGTAATATCTGGATGAAGTAATCATTAAACTCATTAACAATATCAGACCCACACGATGCTGCAGATTGGTGACTTCAGCTTTGAGAGCCTTTAACATTGACTTCAGACTGCAATGCACCTTTCCTTTCTACATTTCTCTTAGCACGTCTACTATTATTTTTCAACTCAGCCTGTAGGTCTAAATATTCCTGCTTCACCCCAATATCCTTTGTTTCTTTCCATTGATGGTACAGAGCCATTTTCCTCTTGACTTTCCTCTTAATTTCAGTTGAAAACCACCTTGGCCGTTTTGCAAGAAACTGGCACGAACTCCCCTTGAGCTTCCAGTAATATGCTTTTAAAAAATTCCCACGCTTCTTCTAAAGTTCTGGTATTTACCTCCATCCAGTTTACCATCTCTGGTTTCTGTCTCGTCCCATCACAGTTTGCCTTCCTAACAGTGTATATTTTTATTCCTGACTTTACTTTGCATACGTGAAAATTCACCTCAGAATTAACCATGTAATGATCACTACTGCCAAGTAGATCAAGAATCTCAAGATTATCAGTCCTGTCTTGATTATTTGAAAACACAAGGTCGAGAAAGGCTTCTCCTCTGGTAAGGGATTTCACAAACTGGGAGAAAAAGCAGTCTTGTACCCTTTCTACCATACCAAGTTCATTTGGTGTAGACCCTATAACGGTGTCCCACTGTAAGCCTGGTAAATTAAACTCACCATAACAACCACATCATTTTTATTACTCTTGCCCCTGAAAATTAACTTAATCATTACATTAAGTTCTGCTTCCCTCTGCATCTACATTAAGGTGCCTTATAACAAATACCCACAATTAAACCACTGGAATGTTCAGCTTCCAGTTTTACTCATGATGCGTCACTTGCATCAGGGAGATCCCTTGCCTGCAGATAAATCTGTTCCATAAACCTGTGGGCAACATAACGGATGATTATCAGTCCACTCCCAACTAACTACAATGAGAGCAAAAGCAGAGAACTGCCGTGTGCTGTCCAGGGCAGAGGTAGCATGTGGTTGGGAGATAACCAGAGTAGAAGGCAGTATTGGCACCTGACCCTAAAACAAAGGCCTGCTACTTCTGTATTGGTGAACATGGATTTCTTAAACAAGTGACTAGAATCATCTGCAATTCCTGACCAAAGTGCCACCACTGCTGAGAAAATGGGTGCGAGAAATGTTCTGTTTACCCCTAGTCTTGCTACAATATTAGGAAGAAATTACCTATAGCGTTGATCCCTATTTTGATCATTGGTGTGAGATTTTTTTAATAATCACCCTTTTTGGAAAGTTATTATAATATTATAATATAAATTTGTAGAGTTATTATAATATAAATTCTTTACGTTGTTCATTAATAAGTCTAATAAAAAAAACAACAGGAGCTATTTTAAACAGACACAACATTCAAACAAAGATCTCTAACTAAATTGCTAGATGAGACAGTTATTATGTTTGTTGGTATCAGAAGTGTCCTAAACAAACTTGCTTCCGTATGTTCTCTGTAACTATAACAACCATATTGATATAATCGAAGTTTAAGGCAAAAAAAATATAATCTGGAAAGTGCCAATACACGCTCATAGCTCTAGGACACAGGATCAGGTGAATGTAATACAATATAGTCACAGAACTCAACTATCTCAAAATGTACCCTCATGATAGTTCACTATAAGTGAACACATCCAGAGTAGAAACATATATGATCAGCTATTCCCTCTCGCCTTCACACAAGACGAAGTATGTGGTTTGTCAAAAGTCATGTGATAATATGTCATCCAATTACAATGCTAGTAATAACCCGGGGGGTTGTAACATCGGCATTTGGCTGTTATAATTTAAATAGGCTAACTAATGAATTTCGAATGTAATTTGAGGTCAGCTGAATATAAACTGCAGAAAAAGGCTCCGCATATTATCTAAGGATCACCCCTAGGTTTACCCGCGCTCCTGTCACGTGACGCCACCTACCAGCACCCCTCCTCCCCCCTTGACTCGCAGAAGGAAGGACCTGGCGGACATGTTTAAGAGAAATGCTTTGGGGAAAAGTGATTGAAGATCTCGAGAAACCAAAAGTGTGGATTTCGAAAAAGGACAATTAAGATTAATTTGTATTAGCAAACTGATTTCCAGGTTTGGAGTCAGTAAAAATTTAAATTAGTAAATTTAGAACATGGAACAATTTCTCGTATTTAAATACTTAAGTTTTAAAATATCTTTTAATTACTTTTAAAACGAAATAACTATGAATATTTGAAGGCGTTTGGAAAAGTTATCAAGTTTCTGGTATGCATTGATAGACGATACTCGTCTGTTGTGGGGGGTGGGCTGCGCGCCGCAGCTAGTTTAATTGTAAATTTAGTTGCTATAATTGTGTATTTGATAGATTTTAAAGGCTACCTGTGGTATTTGGTGCTTAAATTGACGAGACATTGAGGCAAGGCCTCAAACCGTCTCAATGTTTGGTATTTACTGGAAACGCGTTTACGTTAGCGACCATTTTGTTAATCTTGTTTGGTTTAAGTGTTTTTAAGAGATGATCATGCTTTAGGTTGTGTTATGTGGTTGTCGGGTTGATTACTGTTGCTTACTGGAGCTGGTTTATGCAGTGCAGCTACTAATATGATCTGATAACGCTGTTTGTGTAAGCGCATTTTACGCTGTATCTAAGGGTAAATACAGCTATTAACCTAAGCTTCTGATTTGATTATCATAGTATTTTCTATTTTGTTTCATACAGCGCAGGCTAGATCATTGTGCTTGGGGAATACAGCAACGATTTTTTAAAGTTATATTCGCCAGCATACACGCTTTGTTGGAATCAAATATGGCGACTCGCCTTAAAAGACAATTCGTCATACAGTGAAATGTGTGCTCGGACAATTCAGCGTCCTTTAGCTCGCTTTCTACTTGGCTTGTTTGCCCGCGCTCGATTTTTTTTTTATAATTTTTTTTTTTTTAAACACAATGACGCAACTCCTCTTCGGGGCGGGAGCCCTGGGGGGCTCGTGACGGTGGAGCTCTATTCGTGAGGTCGACGGGTTTAGTTGACAATGGCTCTTTTGTTTGATGGACAACTGAGGGGCGAATTGCATTGCCAAGAATCGATGTGGATGGTACTTGTCATAGTTTGGGTGTGGATTCCTTGATCGACGAGGAGTCTGGCCTATCGCATTTCTGGGATCTGTGACACGTGGAGGAAACCATGCAATAGTGAAATAGTTAGGTATATAAGCTTTTGGGCGGTGACGCAGCGGCGCCATTTCGCTAATATTCAGGAGGAGTCAAGGAAGGAAGAAATCGGAAAGAGGGAGAGAGGCGCAACCGAAAGAGATCGGATTTTAATCAGAATCCGGATCCATCCTGATGGAGACGGCCTTAAACCCGTCCTTTGACAGGTATAATTCGGACCTATCGAAGTAATCTTTCGCTCTTCATGGATATTTCCGACTATGGAGTATAATTTCACCTTGGATTTTGGTTGGTAACTAGATACTTGCTGACAGTGTCTCAAGCACGGTGAAATAATTGACAGGCTTTATTGACTTCAAAATACATCTTGATTTTGGACGAAGAATCATTCTCGCTATAATGGCAGCTTGAATTTCTGTTCAGTGTCGTCTTTGAGTTTCAGTATTTGACTGCAGAAGGCTGCGTTTGCAGGACTGTTTTGAATTGGTTGTGCACCCGCTCGCAAGCGTCAGCGTCGCCGCCATTTTCCTCCTAACTACAGTAGTTATTTGCCGGGGGTTGCGGTGTGCGTGTAACGAAGATGGAGATGCTTGTCCCGATCCTCCGATTTGACAGGCTCACCAGAAATGGAGAACTTGGTGTGGCAAGTTCCCTGTGTTAGTTATGTGTGCCGGTCAATATAGCTGTTGGGCCGAACTGGTTTGGTGACAGGTGCTTATTTGGTTTCAGTAATGAATGATGTAAAATGTTAATAAAATGTACGGTAGACGGAATGCTTTGCGGCGTTTTCTACGTCAGATCTCTATGTATACGTAGTCTGAATTGGCTGAGCTGTTGCTGGATTAGCCTAATTTAAACCTACCGTTATCTATTCAAATATGGTGTTTTGGTAGTAAGATCCGGAGGAGGCTTTCGTCGCGGTCCAAATTTCCACGAATTTACTGGACGTTAGATTCCCCCCCCCAGTGCTTTCTTTTTATACAAAATACTGAAATACCGGACTGACGGTGGGGAGACGAGGGGGCCGGCGAGCATGCGAGGCATGTAACCGGCAGCTTATTGCCCGTGGTGTACTTTGTAATCACGTTTGTTTGTGTAATCGGACTCAGCGGCCCAGCTAAGCGAGGCCAACTTACTGGCAGTGCATCCTGGTGGGAGCGTAAGGCAGTATTTCAGGTGTTTATTACAAGGTTTTAGGTTTTCAGTGCCCGAGAAAGGTCTTTAAAAAAATCCTTAACATGGGGGTCGTCCTACTGTAGATGGGGTGTTGGTTCTGTTTGCAGGTAATCTGTGGGCCGACAGTAGCTAATTTGCTAGTGTACAGTGACCATTACTTGTGAAGCCTGCAATTCAGGCCCCAAGATAAGACGTGTTGCATTAATGTCGTTAGTTGCTTAAATTTAATAAACGTAGTTTTTAAACTACTAGGCAATCAAGCACTTCACTGGTCTTGTGAAGGCTGGAGAGTTGTATAAGCTGATTTGTTTTGATGTTATAGTGAATGTAATAGTTTTTCAATCAGACTTAAATGACTGACTCTAAATTGTATAATTCTAGTCCCTCAAAGTAATGGCTGGATTCAGCGGAAACTGGACACACTGTATGTCAATGTTATGTCTTAAGTCATGTACAGTTATGTGGACTTAGTTACCTCTAATTTTATGTTTATTTTTTTTTTTTATACATTTTGTAGCCTGTATGTTACGTTTCACACACAACAATAAAAATGTCATTAAAGATGTCTGTGTGTTCTGTTACTGAAAGCTTTTATTAAAAGCGATTGTATTTTGGGTGTCAAGTGGAAAAAGCACAGCGTTTGACCTAAACATTTAATCATACTGTACCATTTGGCAGCAATGTTTATCAAAATACATTACCTCAACAAACACTTTAAGGTAAGGCACACAAACCTGCATCCCAACCTGGCATCAAGAAAAGATCTTTTGGTGGTAAATCTGGCTTTGCGTTTTGTATATCAGATGCATATCTGATGTCCACTCCAATTATCAAGACAGTCGTTTAGTGGGGTGGTTCTAAACATCAGGGTAATAGTTTCATACCGTTAGTCCTGTCTAGGTTACTTTACTTACCTGTGATCTGTATTTCAGCTTATGCATTTACTAACAAAAAGAACTGCTTTGTACTTGTAGGTCATTTTCTATTTTTAGGAATAACTTAACAGCTAAGTTGCTTTGTTGTATGTAGTTGTGTACATATGTTTTTAATGGGGGGTTTAAGGGTTTGTTTTATTGTTCATGGGTGTTTATATGGTTGGCTTAGGCAGCTTGGTGATTACCAAGTACAAAACTAAAAACCAATTTGAAAAGTGAATTTTTTGTTTACAGTTGTGCTTTGGACAGTTTAGTAGGTAGCAGTTCTGGTTTGTATGAACAGTGCTCGCGTTGTACTGTTGTGCAGCCAAGTACTTCAGAGGTGCAGCACGTTAAATCGTTCGTCACGATGTAGTAAACGGGGAGTG
>JAODKE010000146.1:16750590-16762593 GCA_026779605.1 Mormyrus hasselquistii
TGGGTCTGAAATCAAATGCTACAAAAGCACACTCAAAACTGGACTTGGGTCTGAAGTCAAATGCTACAAAAGCACACCCAAAACTGGACTTGGGTCTGAAGTCAAATGCTTCAAAAGCACACTCAAAACTGGACTTGGGTCTGAAATCGAATGCAGACTCAGATCTTAAACCAGGTGGTGCAAGAGACAATGAGGGATTTGAGTCTAAGAAAAATGTCATGGTCAAGAAACTGACAATTGCTACTACAGTCCATTCCAACACATCCAGAAGTGGACAAATGGGACATAAAGTTGTGCAGGCCATTCTACATCAGCCAAAAGGGAACATACAAGAACATCAGACAAAAAACAGAAAACTAGATTCCAAACTACAAAAGAAAGAGGATGATAAACGTTCTAAATTTGATATAAAAATGTCTGTAGATATCAAGCAAGATTCAGCAAACCAAACCCATATAAAATCAAGCAAACTGATCTATCACAATGTTAGCCGAGCTTCAGCCTTTGTAAATCATACAAATGTGGAATTGAAGGGCAAAGGAAGTTCAGCAAAGGCAACTGATAGACAGGAACCAGGGAAGGTAACAGAAAAAACAGTTTTAGCTGTGAAGGACGCATCTAAAATCGTTGAAAAAAAAATCCTCCAAAAGGCCAACATAAGCCAGGGCAAAGTTAACAGAACACAAACCACTGATGATCACCCCAAATCTGAACATAACCAAGGGTATAAGTTAAGAAAATCTGGGGTGGTTCCTGTAAATGACACAGATAGCAGCACTGTAGCTCTGGGAAATAGAACCGTATTGAGTAATACAAATGCTGGGTCGGTGACATATGCTATTTCCTCAGTAAATGTGACAGACGTGGACAAGGCAACTATAACTCAAGGAATTAATACAGCTGTTTTGAAAGGATCAGAGAATGAGAGACTAAAAACAGAAAACAATATTAATGGAACAAGCACCCAGACAAAAAGTGCTTCTGCTGAATCAGAAGGTCTACCACGCCTGGCCTCAAAAAAAATTCAAAGCCGTAATGGGACTCGTCCAACTTTGGAAGGCCCTCCTCATCTTTCTAGAGGTCCCCAACATGGACGCGGTTCTCCTAAGTTGCAAAGTCAGTCCTTAAAAGAAGGATTGGGAATGGGGCGTACAGGAAGCCATGGGTCGGCGACTAGCAATACCAGCAGAAGTGGACAAAGAACTCAAGAAATGCAGAAGGACATTACAAGCATTCAGATAGATGCACCCAATAAGACGAGGTTTCAAGCTGAAGTAAAAAGGAATAACTCCAGTATTACTAAAATAAAAAAGGCTTCTACTAAAATAAGTTATAACAGTACCTCGAGTCACACAGTAAACACCAGTAAAATCGATATTCACCCTGATCTGCATATGGAAACCAACAGAAGTAGCAGCAGCGCTCGAAAAGGAGAAGCAGCTTTTATTTCTATCAGGGTGAAAAACGTAACTTCCAGGGGTTTCACCATCATTTGGGAGGCACCTCAAAGAGCGTTTAAAAATTTCACTTTGACCAGAAGAGAGTATAGGACAGAAATGGAAGAAGAAGATGAGGTTGAGGAGAACAAAGAGGAGGAGGAGGAGGAGGAACAAAGTGAAGGAGGTGCTTTGGGTCAAAAGGACAGGGACAGAATGAATATTGATCAAAGTGCTCTGGGCAAAGGTATTGGTCATACAAAGATAAGCAACAACAGCATAACAGTTCATGCATCGCTGAAACCCCACAATGATTCAAGGGTCAAAACACATCTCAGAAGATTCACACAAGTTGTTGCAGGCTCAGCCCGCTCCCTGTCATTCCGGAACCTTCACCCTCAGTCTCGATACTCAGTGTCATTGTACGGAACAAGCCCAGGACTGCGATCCAAAATCCATCGCATCACTGTCACTACAGGTAACGTTTCTTCATTTAATTTTCCCGACATCCTTTGAATCAAAACAAATTCCTTCTACTGTTTTTTGTAGCTGACTAATAAAGGGAAGAGGTGACAATTTCAGGTTCAGAAAGTAAAAATCCAGACCATGATTTACTTTCGACCAACCAGTTGAGCATAAAGAGTCACAGTCACAGAGTACTCAACTGGTTGGTTGAAACAAAATCTTGGTCTGGATTTTTAACTTCTGGACTTGAAATTGCCACCTCTGATAAAGAATTCTGATTCTAGATGGTACATGCATATTCACTCATTTCCCTTTATGTCTGAAACACATTCTGCTTTTGTTTACCATAGACATATGCAGTGGTGGGGAAGGTATTCACAAAAGTAATCCATTACAGACTGAGCCTGTATCTCACCATGCATGGTGATCTGGTTTCCCCCCCATTTTATGACTCTTGCATCTGACTCCACGTCTCCCTCATGCCGTCCATCTCGCTCAGCTCCGGAGCCCCCCACTGACCTGCTATTCAGCGACGTTACCCATTCGTCTCTTTCTGTGTCCTGGACTAAGCCAAGGAACGCAGTAGAACACTTCAAAGTCACCTACACTAACACTGAAAACGGTAAGGTTGATCCTTGCTTATGCTTATTGTAAAAACTTGGTTTATTTGTTACACTCAGTGTCTAACATGGTTGGTTTGTACTCAGTAATTCCCGGTATCGTTTGTTCTCTCTTCCCCAGGGAAGCCTGTCACCGTGACCGCTGACTCCCAGCATTCCAGTTTGCTTCTCTCTCAGCTCTCCCCTGGCTCCTCCTATGAGGTCCGTGTGTTCTCCATTAAGGGATTGGAGGAGAGTGACCCAATCACTGGCCTTGTTGTCACAGGTAACAATCAGTCAGTGTATTTCCTGCTTATAATGATTTTTTAGTACCTATTTGTGGTACTACATCCTCCATTAAGCACTTATTCATTTACAGTTAATGCAAATCTAATATTATCCCTGGAAAGTAGCATGTAAAGCCAGGTGTGACTATTGCAGAGCACTCTCACACACATTGATTAAGGCACAAATATATTTTTGCAGCTATAATCTGTACTGAATATATTTGGATAGTGCTATGAAAATCTCAACACAAATCTCTAATGCATTTGTACATCTTTTAAATTAACCTGGTGGTGAAGACACCTGTTATCAAAGTATTAAAATGCATTATTAGTATAATTTTCAAATTACACATTCACTATGTTTTCCCAAAGAAAAACACTCCAAGCATTGACAGAGAGGACTATCTTTTAAAAATGTTAAATTGATCCTCACCCCCAAGAAATTAAGCAAGTAATAGGAAGAAATTATTGATAAATATGTTTTATGAAAATAATTAATGAATTATTCTCAGTATTTATTATGCTGTATTCTCTCACCCTGTCTTAGTCCCTGACCCTCCAACGTCCCTGCAGACCATCAACATAACAAACACCAAGGCTGTCCTGCAGTGGACACCCGCTTTGGCTAAAGTTGATCGCTACATAGTGATTTATGGATCTGAAATGGGTGAGCGACCCTGCCACAGATATATCTGTGTTGTATCCTGCACCACTTTAAGCAGTTATACTGTGATATGCAGTTATACCTGTATTGTAGCCTGTGCACTCACTAAGCGTCTTTTCTTTTTTCAGTGCGGAATTTGACAGTGACTGTCCCAGGCAATGCAGCTGTACTGCAGATGAAGGACCTGCAAAGTGGAACTGTATATCATGTGACAGTGACTAGTCAGCTGGACAGCCTGCAGAGCATCGCAACCAGTGCAACCTTCACTACGGCAGGGGGTCAGTGCCACAAACACATAACACTGCAATGGGCAAATTCACACACATGTCCAGGTGGTCATGGGTTCAGATCCCATGGCCTACAGAGTAATCATATCACTGCTGGATCCTTTCACAAAAAACTGCTCCTGGGACACTGGTTGATCCTGAAGCTAACCTGATCGCTTTGGACAAAATATGTAAATATATGTGTTTCTCCCAGAAAGTGGATGGAGATGGGAGCAGCATCTGATAGCCAGTCAGGTGACCCCACGTTCTGCAGTGTTGTCATGGAGACCACTAAGTGCAAAAGTGACAGGATATAAGCTGTCCTATCAGATGGCAGGAGAGGAGATGAAGGTGAACATGTTTCCTTACATCTGTTTAAATGCATACAGTATAGCTTTTGATATACATAGACTCATTAATCTAAAGTATTTAGTTTGCGGTTAAATTTGAGTGTGTTTTTTTGGGAGGGCTGTACTGTGATGTTTTCTATTTTGGCTCGAAAGCATTGAAGGAATATTTTTTCATATAATTAGGATATGTTTATTGAATTACGCACAGATGTACAAGTACAGACTCACCTAGGAAACCTGCCTTTTTGGTCCTTCTTTATAATAGGAAATGATCCTTGGCTCTACTGTGACGCAACATAAACTCACAGGACTACTGCCGATGTCCAAATACACGGCAAAGATACAGGCAGCCAGAACGGGCCGCTACAGTGCACCCATCTCCGTTGAATTTAACACAGGTGAAAGTCCCTGTTGTGCTGTACCTGGAAAAATTGTTGGAAATCTGGGCCCATAGAGCTTTCAGTATATTTTGTTTTTGTATCACATTGTGCTGTAGAAGCACAATTTGTTAGCAGTACTGACCTATTCGTTGATACTGTATCTAAAAGAAAAGAATAAGAATTCAGTATTCAGGAAATAATTATTATTGTATAACATGTATATAAGTTGTTTGCTTATTTTTAATATAATCTTAGGTTCTATTCTATTTTTTGTTTTTTAACCCATTTCTTGGTCCCGTCGCCCAGACCCACTGCGCTTCCCCTTTCCTAGGGACTGCTCTCAGGAGCTGCTAAACGGGCTGCGGCCCTCGGGGGAGGTGCTGATCTACCCCAGCGGCAGGCAGGGGGCGGGCGTGTGGGTTTACTGTGACATGGACAGAGATGGAGGCGGCTGGACGGTGAGGGACAGCGGGGGAGGGGGGGGGGGGCACACTCACTGCCACAGGCTTCATCTGACCACCAGCCAGAGAGGTTTAGGCCATTTGCAGCTAAGTGTAGGACGCGAGGTGATGTTTGTCGATTTCGCGAATGTAATGTATTCAAGTTCTAAAAGTTCAGATTAAACTGGCTTATAAATATATACATCATCAGAGAATAACTACTGTATATGTAGGATATACCAAATACCAACAACAGCAGCAAAGTTATGTAACATTAAGTCACTTTAATAATTCCGAAATGGAATATTTGTTTGCTGTCCAGGTCTTTCAGAGACGAATGAATGGAAGGACGGACTTCTTTCGGAGTTGGAATGACTACAGCAAAGGCTTTGGCAACTTGAGTGAGGAATTCTGGCTTGGTAAGGATGACTTACCCGTAAAGTTAGACACGTTTTTTCACCAGGGGCAGGACTGTGTAAATGTGTACATAGTCTCTCTTCATTATGAATATATGCATTATACTGAGCATATTCATGTTACATTATACTTTTATATTAGGTGCGTATAGTACCTAAACCCTATATGACAGAATAAAGAAAAAGAAATTGTTCCACAAGACTCCTATATTCCATGAGACTCTATGAGAATAATGGAATTTGTGAAATCACTACTGTGTAGCTATTTGGAATAGAGAGATGGTTCCATGTGATTCCCCTTGAAAGGGCCTCACTGAAGAAGCATCTGTATCGTTCCCCTCTGTCCTTCCGTTCCTCTCAACAGGAAATGAACTGATTCACAGCCTGACCAGCCTGGAGCCCATGGTGCTGAGGGTGGACCTCGTGGCAGGAGCGGAGTCCGCATTCGCCCACTACTCCTCTTTCTCCATAGATTCACAGAGAAGGTTCTACACAGTGAACCTGTCTGGGTACTCAGGCACTGCTGGTAAGGGCAGCTCCTTAAACGAAGACAAATGAGAGGTGGAGGAGGACAGCGGACATGCAGAGGATTGTGGGGAAGAAATGTAAATCAAGGAGGTTAAAAGCATGCAATGAAAGAACTAAAGTGAAAATATACCACTCTGGATCTTCTTAACTTCCACTCATCAACCCCTCTTTACATAGGTGACTCCATGCAGTATCACAATGGGCGGCCATTTTCCACCAAAGACAGAGACCCCAAGCCAGTCCTCAGTGGATGTGCTACGTCCTACAGGGGAGGCTGGTGGTACAAGGACTGCCACGAGGCCAACCTCAACGGCCTGTATGACATCAACACCAACCACCAGGTGGAGCTCCCTGTTCTCTCACAGCTAACAGCCAAACATAATGTCGCACCACCGGCTCTCAACAAACACTGACTCCGCTATTTACCAGTTTCAAGTATAAATCAACTTAAACATTTTGCGTGAGCAGCTTCGGTATATTACTTGAACTATGGTAAGTACTGCTACACAGTACACTGGAACCGCTACACCCAGAGTTGGCTCATCCAAGTAACTTAAGTGTTTACCTTACAGTGTTTATCTTCTGGTTCAATAACCGCTCTTGTTCTCCTGGTCTCAGGGTGTGATCTGGGCAGCATGGAAAGGCCGGGACTTCTCCATTCCCTTCACCGAGATGAAGATCAGACCGCAGTCATTCATCCCTCAGACTCAGGAATAGAGAGTCACACTGAGATAAATAGAAAGTAGCTTGATTCTTATCTGCAAGACAATGTGCTCAAAAGCACACAATCACACACACACACACACACACACACACACACACACACACACACACACACACAACCATGGCACGGCCTCCAAACACTCAACCAAACAGAACTATACAAGATTCCCATGCCTAAATCATCACACAGTCTTAGATTTCAGGTTTTGGCAGAAGAGCTTTTTCCAAGCTTCTATTAAAGACCACTTTTGATGTGAATTAATTCTAAAATGCTTTATAGTTTAAAAAATATGCAACTTGGCATTAAAATGCAACCGATCCTTTTTATTTTGAACTGTTAGAAGTAAAGCCTTAATCAATGCTACTGTAATAGCAAAACAAAAACACAAGAGACAAGTATGTAATGGGAACAGTGGGCCCCTAAAATGCATATTATGCCCGGAGTAGTAAGCTGTGCTGAAATTTGTAGTTTTATCTTAACTCAATTTTTTCTTTGAGGCAGATGTGGTTGAAAAACAAAGTGATAAACTAGTGACCAGCAGAAATAAATGTGTGAAAGGTGATTGTGATAAGTAGGATACTGAGATCACGCGTGACGATGGAAGTGTACAGCCATAGGGTGCACTGATAGCACAGGCTGCTGTCGAGGTCAGAGAGAGAAATACGTAGTTGAAATGGAGACACGTCAATAAAAGCCTATTAAAATACTGAACACTCGTATGAAAACAGAGACTGTTACACATTATGATCCACTTACTTTTATTTAGTAGATGCTTTTATTTTAAGTGACATACAATTGAGAAAGCTGGGAGCAACTGGGGTCAAGGGCCCTACTCAAGGGCCCTACTCAAGGGCCCTACTCAGGGGCTCGATGCTGAAATTACTCGGCTTTTAAACCGGTGATTTTTGCTGATCCTCAAAGAAAGATCATCTGGCCCCATGAGGATCAAGCTCACAGCCTTCAGGTTAGAAGAAGACTCTACCTAGAATAGCAACAAGGCAGCTGACCACAATGAGTCAGCCCCCCCTCCCCCCACCCCCCCCACATCCCTGACCAAAGCCTTGAACTCGTGTTGCCTGTTGCAAGTGTCTAAGCTGATCTGTGTTTTTCCAGCACTGAATAAACTGTTATTTTAGATATTCTCTCCTGTCCTTGAAGCTGTCTCTGTATCTCCCAATTTTTGTTTTTCTCTAGCGCTTCATAAATAAACAAATAAAGAAGTTCTGGCCAATATTCTTCATTCACTACCTGCTATTGTATATACATATTTAATATACCAATATCGATCTAGTACATTATCATACTAAGGCTGCAATGTGAGAGTACTTTCAGCAGTGAACATTGCATCCGGCAAAAAATGTGTCATTTGTACAAGATCTTCATGACTTCAAGAGCATAGTTGGCATTTTAGCCAGTATTTTATTTAAGTTTCTTTTTAATCCAGCCTTCCTTGCCCGCTTGTTTTCTCCACATTTTCACTTCATAATAAACACGACGGCCATGCTTGTATTATTGTTTAGCCATCCTTGAGAGTGAGGATGGATGGGTATAAACACAGGCTTCTCTTGGGGAGGGAGCGCAGGGGTCTTATATAAATGAAACAGGAGGGGCGTCCCAAACTTTTCCACGATGTCTTTGTCTTTTTTGAGCATGGCTGCTGCAGTAATTCTCCTTCTGCTGTGGATTTTACTGCTGTATCGTACAGGAGAGAAACAAAGGAATGGCAATTCAGGCTATAGTTCAAACGGTAAGTCATTTTTCTTGAAATCCTACATGACTGCAACATTTAAGGACGGTGTGGGCAATGAATTAATCATCTCTCTTGCTGGTCCATGCAGTATCTACTGTTATTAGACACTGATATTCATTCGTTGTTTGCTTCCAGGTGTTGGCACCAGAATCCTGTCCTCTGTTTACCAGTTCCGTCCCCACTCTCTGTCCCCCTCTCTTCCTGGACCCACTTCGTTCCCTCTCCTGGGTAACATGCTGGATCTCACACAAGACCATCTGCCCGAACACCTGACCTCATTAGCCCAACGTTATGGAAACATCTATCGCCTTCGATATGGCAAAACAAGTAAACCATATTCTGTGTTACATTGTAGGCCAGTGTTTCCCAATCCGGTCCCCGGGGACCCACAGCTGGTCCACATTTTTGCTCCCTCCTCCCTGCCAGACAGTAGAAATATCTGCTCCCTCCCAACTCACTACCTGGAGATGAGAAGAAGCAAAAGCGTGGATTGTCTGTGGGACCCCGAGGACCGGATCTGGAAACACTGCTGTAGACTAATCTTGTCAAATGACTTTTGTTTTTCAAAAAAAGATACATCCATGAATGCATTTGAAAATGAATGCCTATGTTCAGTTTTCTGTTGCGTAATATCGATAGAAAAGTAAGGCACAACAGTTGAAAACAGGTTATTTTTAAGTACCAGAATGTTGTAGTTTCACAAATAATGTGTCAACTAATGTGAGCCAATCAGAATAGAGACTGTTGGCAAAAAATTGTTTTTCTTGCAGCCATGGTGGTGTTAAGCAGTGGTGACATGATCAGGGAAGCCCTGGTGAAGAAATGGACTGATTTCGCTGGAAGGCCACACTCCTACACAGGTACTACATATATACATGCATATATATGCATATACACACACACACACACACAGATCAACACCATTGCATCCGTCAGACATGAACAAGAATTACGCTAGCCTTTTTAATCTAACATCTTTATTTCTTTTATCTTAACCTTTGTCTTTTGTAAATTATTCCTAAAATTGTTTGGTAATGTCTGTCATATTATGAATGTTGCATCGTGGGTCCAGGAGGAACATTATTTTGTTTCACTGTGCTTTGTGCACGGCTAAGATGACAATAAAGCGACCTGGTCGGACTTCACTCGACTTGACTGGACCTGCCTGATCTTTCTGGCTCCCCCTGTCCCCGCTCAGGTGATTTGGTTTCTGGTGGGGGGTATTCCATCTCCCTGGGAGACTACAGCCAGGAGTGGAAGATGCAGCGTCGCCTGGTCCACAGTGCCCTGCAGCGCTGCTGTCTTAAATCCCTGCACGCTGTCATTGAGAGGCAGGCTCTCAACTTGAGGCAGGTAACGTAGATCAGCACCAGCTACAGTGCAAGGGCAGTCAGTGTGTTTAACAATGTTAACTTCATTCTGTTGAAACTGAGGTACAGCATGATCTTAGTCTCCCTGGACATCAAATGGACCTGCATGGTGTTCAGTGTGAGGCGTTGACACGTGCATGTGTGTCTGTCAGGTGCTGCTGGCCTACAAGGACACCGCTGTGGATCTCTCTGAGGACTTCACAGTGGCAGCAAGCAACGTCATCACAACTCTCATCTTTGGCAAAGAAGTCAGTTCCTCTCACACTTCCTATCCTTCTGCCATCTTCACTAATGAAGGGGACATTTGCATGGCTAACAGAGTAAATGATCATGAAGAGATGTTCAATGATCATGGAGAGATGTTCAATGATCATGAAAAGATGTTCAGTGATCATGAAGAGATGTTCAATGATCCCAGATTGGGGTTCAGCTGAAGAAAAGCACAGTCACTGCACTCATACTGTGCAGGTTATGTCAAATCAAACTGCCGATTTTGTCAGAATGAGATGGGATTGTGTACGATGTTCTCTCAGTTCCTTCCTCCTCTTCTCTATGTATTCCACAAAATAAGTAAAGCGACTTTTTTTCTCCAGTTCAGCAAAATCTCCACTGAGCTTCAAAGTCTACACGGCTGTCTGAATGAGATCGTGTCTCTCTGGGGCTCACCCTGGATCTCCGTCCTGGACTCCTTTCCTGTGCTCAGGGTTTGTACCTTTTACACATGAATGGAGTTTTGAAGCCAACACCATCTCATAATAAACTCCTCTGGTGTTGCACCACACTTTCAACGGCTCCATCTGAAAGGACAAGCCGCATCTAAAGCTAATCCCTAATGTAAGGTGATGCAACAAGCTTCATCTAAGCAGAACATGCAGCTCATTCGCTCCTTTTGTATTAGTATGTATTTATCGTTTGCAGCTGTTGGGGGAAAAAGGGTCGAGCTGGTTTTTCTATAAGACATAACATGATAAATTAAAAGGCAAATTCACTTTTGCAAAATCAAGAAGCTGCCCAACCCGCCCTTCTCTCGTTTACTGAAAGAAGTGGAAAGGAGAGATAAGATCATCAGAGGATACCTTGACGACCACAAGGTAAGAGAGCAGAGGGGTTGATCGGCATGGGAAGCCCCAAACTCCCAAATGTAAAGTGCAACAACACAGGCACACGTATAGTAGCTACTGACGTTTTCAGCTATTTTCTTAGTACATGTTTGTTTAATATGGCCTAAGATGGAGATTCAGGACAAGAAGACAGAGGACACCATTACAGCCTCCCTTCTCCAACACCTGGACAAGCCAGGAAACAGGAACGACAAAGTGGTAAGTAGCTGCACCAGTAAACACTACACAACTGAATATTTGACTGGAGTAATGTACATACCTACTAGTCACGTTAAGGTTAGGGTTCATTTTTTCTTCTTAACCACTGTGCTACCTGCTGCATTTTGTGTTTTTTTCTTACACTTATATGGGTAAAAGTGTCTGTCAAGAAAATAAGTCTGTATTCAACATAAATGATACAGCAAACAAGGAGTAGGCCCTCAGTTTGCTTTCAGAACAGCTTCGATGCTTCTTAGAACGTTGTCATACTACTCCTGAACTGTCATGAGACATTGGACCATTATTCAAGATGAAAGCGTGCAGTTCTATGAGAGATAAATCTGTCATGGAATCAGAAATCTGTCATTAATGGTTCAACGATTTGAGTGAGGAAAGTGATTGACTTCAGCCTGGTGTTCATCAAACCACTCCTGCATATGTTTAGAAATGTTTTTTAGGGGCATTGTCATTTTTGAAAATGGTAACTTTATGCCCTCGCATGGTGTTTGCACCACTTGGTCCAGTAAAATGACTGTTAAACATCCATGCAGAGCAATTATTGGACCTATTGAGTGTCACGAGATTGCTGCCCATAGCAACAGACTTTGTGGGTCGAAGGCATCCTTTTTCCGAACGTAAACCTGCCTCGTGGTAGGAAGAGGGGTGAAATATGACTCATCAGTACATTATTACTTGTTTGCACTGCTCATGGGTCCTGGCTTTGTGTTCCTTACACCAAGTGATGCTTGTTTGCTGTTGATGATCCATGCATCTTAACTTATGACAACTAGTCCTCTTTGCCAATGCAGGTTCTACATGTTTGGCACATACTGTCATCATTTTTGAAACCGTTGGCCACACAGTCAATAATTCAGACTAACTAACTTCATAATTTGGCAGTTAATACAGGTTTTTTTTTTTAACGCACGCCACACACTAGACGGCTTTGGATAAGGGTTTTAAAATGCCGGGACACTTTATATCCCTTACTGTTTTTCAACCCCCGTGT
>JAODKE010000146.1:16791453-16818447 GCA_026779605.1 Mormyrus hasselquistii
AGATTAAGGTCATGGAGTGCCCTAGCCAGTCTCTGGACCCTAATCCCATAGAAAACCTATGGAGGGAACTCAAGCTTCGTGTATCCAAGTGACAGCCTAAAAACCTTAAAGATTTGGAGGATTTCTGCTAAGAGGAGTGGATGAAAATTCCTGCTGAACTGTGTGCAAACCTGGTGACCAACTGCAAGAAACATCTGGCAGTTGTGTTTGCCAACAATGGTTACTCCACCAAGTACTAAAGTATGTGTTCCTAAGGATAAAATACTTATTTCCCTAGATAACAATAAAAATTGGTTTGTAACTGTTACATAATGATTTTTCTGGCTTCTTTTGTTGATCTATCTATCTTTTGCTGTTAAAATAAACCTACCAGTGAAGTTATAGACTTCTCATTTCTTTATTAATGGGTTTATATAAGAATAATTATTTCCCTCACCGTACATCTATTCCACTGTGCTTCAATATAGGGTCAAGCCTAGAGCTTATCCCATGAAGGTGGGATGCCAGCCCACTGCCCTATGGTAAGTATAATGAAGTTGTTTTGCAAAGATTTGGACAGAAAGCTAATCAGTAGCAGGGGGATCAGTAGCAGGGGGAATCAGTAGCAGGGGAATCAGTAGCAAGGGGATCAGTAGCAGGGGGATCAGTAGCAGGAAGATCAGTAGCAGGGGAATCAGTAGCAAGGGGATCAGTAACAGGGGGATCAGTAACAGGGGGATCAGTAGCAGGGGGATCAGTAGCAGGGGGAATCAGTAGCAAGGGGATCAGTAACAGGGGGATCAGTAGCAGGGGGATCAGTAGCAGGGGTATCAGTAGCAGGGGGTAGCTGAGGCCTCACGCACCTGGTGTTGAAGTTTCAGTTGCTGTCAGCCACTCTGTGTTTCTCTCTGTTTACTCCAGTTTCCTCCTACGGACCAAAAACATGCAGTTAGGTGAATTGGCTGAGGTGAACTGATACCCTGCCTGGTGCTTGTGCTGCCTGGGATAGGCTCCAAGTACTGAATAAGTACTGAAATTTAATTGTGTTTTAATTGCCATTTGTACGAGAGACTACAGGTACATTGGAATGTTTCTATTTACATATCCCATCTGGCTCTTATGGAATATCATTTAACACTATATAACGTAGAATATAATCATTATGTTATTATTAAAAAGCATGCCAAATACCCATGATGTAATCATTACAATATAATCACTATAATGCAATCAACACAATGTAATCAACTGAGTATGTATTTGCACCTCGTGTTCGCCTAAGAGTCTCTGTTAGCTACTTTATGTTAGCCCTGAATGTATGAATATCCACCTTTATTAGTGTTATACCTTATCACTATGTTGAAGGACAAATATAATATCAACCCTCTAATTAGTCAATGTGCAACAGGCTGAAGCTGCTGCTACTGAAGGAAGGGATTCGCCTGAGTTCACCAGGAGTTCACGACTGAGCATTTTTAAATAGCCAATTGCAGATGGTCACGCCCCCATTATGTTCAGCCGAGGGACCAAACAGTAAAAGAAATGATGGACAAACTTATCACCTAGGGGTGTGGATTAAGGGAAATAACAACTTAGTTTCCCCATAATGCAGCACATATTAAATTAGCAATATAGCTAAGCTTTAATGTTTTTATGCTAAGGAGCAGTGTTTCCCAACCCAGTCCTCAGAGACTACCAGACAGTCCACATTTTTGCTCCTTCTTAGCCCCCAAAAAACAGGTATTCAGTACTCAGGTATTTTCTTGATTAGCTAGGAGATGGGAGGGAGCAAAAAGGTGGACTGTCAGGGAGTCTCCAAGGACAGGGTTGAGACAATTTTTAAACAAATTTTTTAAAAATTTATTCATGCAAATATATGCAAAGATTTATAGCGAACATGGTTATATTCACAATCAAACCCTGAGTCACCAATTAGCCTAAATACATGTCTTTGGACAGTGTGAGGAAACCTGGGAAATATGTGGAGAAAATCCACACTGTGCACATACACAGAGCAGGGGGTGGGACTGGACTACCAGCGTGGAAAGTCTGAGGCTGCGACAGTCCTCCTACAGTGAGCCGGGAGGGAGCAAAAACGTGGACTGTCTGGGGGGTCTCTGCGGACTAGGTTGGGAAACACTGCTCTAGGCCATCGTGGCACCTTACTCATTTAGATTTAAAAAAAACTTTGAGGCACAGGGCTTGTTTATGTGGACCACTTACGCATATTAACAAATAAGAAGTAAAGGTTTGTTTTTTTGTCCATTTGATGTCATGATTATTCGCTTCCTCTGTGCATGAGGAAGTGCTAAACAAGTCTACATGCACTCGTATATTTTCACACATCCCCCAAAAATAGCCTTTTAAAATGCAACATTTACACTTTTCTTGTAGGTTTGCATCTCTGCAGGTGTGTTTATGCATTTAAGTTGGTTATTGGTGACTTTATCTGACTGTTGTATTTCTGCTCCGCGTCGGCTCTGACTGTGGAAGGGCGGGCTTGACAACTGACCACATACATATTGTCACATACGCTTCCTCTATCTTGCGCTCAGTATCTCCTCGCAACAGACGTATTCTTACTATAAGTGTTTAACTCTGATCTTGTTTCTGTTAAGTTACTCTGTTCAGATCTTCTCATCAAAGGACGCAGACATGGACAAGCAGGGTAAATTTAATTTTTATCAATTACATCTTATTTTATCATGCTATACATCTCGACTCACTGAGCTGTTATATCTTGATGTCTATTTCCTTATACTATGTGATAAATGAAAATACATGTTGACTTTAGCTATCATTTCTGCATTTATCAGACATACTGGCAGCTATAAAAGGTTAAAAAAAATCTTTATCGTTCAAAAAGAATAACATTGATAATGGTGTATCTTAATGGCAGAGAACTGCCTTGGGGATTCTACACAGATAAAAATATCTGAGGGTCTAATCCCATGTTCAACGTACCAGCATGAAATGAGATGTTAATGTGGGTGTTTTTTCGAAACCGGCAAGTCATTTTTTCAGTTCATGTTTTTCTTTTTTCTGTATCTTAAATTTATTAAGCATGTGTGTAACTTTAACATTGGAATCCTGGACCTGTGCCAGGCTGCATAGGGCTGAAAGCAGGGGTACACCCTGGCACGCATGCCAGTCCGTCACAGGGCACACACACACACACACACACACACACACACACTCACAAACACACATTATACATTAAAGGCAGTTTACAGACACCAATTAGCCCTACTGCACTGGTCTATTAAAATACCAGAAAATATAATAATGTGGAATAAAAAAAGAGGTTTACACCTTTTAAAATATCAAAACCCTATTCAAACTTCAGTTGTCAGTATCAGCATTGCCTCCGTTTTGCATGGTTTCCCTTATACCCTGCAATGATCCTAAGATGCATTGTTTTACTTTGTTTAAGGTGGAAAAGCCTTCGGTCTTTTGAAATCCAAACAAGACGATAAACTGAACGCAGTTAACGAGGTTTGTATAACACATCTGCCTCCCAATTCACCTCTATTAATGTATCTGCCTGAACACTTGCTGAATGAAGATCATCACTTCAAAGGCTGCTGTTTGAGCCACAGCTACCCTCATGCATACCTCTCGTAATGCTTAAATTAGAATCTATGTGGTTAAAAAAAATGCAGAGGCTTATTTATAAGAGGTTTGGAGATATTTTACAGTAGTTTACACAAGCGCTGGATTTGTGTTGTTAGTCAGACTATACTGAACATAGTCTCTGAAGAAGCTGTTTAATACAGATGATCTAAGTTTAATATGGACAACTTACTACTGCATAAGACATCGGTTACTAAGATAAAGCCATTGCTGTATCAATGTTTCTTTGTTTCCTCAAAGTCATTTCTTAGTGATTCCAAATATGCAGATGTGGAAGATCTAAACTCAAAACTGGAATCCTTTAAAAGTAAGTTACAGACCCTTTAATAGGACATCATTTACAGGCTGACACTGAAGCAAAATTCAGATTATTAAAGTCATGTGCAGTCAAAGAGATTCTTTCATTATACAGCTTTCACTGGAAAACTTCCATTATCTTCCACACTCCCCCCTCCCCCCCCAAGACTCCAGATCACCCTCCATCTGTGGTCTTTATCATTATGGTGTCTGCTAGCCATTGCTAGATTGTTAGAAATATAACAGGAAACAAAAAGTAATGTAGCAGCAAAGGATTAATTCAATGAATTCAATAATGTATTAATGCATGGGTATTGCTGCTGTCATAACATTTGTTCATTTAATTTTCAGATAAGTATATGGAGTTCGATCTAACCGATGAAGGAGAGATAGGTATCAGTAATACTTTGACTAATTTGGGTTGATATATGTAGTCCCAAAATACTCTTTCATAAGTTCACTTTCTTAATAGCAAGTTTTGAAATACATATTAGTTACAATAAAAGCACAGTTCTACGTTACTTCAGTACATTATAGATTGTATATTTGAATTTTTATTTATATATGCAATCAAATCTTATAACGGATTCTGTACATTTGTACTAATAAACAACAGATATGAGAAACATTAAGATTATAACAAGGTAACATTTCATTTAAAGCAAGCTTAATAAACCTTTTCTTTTATGTGAGATATGATGGGGTTGAAGCGCATGCTGGAGAAGCTGGGAGTAGCAAAAACTCACCTGGAGCTGAAGAAGATGATCTCAGAGGTGGTGGGCGGAGCCTCGAGGGACACCATCGGCTACACAGACTTTCTGATGATGATGCTGGGCAAGAGGAACGCCATACTCAGGCTGTGAGCGCGCATTGTATTCTCCTCAGTGCTTACTAATGTCAATCCATATGGTGAAAAAATGAGGCATTTTTTCCAAAATTAATTTTCTTTGACAGGATCTTAATGTTTGAGGACAAGGCCAAGGAACAGGAGTGCAAGGAAACTGGACCACCTCCACGGAAGACCTTTTCTGACCTTCCTTAAAGTCAACTGCGATTACACTATAACCAACTGCCCATCTTAAGACGGACTAAGTTAATACGATAACAAAAACAAATATGTTTTAATCTCATCTTTACTTGTATGTATTTGCCATAAATACAAATACAGAGAAAGACGATATTTTCACAAACATTCACAAATACTTGTAAAATGTATATCAGCATAACAAAATTTTGTTTGGTTTCCTGCAATCAAACAAAAAACACCCGTCTGGCCTCACATTTAATAAATTCTTCTGCCAGCAACTAATGGTATACTGTGTTCTAGGTTTGCAAATATTTACATCAGTGGTTCAAGGATTTTTATTTGTCATTGTGCAAGTGGATTACACAAGTACAGTAAAATTAAGTAGCAGTATCTGTAATGATATAACACAGACTAATCAAATACTCTACTGCCACTCAGCGTTCACTATTGCTCTAAGATAATACATACAAGATGAGCTATATTGGATAAAATAAATAAATAAAAAATAAAAAAATGGGATTCCAATCCATAGCTGGGCAGTCATACACACGCCCCATTCCAGGGTACGTAGTACAGTATATGCAGCACGCTAAATTAGAATAGGGCCTTTTTTCTTGCCTCACACTCCTACACAGTAGGTGGCAGTGTAGCATATACAAGTAACAATTTCCTACGTAATTTCTTTTTCTTGTACGCTCGTGCGCAGTACATTTATTCACATTTTATGTTTTTAGAACGAAATATTAAATATTTACGTATTTATTCCATGTTACGTTGATCTTATAATAAATATCGTGAGATTCAAAAGCCCGTTTGTATCAGATTGCGTCCTGTTTAAAGCGAAAGTCTCTCGTCTGTCTCGGGATTTTTACGTCATTGAGTGACGCAGGGGGTCAGTTCACCTAGAAGTTTTGGGATCCGCACGGAGGGGTACCGGAAGAAGGCTGCGTGTTATTTACTCATTAATCCCGGCGAAACGGGTACAACTGACTCGTGTTACAGACCTACTAACTTGAAAAAGGTGAGTCATTAGGAATCGCCCGTTGTATTTCTTGATCATTAGCTCTTGGTATTAAACTGCTTGTGTGAAGGACCCAATTTGACAGAAATGCCCTCCCGGTGTGCGATATGTGGTCATTCTGCGGCCTAGATTGGCATAAAAACGTAGGATAAACCTTATTTTACCCAGTCGTCCTTGGAGCAAAACTCAGCGGGTTGTATCGTGTAAACATGAAGACTTCAGGGTATTCCTCATGTAATGAAAGATCCTAGCTACGATTTCTTTGGGTCCGTGGCTGGCTAATGCTAGGCGCATTTTTTGCTTCTGTCGGATTTTTGTAGCCTCTATTTACCTTTGCAGGTAACTGCTCTCATAAACGTAGTTGGTTATCATTAATTCCCGTGCTGCATACGTAGTCTTTTTTTTTTGTTAATCCTTTGTTGGCTTGGCTTGAGAGCTGTGTATAGTATCTTGAGCGTGATAAAGCCACGGGTGAACTACGGCTTGGACTCTTATAATTTTAACGTTTAGGCACTTATTTTAGTGAAGTGTTAATCCCATATTACTTTAAATTTTATGTGGTACTGTGGTAGTAATGATGTGATGGTAAATAACTTTCACATTCGTGTCTGTGTGCGTCTCCGTGTTCTGTAATCACTCAGTGTTCAGCACCCTGAATTAACAAAGTACTTGAAATGCGATCACACACCTATGGGTTGTTGTTGACTTATGCATGTTTATTAGGTCTTCATGCTATTCATTTTAATTGTAGAGGTTCTGCTAATGGAGCACAAAACAAACGTTAATGTCAAGTTATCCACCACATATAATTATCTGTCACTCACTGCATAGGTTTTTGTTCTGTGGCTGATCCCAAGATGAGTAGCTCGGAAGAAGTGTCCTGGATATCCTGGTTCTGTGGTTTGAGAGGGAATGAGTTCTTCTGTGAGGTGAGTCTGCTTACTCTTCATATCCTTGATGGGATTTGGGATTCGGTTCATCTATGGAATGCACATGTGGACTGTTAAATTTATCAACTGGAGCCATTTTGTGATGTTCGTAGATGAAATGTGGAACATCAGTTTACTTTCCCGTTAGTTAAATACTCTGCTTTAGTATGTGTCTGCTTCTATTCAGCAAACAGCATCATCTTCAAAGGATGTTCTGGCCACTTTTGTGTTATGTGGAATAGCTTTTGGGGTGTGGTATCATGGCTTGATGGGCATCACCATCGCCTGACACAATCAGGGTTGTGAATTTGAATCCTACATCTACTGTATGTGGGAGTTTGTTTATTTGGGTTGGGTTATGCAGGTACCATTGCACTAATCAAAGACATGCCATTAAGTTAATTGGTGACTAAACTGTCCATGGTATGTGAGTGTACCCTATGATGGACTGGTGCTGTCATGCCCAGCTCCGTCCGATCCTCGTGTGTGCTACGCCCCCTCATTACCTCGTGTTAATTCCTGATTGTAATCGCCTGTTGCTTGTTTAGTTCAACCTGTCTAGTGTATTTAGTCAGTGTCCCCAGATTAGTCATTGTATTGTTACCGGATGTTCGTGCCTGTCTGCCTTCTCGTCCGTAATAAACCCCGCTTTCACTGTCTCTCCGGGTGATCTCGCCCGCTTTGTGCTCGCCCGCTCCCCGCACCGTGACCGAACGTAACAGGTGCTGGTTATTCCCGCTGTTTTAACCAGTATACTGCCTGTGATAGGGCTCCAGCCTCCCACAGCCCTTTGCTGTGGCTGGTAGGTTGTTGGATTGAGTTATTGAATGCATAGTACGCCTTGCCAAGTTTTATTATTATTATTATTATTATTATTATTTCTGGCTTGCTGTATTTTTAGTGACTTAGCATGTGTCTCTTTCGTCCCACCAGGTGGATGAAGATTACATTCAAGATAAATTTAACCTAACGGGGCTTAATGAGCAAGTTCCACACTATCGCCAAGCTTTGGACATGATTCTGGACCTTGAGCCTGGTCAGTATGGGTTTCTTTCCACAGGAAGTAAAAGGACTGACTTCTCAAGCTTCATATAAACTGCTGCAGTGGTATCAGAAAAGCCATTTGAATCTTAGAAGCTTTACAAGTTTTCTCCCTTGTGAATTTTGATTCAGTGCAAATCTTATAGCGTGTGTGTGTGAGAGAGAGGGGGAGAGAGAAACATCAGTTATGCTAGTTAAGTCATTGATCATTTAATAGCCTTATTAGGTTCTTTCTTTGGAAGATGAGTAGCTCTTGCTCCATTACTGCCTTCACTTTTACTGGACGTTCATTGAAGCTCATTACTTACGCTTAGTCAACTCCTCAACAGCACATATGTTTGGAATGTGCTATTTGCCTCACATGTACATTGCTTCAGACAAAAGGCAAAATAAAAATGAACCTACCCTTAGTTTTTTTCTTTTTAAGAAGTGACAATGTTGCATGCTATTGAGGCATGTGTACAGCGTGGTATTTCTATGTTTTTCCTTTCAGATGAGGAGCTGGAGGACAATCCCAATCAGAGCGACCTGATTGAGCAAGCCGCAGAAATGCTGTACGGGCTGATCCATGCTCGCTACATCCTCACAAACAGAGGCATTGCACAGATGGTACAGTGCATCTTCGGTTCTTTGTCTTCTGTGTTCTCTGTCCGTCTTTAGTTTTTTTTTTTTTGTCAAATTGTACTTTTGGGAATTAATATCAATTAAAATGGATATTTTCTAGTTGCTCAGTGTAGCCTGGACCTTCCTGGTGTAGTCAGCCAAGAATACAATTTTGAGTCCCATGCTTTTTTTAATCAGTATATTTTATGTGGTTTATAAGCTTTTTTTTTGTTGATGTGGTTTGCTTAGTTACAAAGCACTAAGGACTGTGTCAGTTATGATGCAGTGCCAAAAATGGCCCTGTTGGTTGCTGGAAAGTGGTGACGTCTTTATCTGTATCATAATGAATAGTATGAAATCTGAACAATGCTCCTCGCTCTCTTCCTCAGCTGGAGAAGTACCAGCAGGGAGATTTTGGCTACTGTCCACGAGTTTACTGTGAGAACCAGCCAATGCTACCTATTGGTGAGTTTGACATCCATTTCGTAATATATCTGTTGTAAAAAGAGGGTGTTTCTTCTAAACCAATGGCAAGCTGCCTTCTGAATTGGAGCAGTATCAATGAAAATACCGTTTAGAACTTGGGATGAGTATTATTAAGCTTTTACCAGTACCACTACTCTTACAGTACTGTTTATCAATCTGGTACTTTAACTGTACTCTTATCAGTACTTTTTTATTTTAAAGTAAAAAACAAATTAAAAACAGATGTTCTTAAAAACATTGTTTTATTTCTTATGTATTGTTCATAAATTTACATTCTTGAGTTGCAAACTGCATGAAGATTGTTTTGATCGAAGCAATATTATAGGTTATAATGTGACTAATGTAATCCAAAATGTTTTTAGAGCAAAAGAAACTGCAATTTTATGAAAAATTCACCATTATAGACCAATTTTGTGACTATGGAAATGTAAAATAAATGTAGTAATATTCACTTTTAAGTGAAGACCTTTTTCTTTAATAGTAATTTTACTGTGTGATATCCTTAGTTTGTAATTTGAAGCTGACTGTTTCATATTAAATTCATAAACGCACCCATAACGATCAGCTGAATGGGTTCCAGGCCGCTAAATTACATGATGTACCTGAGGCAACGACCAATAAACTAAGAACTAGACAGTCAGAACTGTGCATTTCTTCACACAAACATTTAGTTCTTGTTTTTGTTGTTGTTCTTGAGAGAGGGAGCGAGAGAGAGAGAGAGAGACAGAGTGAGAGCGAGTGAGCTGCCCCCCCCCCACAGGCTAAGTGAGAGATCGCTATCTTGGATTAAGAATAGTGAAAATGCAATCAGAAACGGCACTGGTGAGATGAAATGTGCAAGAGAACTTTTATGTAGCAATAATATAGGAAATCTATTTCCTTAATTTCTCCAGTGCCGAAAACGGAAGCGATAACATCAGAGCTGATGGATATTACGGTCTTTAACAATTTAGCCCAGGGCCTGTTTAATGCCCGGTTTTGGGTCCCATCCTATTTACAGCTGTGTATATAATGAATGTAAAATGAATCCATCCTTATTCTAATTTTCAGCTTCATTGATTGTTTCCCACTTTGGTTGAAGTTGCCCATTTTCTACTTAAATGGGTGGTTATTACCCCCATTTTGGTCCAGTACATGCAAATGACAGATTATGCTGATGGTCATATTGGGTGGCTGATTATTTATTAGTCATCACAAGTATGGATTATGGGTGGTTGTGTCAAGGCATCCTGTAAACTGTGCCCAATTCCTACAGGGCTGTCGGATATCCCAGGGGAAGCCATGGTGAAGTTGTATTGTCCCAAGTGTATGGATGTGTACACCCCCAAGTCCTCGCGACACCACCACACAGACGGGGCTTACTTTGGGACAGGCTTCCCCCACATGCTCTTCATGGTGCATCCAGAGTATCGGCCCAAACGCCCTGCCAACCAGTTTGTGCCCAGGTGAAAATACAGGACTTTTTTTTTTTTTTTTTAATTATTTAAAGGTCATTATAAACTGAAGTACTTGCAGAACTACTTGGCTACAGTGTACATAGTCAACCAAATGACCATTTTATTAGAATGTTTTTGCTTCTATGTAAATGATTTCATAATTTTTAATTCAGAATTTTTCGATGGTTTTAATCAACCGTTTCCGTTGATTTATTTGTTTGCAGTTTTAAAAATACATCATATTCTGTATTGTTAAGTGTTCATATGGACCGATATTATTATTTATTTTTTATATATATTAGTTCAAGTATGTCTGAAATTTTCATTTGGTTTGCTGCAGGGCATGATCTGATGGTGTCAGGTGGTTGTGATCCTAAATATCAACATGGCCTGCTTGTTTGCCATCTAATATCATTCCAGCTGGTTTTCTTTTCTCTGCAAATTTGTCACCATATCCGTCGATGTATGTTTTGCTTATGAACGCTCCCGCTTTGACATTCCTCTCGCCCTCTTAGGCTCTATGGGTTCAAGATCCACCCCATGGCTTATCAGCTGCAGCTGCAGGCAGCCTCTAGCTTCAAGAGCCCCGTCAAGGCGTCAATCCGCTAGAGCCCAGTGGAGGAAGTGGGAGAGGCGCCTGATATGTGCTGATGCCTGCTTTGATAGAGCGTATATTTTATGGTTCATATTATGTAGGTAGTGATGGACATGTACAAACACGGATGCACACTGAGGGATGCACGAATACACACAGATATATGTATACATAGACATACAATCAAAACTGAATTAGAGGTTTCAGCCAAAACGTGTTTGTGTCTGGTTTTGAAAACAGTTGTGTGGTAAATGAAACTGTCTGGGCCTGTGTTTCTTTCCTCAGTCCAGAGCTGACTTTCTTACCCTGTCCTTTCCAGTTTTTAGCTATTGAGAGGGGAAGAACTGTTGCAATAGCAAAACTGTATGGAAAAGCAGTCCTGGATGGGACAGTTTGAATAATTTTTACAAACAACTAATGTAAAGGCAAAGATCATTTGTAAATTTAGAGGTGGTTTTTAAATGTAATACTGGAATTGTACAGTGAGGTGAGAGGACTTTCTTCCTGTCCCTTGACTGGCCCTGTCATTCCCCCATCCAGAACTGGGGAAAATCTGCTGAGCATTTTAGGGTAACTGTGCTGTGCACTGGTTTAACTTCACTCTACTCTGTACCTCTTCAACAGGAACATTCACTACTGCATTCTGGATGAATAATTAATGTAAAATATATTAGGGAAATAAGTGGAAAAATTGGTAAATTTCCCATGAATGCTCTAGATTTGTGGTTCCAGTGTAACCTCTGTATTTCTGTGTCATTTTTCAATTGGGAGAGTACCTTTTTAATGTTTTACTATTGTGATGGTAGAAACTATTATTGTTATGTTTTCCCCCAATTGTGTGATGGTGGCCAGGATTCAAAATTCATAATAAATTGATTTTCAGTTACTAGTCATGGTCTGTCTTCATTTTCTGTGTTCGTTTTTTCTTGTGTTTTAGGGTGCTTTTCGACTGCACCAGGTACTGTCATTTTGATAGTCCTTCCTGCTACAATTATCACACCGCTAATCCATTCCAATGCCACCAATATATTAATACCCGAGTCCAATACAACCTGGAAGTTGTATTGCATGATCTTCAAAGAGGAAAGAACTAGGCGAGCTACAATGCCATATGGTCCTACAGAGAAACATTACTCGCAAGCAGCAACAGCTATCAAGTCAAAGATTGTGATGTCGTGAACAAATCGTTCTTTGAACCGGTTAGTTTCATGTGAATTGCTTTGGCTGGTTTTCAAATCAGAACGAATAAAAAAATTTGTAAATCAATGCTTTGAGATGTCAAAGTAAAATCTAAAAGTATTTGACAAATTAGCATATGAAAGCGGCAACCTTTTTTAATTCGAATATGTTTTGTGTGGACTCTATAGCCATGCTGCCTTCAGTGCCCCATTGGTATCACTTTTTATTATTTAAGTCATTTTGTTTTGGCATCACATTCCCCTAACCCTAATTTTCACGTTGGATATATGTATTTTACTGAACATTAAGTTTTTTCCGGAACGCATTAGTCAGATTGCAGTATGACTTACTTCAAAAAAGTACCCAAAGTAGGGTACTTCAAGGTATTGTTTTACCATTGCTGTAACAGCATTGAACGATGGACACAAAGCTTTGTGTTGTGTTTCAGAGATGTACTGTTTGCTTAACCAGTCTATTCATATTGAATATATTTAATATAACTGTGTATTATTTTTTAATATAGCACTCCCACCTCAAAGTACCAGAGAGGTACCTCCGTAGCTTTGTACTTTGGGTACTGGAGCGTGTCTTACTGGTACTCCACCCGAAGTGAATAGCAAAGGGAAAGTAATGAAAACACCATACCAATAAATACCGTACCTGGTGCAATGGAAACCCTTTGTTTTTTTTTCTTCTGCAGCTAAAAAAATGTGGTTAATGTGCATATCTGTTTGTGATACACATTTTTTAATGTACTCGTTTCCTACAGTGCATGTTTGGTTTCATTCTGAGATTTCACACATCTTTGTTATCAAAACTGCTTTGCTCTGACATTTTTATCCACCTTAGTGAAATATTGCATATATTCATTACAAGTGATTCACTTTATTGAAAAACTCCTTGCAGTCCATCTTCTTTCGTCTTTGTAGAAATATTGTACTGTAATAATCTTCTATCAACTGTTGTCTTCATAGTCATAAAGGAACTCAAGGCTAATGTTAAACTATATTCTTAGTTGTGATGTGTTACCAATGTATAACCAATTCCTTAGAAATATATTCCTTGGAATACCTTTGGAAAAATGCTGATATAAATTATAAGTACAAACCTGTATTGGAAAAATGACTAGACAATGGAGGGATTAAATTAGGTTAAGTAACTTCCAAGTAGCAGAATTTCTTTATCATTTGACACCCTTACGGTTATTAATTGTTACAACAGCTGCCTTTACAGTTGTCTTACTACTAATAGAATAGTTACACAATATTAATAAAAGTATTGAATCTTAGAATGAAAATGAACCTAGAAGCCCAGAAATTTGAGTGTAACATTTATGATTCTTATACTAGCCTGCATTAACCGCATGGGCATTTGCAATTTTATATTGAATATATTTAATATAACTGCATTATTTTTTAATATAGCACTCACTGATAGCCTATGTAATGCTTTCCCAGCATTAGATGCATTTCTGAATTTCCTGAACCACCAATCAGCACCATTTCTTTCTGGTGTAACATCGCTTAGGGCAAATGATTGTGTTGCTAATTAGTTATTCATTAGCTAGCTTGAATCAAGATGGACAATCAACTTAGTGGGTGTTAAAAAGAAAACATACAAAACTAGTGGGTCAGAGACCCTTCCAAGTGCTGTTGTCCACTTATAATCTGGCCCTGCTATAATGTTTTAATGCATAAATAATAATTAAAAAAAAATTCTATGATTTCCACCTGTTCATCGTCAACCTCATGATCTCTGAAGTGAATTATATTTGCCCCAGCTGCTGGCAATCTGCCCCTCCTTAATTGGTTGCCAAGAACTATTACCTGAGCCGCAATAAAAGCTGTGCAGAGGCTTCTCTCTAACATAGCTTTCTGAAAGGCAAAATGTGCAGAGTTCTTGTTGGTGTGCTTGCAGCGGTTGTGCTCTTTGCACTTGGTAAGTTGAAAATTCTCTTTTTGTGGGATCCAATGGTAGGTTAATGGTATGACCATCAATGAATGGCTGTAACATTAACACCTCTTGGCTCACCAGGATTTGGTGATTTCATGAATTGTGATTTTTTTTTCCCCCCCCCCGTAAGTCAGTTGTCCTGTCTGCTTAGGGTGTCCTGTTGGTCTGGAATTACTGGGCTTGGAAAGTCTGGGAAATGGTTCCTGGCAATGTTTGTGTTCATACTTTAACTAATTCCTAAATGCCCCTTGCCTATGGCAATCCTAAAACTGCCCAGTGGTCTGACAGTAGACCTACTGGACTAACATTCTGTAACTCCTTTCAGGACACACTCTGGAATGCCACAGATGTGACCTTGGCTTCTGGAACATGTGTTTCACCACAAAGATAACGTGTAATCCAGGAGAGCAGTGTTTCAGTGGAATGGGGAAAGCTGGTAAGACGTAACGCTGAAGGCAGTGTTCAAGGCTCTGCTGTAACCTGGTTGTGACCTGACATCAGTTGCATGTGCCCTCTTCTAGCTAATGTAATTGACATCAAGAAGAAAGGCTGTATGCGATCTGAAGATTGCAACCAAGAATCCATTGTGTCTTTCTTCACAAATAAGACCCTTTACTCTTTCAACACAACTTGCTGTGCCACAGATCTCTGCAATGCTGCCCCCAGGCTATTTTTGCCAGCTCCTTCTCTGCTGCTGACTGTTCTCATGCTATCATTTGTGGGAGTCCACTTCCAAGTTTGATTGCCTCCTTTTTCTACCATAGTGGGGCTCTGACCATTTACCTTGTTCCTGATGTATGTTTGCTTACACTTCATGTTCACTCAAGCCAGTTGGCTGACACTTTGTATTGCTGTGATGTACAACCTCAAGCTAAAAAGCAAATACTGCTGTCTTACTAATGCTCGATTGTGTTCAAGATGCTTTTACTAGTCCAATGTGGAGCATTGCATAATGGAACCCTTCAAATTTGGAAGGGGGAAGTGACTAACGAATGAATTGCTGAACTGTACTGCTCTTATCTATTGTATTTAATGCTGAATAAATGTTGCCTAACTCAAAAGGTGTCTAAATACAGATGGTGGCTAGACTGATAATCCATGGCCAGCAACATGGTGACTTCTAGGCAATTACTCAAAGTACCTTTGGTGCTGGCAAAATTTGCAGGAGTACTAAATTAATGCCAACATACCATCAATGGCTCTAACACAGAAAATAACACAAAGCAACAGGCATCCTGTGTATAAGCAGGATGTCTGCTACAGTACTTCAAATTACAGTGTAAAAGCTGCAATACAATGGTCACTTCCTCTTGCTATGGAAACTCACTATGACTTCCATGCTTGTGGCTAAAACTGCACTTGAGTGTTCAGATTTATGCTATGGAAGCTCTCCAATTGCCTGTAGTTCCTCCATGTAAGACTGTACATCCACTGAAGGGTCATCCAGCTCTAGGCTTAGGAACCTCTCCACCAGACTCAAACACCTAAGAAGGAAGAGCTTGTTTCTGGATGGGGCTTGGCTTAAAATCTAAAGCTGCGACCATAGCATCTTAGATTTTCACCTGTGCTTTACCCAGTTTATGGCGTAAACAACAGGACTTTGATCTTTGACAGTGGTACTTTTACAAAAGTAAATGTACCAAGGAGCTAAAGGCTAAAATGCTAGTATGTATCTGCCAGGCAAATCAAACCTCCCACCCTATGTATTCCTGTGTGCGGTGCATGATGGTGTTAAGTAACACACATGGTGCCGTCACCATTCAGATCACTGGGTGTTTATGAAAATTTAGATTTAAATTAACTTTCCCCAAATCCAAACTGATTAGTTCACGTTTGACTACACACTTGCAAAACCACCATTCTGCATATTTAAGCTTACCTTTCAGTTTGCTCTGTCGTTGCCGGCCGATCAATGCGTTTAATAGGCTTGCCTGCCCTGTACAGCTCAGACACCTGCACACAAAAGCTTATACTGCTCTCACTGAGTTTGGACAAACGCACAAGTTTCAGCTACAGTTTGGTTGTGTGGCAGTAGCTGAATGCCTGCTTACCTCCACCCCCCTCTGTACTACAGTGTGTGGCAGCCCAGCCAGGGTCGCGATGTTGGCAGCGTAACTGGACTGGCAAATACCTTCTTTTAGCTGGTACAGAAAAACCAAATCCTCTCCATCTATAGCCGTTTCCAGGGTCTATGCAGAGAGCATGTGCATAGAGAAATGCTTTAGAAAAGGCACCAGTAATTATGTGTATATAACTACAAGTAGTCAAATGTCTTTTGACACTTTTAGTTCAGTAAATGCATTCACAGATTTTTATTGTTTAGTGATTGCATGTTCCCTCTCGGTCTATGGAGGTAAACAAAAATACATGAAATAATATAGGCTAGTTATTTTTCAGTGCCAGTATTACTAAATTAAGTCCTCAAGTTTGCCTATCTCCAGTGCAACACCCAACGTAAAACCTGCCTAACTGCACCGCACATAGCCTAACTGTATATGTGACTCAGTCACACTGGAGCAGTGTCAGAAAGTTAGCACTAATATTACTAGGTAACCAGGGGATAGATTAATGAGTAAACTTCACGGTTTTTCTCCCATTCCCACATGACACCATAATGGTTAAATGGCGATATATAAGTGGGTGTCAGTTGGTGTGTGTAAGTGGGGTACAAGAGAGCAAGGAGAGAATTAAGTCATTGCCCCTCACCTAACTAAATGCCTGCTCTGTTTACCTACCTCAGTCCTACCTGAACCAAAGTCCATTTTATGAGAGCTTATAAGAATGCCTGTTACTGTAAATGGCATAATATAGCCTATTAGTGCCCTTAACCAACTGAATTCTGTAACGCGAGGGGATAAGGCTGGGAATCGAGGTTCCCGAGCAAATCACCAAGGCATTGGATTAGAAGACTGATTGACTGGATAGATGTTTTTTTCCTGTGTCAGCAAAGATGCACACAGAGAAATGGCCATTGGGAAGTTCATCGGTCTAATAAGGGCCAGTCGCCGATGAAATACACCAAGGCACATCAAAATATCATATTGGGGCCTCTTCACAGCAAAATTTCAAGCTGCTTTTTGGTGCCAGTTTACCCCTGGAGGAAACTCCTCATGCACAAAGGCAAAGCTAGGAATGGAACCTACAATACTGGCGATGTAACCCCACCGTGCTACCTACTGAAACAGAGGTTGGCATAATAGTTATTTTATATGCCGGGGCCAACTTAACAACCACAAATACAAACCAGCAAGGAGAGCTGAGGAGAGGGTACTAGCAGGCCTAGCTGAACCAGGCTGTGAAAATTGGTAGCCAGTAGGATATGTGGACACTGAGTGGGCGGTTTCTGCAACCAGAAGTTGACACAAGATGCCAGGAGAGACAGGCCATCTACCTGGATTCAAAACAAACACGTAATCAATCACTCCACGCACAGAGATTCGCTCTCCCCCCTCCCCATGGAGAATCTCCTTTTTCCCACCATCTCAGGCTCACCGTGTTGGTGCCTTTGCCAAATTCATCAATCAGCACCAAAGAGCTCCCTGTACTGTTGTTCAGAGCATGAGCCATCTGAAGGAGATGGAGGAAAGGAGAAATTCAGAAATTCTGAACCCCGAATAGAGACCACAGAGTGGCAAATTATGTTTAAAATTTGTTTCAGGGGAATGCATTCTCCGGTTGAAAAGTTACCATATTGTTCCTTCTATATAATTCATTATAACAATGATGAACAATACAGACATAGACATTACTGACTAGAGAAGAACATAACATGAAACAATGTACAGAAATAGTATCTTTTCCAGATGAGTGGGTGGAGTTGGTGGATTTCACTATATTTAACATTGATATACATCAAAATGAATATGTCACACCCGACTGCGAAATAATTGAAATATTCTAAATTCAATTAGTATGTGTAGCCATGCATGTAATTATACTTGCTGAGACTTACCTGATTTAAGTCAATCATGAAGGTGCTCATCCCTACAGACACAGATTCACGGCTTTGCATCCGTGTGAAAATGCAGTCAACCAATCCGATCTCTGCCTCTTTCGCTGGGACATCAGATCCAATCAGTGCCATGAACACAATCAGGCCAACCTATCCGACACAGAATATGTATACATATCCTTGTGGCTGCTTTATTAGGTATGCCTACACAGTACCGGGTATGACCCCTTTTATCTCCAGATCCACTAAAGGTAGACATTCAGAGACTGCAGACCACTGCTCTACTAAGAGATTATCGTTGCACTAGTGGCCTTGCTGTTAGCATAAGAAGCCTTATGTAACCTCACTCACAAGGCCACTGAAACGTGCACCATTCTGTGTAAACTCTCAAAACTGTAGTGCATGAAAATCCCAGAAAGGTGACATTTTCAGATATGCTGGGGCCACCAAATCTACACCAAAAATCACGACATCTAAAACTGCACATCGCATGCCTTAACCACTCTAAACCTTAGTTTCACAGTAACCGCTTGACCCAGTTTGTATGCTGTGTATAATGAGTTGCAGCCACATGACTCAGTGTTTGTAACAGGCAGGCAAACCCAATTAAACTAATTTGGGATTCTGTATATAATCAATTTCAGCCACATGATTTGCTGTATATGTAAATATGTAATTAAAGTTACATCCCAAAATAGTAAATGTAGGGTTAGGGTTAGGTAATCTACAGAAAATATGAGTATCCTTCGTGTGAGTAGTTATGCGTGTGCTAGTTTTCCTGCCTGTTTTAGGTAGATGCTCTTTCCTGAAGAGTTTGGTCCAGTCAGGACCTTTACTTTGCCCTCTCTCTCTGAACTGGACAGAGGATTAGGAACAAACACAGCGGAGCACAGCTCCAGCAGGGGGTGCCTGTGAGTCAGACAGAAAGAGACATGAAGTAGCAATGCTGAGCATTTAAGGTCCAGAAGCTACAAATCCAGCCCAAGATTTTGTTTCTACCAACCAGTTGAACATAAAGAGTCACAGTCACAGAGAACTAGCTGGTAGATTCAAAATCCTGGATCTGTAGCTGAAATTCTCAACGTTGTGATTCTAAACTTTGCAACCCCCAAGAAGACTAGCAGAGTACCTACCTGGCCTGTTTGAGGTTTAAACATGAGTGAGGAGACAGCAACGGGGAGCAATAGCCATTCTCCTGAGAGACCTGGGCCAAAGCCATCAGGCAGTCCAGCTCCGCACTCAACTGTAGGACCTTGTAGAGACAGCTGCTGCGCTCGAGTACTGTGGCCTGCAGCTGGGTCATGACTGCGGTCTCCATGTCTGGTAGAAAGGAGGACACCACCACACTGAGAGAAACAGGCATACTGCAAAACAGACATCACTATAGTCACACGAAGGGATGCAGAGAGAGAGCAGAAAATGATACTACACAAAAAGACACCTCTGATATCACAGTGCAGGTCTCCCAGCATTCTGTCTAGTTCTTTGGTTCTCTCACTGCGGTAGTGCAGACGCTCCTCTGACAAGAACTGATCATCAGGGAGAAAAATTTAAGGGTGTGTTTTTCATTTTGTTTAAGCATTATAGTATAAAACATTCATACTGAGCTTAAGCTGGTTTTTTGTATATAAACATTTGTGTCTTTTTCATTTCGAAGAGGTCAGATGTGGGAAGGTACTAGGCATTACCTAAATTAGTTGTCTCACCATGAAATCAAGTCCCTCAATCTGAAAGTCCTCTTTTTCAATCATGTTAGGCAGACGAGGGACAGACAGCAGAAACCCAATCTGTGGAGAAGGGAAACCAAGTTCCATCAACTAAGATGGATAAAAATACTTGCAAACAGACAGCAAAGGCGAATTGCTGACCAGAGGGATATAGATGACACTGCAGGACGGGATTCGTGAATCCAGGTTTTCCAGCTCTTTGCGAGCTACTTGTGTCAGGAAGTCAGACAGCCCCATCATCCTTCTCTTCTCTGGCCATGGGTGAAATAAGGAAGCTGAGTCATTTTTCACTTATGCTGATACCATATCTGCTTCATTATCTGGTCCCTGGGGCTTCACTGCTCTTTTTGCCTAAATCCAGAGGTAGATAGTTCATGTCCAGAATGTAAAAATCCAGACCAAGATTTTGATTTATCCAACTAGTTGTGTTACTGCGACCCTTTTTATTCAACTGTAAGTTGAGTAAAATCTTGGTCTGGAATCTTACTTTCTGGACGTAAAATTTCCATCTCTGCCCAAATGTTGCCTATTCTTAACCCCCAGATTCCATGCTCCTTAATTTTGAACAGACCTTAAACCAGACCACTGGGCTAAGACTTACTCTCATCAATTTCGGGGTCTACGTTGGGTTTGACAGTGAAACGATTTTCGGCTAGACTGCCCTCAAAGTCGACCTGTGGCCAGGTTTCAAAACAGTGACATAAAAAAATAAACAATGGCCAAACTATCAAGGAAAAATTTAATAATGCAATGTGCCAAACAAATAATACAGGTTGTAACCTCTAAGGGATTTCAAAAACCTAAGTGACTTGTACAGTATAGAGCCCTGCCAACAGTCACTTCAAATTTAAAGCGCCCCGACTCACCACTTTGCTAATAAGGGAGGCGATGCAATATAAATCCTCGGTAAAGCTCTCGCTGATCTCTCGAAATAGCTGCACAGATTGCGGCAAGGTGCGGACTGTGTCTCTAATACACACTGCACTGTAAACTGTCTGCAGAGCCAAGATATATAATATATAACAGCACAGCAATATAATATGTACATGAAAGACAAACTGTAGAACACCACACACATATGCATTTGCTTACAGTATATTCTTTATCTCAGTATACTGTTCATATATAAGACAGATTGTTGTGGCGAATGCAATTTAATTGCTATTGACATTACATTAAGACCTGTATTACACTGATACTGACTTACATGTGCATTGACGATCAATTTATATTTAAGCTGTAACGTCCTACCTTGTAGAGGCTCTGCCAATCACTGACTTTAGTGTGAGACAGGGACATTCTATATAATAATGTCTGTAAACAAACAGCATGACACCATGTATGAAAACAAGCATCACCATATAACTGTTACAAAAATTCACAAGAACACTTCACATATCAAGTAAAGGCATTAAACTAGCTAATGTTAAACTGAAATTCACACTATTAATCACAGACTTAAAATAAGTGGACTAATGAGTGAATAAATACATCTACCAGAATGATTTCGTTCCTATATGTATATATATTTCTGTATATGTATACACACACACACACATTCATGTATTTGCATGTATATAAATAAATAATAAATAGTAATAATATATAAACTCAGCACTATATTTCAAAGTATTACACAAAAAATATACAGAGAAATGCTATACAGATGGGTTAGGCAGGTGTAACCTTAGCCAGAGTGTAAATGGTTCCACTGAACCTCGAATCACCCAAGTTACTGAGTATGACTTTTAAGGGACCGTTACTGCATGTCGGGGCCTGTGCTCTGCGTTACCGGGATGCTCCTGACGTTGCGCAGGCAGCCCTGCAGCGTGCTCAGTGTGTCAGCACTACGCGGGGAGCTGAAGAAGCGCACCACTTCCTGCCTCCTGCTCAGTACGCTCAGGTCTCGGGAGGGCCTCAGGAACCACTGGCTGGAAAAAAGAACGGGACCTAAATCCAGAGAAGAGCCACCTGCCTGTGAAATGGAAGGAGGGAGGTGGGAGATAGGGGAGGCAGAGGAGAGAGTGCAGGAGACAGCAGCCATCCAGCCATCTTCGCATATACGGTCAAGGCTGCATTCATTTGGAGCCTCTCTCGAAATTCATGGGGTTTTAGGAGGAATGCATCCTGGATGTGATTTAGTTCTCGACTGACTTAAACCATCATTACTATCATACATGCTGGACCTGTGCAGATAAGTATGTGACTGAGCAGGTATATCATGGTTCATTTTCGGCAGAGTGATGAAACGGCCTAGAGAATAGTAATAGCTTTACACTTAGGTCAGTGCATGTTAAAACGTGAGTTACAAAAAGGACAAAGAATTAAACAAAGAAACAGATGCAATGATTTAAATTTAAACTATTACCCATGTAAGAGAACATCAGAAGGCAGAGAGGATATGAGTATGAAGACAGAAGAGGGAAGAAAACACATCTTCAGACAGCAGGTGGCAGAGCTGCAGCAGGGATGGTGTGACTTTTCACTTGCAAAGACAATGTAGTGATGGGTGAAGTGAGCTTTCAAAGCCAGTGCGGGTGACTTCAGCTCCCAATCACTAACTGCTTCAGCCAGCTTCCTACCAGTTTCCTTTGAAGTGAACCAGGCAGTGACTGACAGCGCCCAGTATCCACACCCCACACGCATTCGAGTGTCAATTTACCTCAGTATTATGTAGTATTATCTGGCCTGTATTTTTGTGTAAATTTTCGATTTGAATGAAATTACCGAAAGGGACTTACCGGAGTAATCTGGAGCCAAACTTAGACCTGCAACGATTTAAAATCCCTGAAACACAGATGTATTTATGGATTCATTAAAACAATATACATCTCTGAAATATAGATATGTACCAGTTTAACTGAGAACATTTTAGCATATATGAATTAAATAATCTGATACATTTAGCATATCGAAATGTATCTCACAAACTATTTATCAATATGTATGTATCAAGTTCTTTATTAAGAAAAATATAGCAATACTGTAGTTTAAGTGGCAAGAATATTCTGAGCACATACAGGCCCCAAAGACCTGAAGTCTGCTTGTGTACCTCACCGTAGAGACTGAGGCCTTCCTTCTCTCCTGACTGCAGCTTGTATACAGAGGGGTGCAGCTCCAATTTGAAAACCTGGAGGACACTAATATGATACACCAATCCAATGTAAGCGAACCACTTAGCAGGAAGACAGCACCCGTCACCACAGGGAGCTGAGTCTAACGTACATGCAACAGGTAAAAATATAGTTTAAAGAGATGGGATTATGACCGTGGGACAGTTCTATTTACAGAATCTGAATGAGAAAGTTGCAGCAGGAATCTTATCCTGAAATGGTCCACTGAACTATCTAGTTGCAGGAATTTTAAGCCTCTGTGAATAAAAGGGTCAGTAAATATATTCTGGGAATTAATAAAAATGACTGACCTGTAAGTGTCTCTGTCTACAAATACCACATCTTTCCTGTCAACGAATAGAGTAAAACTATGACTATTGACACCAGAACACACTGATTTACAAGTACATGGTATGAAATGTACATAAAAACTTCGATGTAGGGGAGAAAACAGAAAAAACAGATACTACGATAAAGGATTTTTAACAGAAATAAGAGATACCTTTGCCCAGAGACAGGAGGGACCATCGACACAAAGAACATTAACAGATGCACATATACAGAGTGAATACAAGGAAACACAGTATTACAGTGTGTATGGGAGGAAATGAAAAATCGGAACTCCCACGCTGCTGTCCTCAAGCTCAACCCCAACCCTACGCCTGTCTAGGCATTTCAGCAGCGCCCCCAAAGACCGCATCTAGAAAGAGGAAGAAACAGCACTGGGCACAGAATTGGCTACAAAGAAAAATACTGAAACCTCCTAATTAGGAAATCAATAAATCACACTGTAACAAGCTTGTGTTCTTAATGACCAGGATCTATGAAAATCAATTAAATGGCATTAAACAATTATAAACGATGAATTAACATTTAAGAAAAACAAAAAAATGTGGGATCTATATTTCAGTTCTATAACAACTAAAATAAAACTGATGGACTATTAAACTAATACATCCATCCATCCATTTTCTGAAAATGTTTGTTCTATTCTGGGTCAAAGATATTAAATAGATATTGATTATTCATTAATATGTAAGTGATTATGCATCATTTAAAAAAAACATAGACTGAAAAAGACCCCTTACCATGAGAGTGCAGTCAAAGGGGATGCAGGAGGAAAGGTAGGGGATTCTCTCTGTCTCTGAGATGGGAGAAGGAAGGAAGGGTAGGTGGGCTGAGAGCAGTCTCTGTTTGGTGACCTCCACTCCTGGGGGGGGTTAGCAGAGTGGAAAAAAGATGGAGCATAATTACTAAGTGGAGCTGAATTATAGACACATGTCAATAACAATGAGCCATTAGAGGAAAACTGTTAAACACTGTTGTTTTTTCACTTTCTACTGCAAATACAATAATTTAATTTTATATTTACCAACCAGGAAATCATACAGATGAACATTTTGTCTTACCGAAATCAACATTAGGATACAGGACAATCTCTGGCTTGTTGTATGACTTTCTCTCTGTGAATGCAAAACAAGGAAAATGAAGATCGAATTACATACTGTATAATAACAACATTTTAAATATACAAAAATAAGTGACTGTGTTCAAGGTATACTTTATATTTTACCAGTTTCAGAAAATCGGCAGAAATGCATATGGTGCAGCAATCAATACAGTACTTTAGGAGCCAAATATTATTACTGGACAAAGGAAACATTTTGGAATGTTGTACCAAATTATTCTATAATACACCTCCCATTGCACATTTGTGAATACTATAGAATGCAAAAACAGGGGTTTTCTGAGGTCATCAAATCTAACATGGGTAACAGCCTAAAATGTCACCAAAGGAATGCTGATATGAAACAGGGCTCAGCAGATGCTCTTGAATCATCATCTGCTCATGTTGTTGCACGGAGACTCTCTTTCCACTAACTCACCGATGGCCTTAATAAACTTGGCCATGCTGTGCTCCTGTTTGGCACTGGTAATGAGCACACTAGGGCTGACCTCCTGCACAACTGGGAGAGAGTGGGAAAACAGTTTATTCAGAAATTCACCTATAGCAGAGTTTCCCAATCTGGGCCTCGGGGACCCAGTCGATCCATATTTCTGCTCCCTTCGAGCTCCCTGCCAAACAGTCCACATTTTTGCTCACTCCCAGCTCCCAGACAAAAACATGGACTGTTTGTGGGTCCCTGATGACCAGATTGTGAATCACTAACCTACAGGATTGTAGAAAGCAACACACAGGTATAAATACAGCCTTCATTGAGGCTTTCAGTGAATTTAATGTCATAAAATTCATTCCATTCCACTTAGGTACCTCTGTCTAAAAGCTGCAAGTTGTGATCATCCACAGTGTCCATCATGTAGTGTAAGTTGTAGTCCTTACTGTCATAAAAGCTGAGCCCCACCTGTCCATGATGAACCAGTACACTCAGGTATACCTGAAAGACGCAGACGCAGAAGGCAGAGACATAACTTTTGCCTATTCTGTATAACAAAATGATGTACAATATATTAAATGTTAATGAAATTTCAAAAACATTTAACCCACAAAACTGTATATACTGCTATTAGTTTTTGCGATTTGGTGTTTTATGCCTAATTCAATGAATAAAAAAGAGATGTCTTTACATGCATAACAATGTAGGTGTGTGTCCCTCACCTCGTAGGACTCCTCTTCCTCATCTTCCGGAAAGCTCCCTGGCCTGGTGCCCATGCCCCCTCCCTCAGGATCCTCACTGGACTGTGCCATTCTGCACTAATGGACAATTTTAATGAACCACAGTGTAACCACAAAGCAAATATATGTGAAATGATGAAACAAATCCCTGTCCATTTCATTTTTTTAATTATGTAAAATAACTAAACATCGTTCAATTTCTCAACACAAGTTCAAACATGCACAAAATACTTCAAATGCAATAATAATGTGAATTATTTTGATGCTGTATATCTTTTCTACTAACCGATTTTAAGTATTTGGTAGTTATATCACTTTATAATGAACTTATTCTCGATAAAAATAAATGAGAGTGTCTATTGCTAGTGTATAATTTATATAAGTATAAATTCGTGGTTCTCAGCGGACCATTCTCGTTAATAAATACTATAAATTTAAAAAATATATTTTAGTATCATACCACTGAAGGAAAAAAAGGCTATAAAATCCACCTTATTAAGTGCTCCATAGCTGATTCACTCGCTACAGTACTACTTATATTCATTAGCCATTGGTCGTATTTATTGAGAGTTACGTTAGAACTGATGACTGACTTTTCAAACTTATCTTAACTTACCCGAGGCTTTTTTTTGACCCTAGGATAAATGCGATTAGGGTAATTTGACAAAATAACAAAATAATTACAGGTCTATTTTAACCCTTGTGACAGCATATTGAATTAAAGTGCCTTGTTAACGTATTTATTTTACGAGGTGTGACGTCGTTACCTGGAAGCTAAAGCTAACGCTGTCCGTTATCTGTTAGCCGCCTAACCAGCTAAAGCTAACGCGGTCCGGTATCTGCTAGCCAGCTAGCTACGCTTTTCTTTTGTTTTGGCCGGCTAACTAGCTAGCCAAATAGCCCCAGCTGCTAAATCTGTTCGCAACCAATATAGATAGTTGTTGAGATATTCATCGATAATAGCATGTATTAGATGTGGGCGAGATGAAGACTTTTGTTAAATGTATATAATTGTTCAACCTGTACCTTTACCCATAAATTAATGCACTATATGAAGCCTACCAGGGATCACCACATTTTAGAAACGTTGTCTGGTTCAATGGTGACATGGTGGTTCAGCGGGTAGCACTGGCAGCTTATATCCGTAGGGTTTTGAAGTCTGAGTGCAGGCTCTGCCCCGTGTATGTGGCCTTTCCAAGTTCTACCTTATGCACGTTCCACTTTAGCCTATACTCTTTCAATAGAAACATAGTGTTTACATATTTTTAACTTGCAATATTTCAAATTCATCCTTCTTCCTAATATTAAGCAGATAATTTCTGAAGACAACAACCTTAAAATTCTTTCTCTGGAAAAATAATTAATTATATCCAAAGGTTTATGAAATG
>JAODKE010000146.1:16822079-16842278 GCA_026779605.1 Mormyrus hasselquistii
CTAACTATTGTTACATTTAACAATATAAGACAGCACACCATAGCAGCATTAACTAAAACCACATAAAACTCCTGAAACAGAATGCATAAATGACATTAAATTAACATGATTTCTTAATGCTTGATGTTAAGCAGAGAGCAATGAAGGAATCATGTGACTCAAGGAAATTGAGGTAGAGAAGGGAAGTGAGGAACAATGAAGTTGAAGGAATGAAGATGAAAGTTGAGTATTTACAGGAGGATTGACTGTTATCCTTCACAAATTAAATGTTTGAATATGAAAAGAGAAAACAGGTTTGGGGTGTAATAACGTCTGGCTCCATGCTCTATATACTTCTCTTGGATTTAAACCTAAACACAGCATCTGACGAATTGATTTTGATTTGGAATAACAATGCATAACTATTTAAAAGCACTGCACAACCAAACCCACCTACATAACTACAGCATGAAAATTCCATAGATCAACTCTCCAAAGAGGGAAAGAGGTGGCTGTTATGACTACGTGACTTATAATCACTTATAACCAGTGCTGTTCACATTTTCTTCTTATTCTTGCATTTTGATTACAAGTACACGCATGTATTTATAGCCATTGAGGAAAACACCACACAACACAGTTTTCTCATCCCTGCATTTACAATTAAGTTTTAAATTCAGATAATTTTTCTTGAGACTGATTAAATACACATTGAGCTGGGGAAATCACATATGATGAAATTGTAATCACCAGCACTATTTGTTTTTTTAATCAAACATAATACTCGTATTACAAAATGTTGAAAATGCAAACACTTGTGTTCAGCACTTTTCCAGTGTTCCAATTTAACAAAGACTATATTCCTATTAAGGATAGTCTACAACAGAGTTATTTCTGTACCGCTCCAGTCTGTAGAGCAAAATGCAACCTCTATAAACTTTGCAGAAATCACTTGCACACATCTAATTTTGGAGTTTTTTTTTTGCATCTTTGTAAAATTGCATATTCCTCACATGTGTATCTTAAGCTGGAGTTTAGCAGCTTCTGGCTCAGTGGTCTAAGCCTGTATACCTGTAATCAGAAGATCACTGGTTCAAATCCAGCTTTATCCATTTGCAGGTCGTTAACCACTAGCTCTGTGGGTGCTGCTATGGGTGGCTGACCTTTGCAGACCACTTATTCCACAAAGATCAAGTTGATGCTCAATGTAACAACTGCATTAGATCTTCCAACCACACCAGTTGAGTCCCACTCTGTCTCCCCTGGATAGCAGTCACACCCTTGGCTCATTTACCTGGTTAATTGGCATGGATTAAAAGCAGCTAGTTTTTCAGTTAACTCCTTATGGAGTACTGAATGTTCCACCATGCTGAGCGGCAGGTTGATGGTCTGGTTTCTGTGCCTGATCTTTGCTTACTTTCCTTTTTTCTTGCGATTTGCATTTATTAGCCCTGTACTGTCTGAATCAATTGTGTGGCTTTGTGTCCTAGTTAGAAGTATAAGGATTTAGGTCATGCCTTGGAATAGTTTGCCTTTGTTAGCCTGTACCTGGAGGACATTCCACAAAGTAGGGTTCAGCTTAAGTTAACTATGTTAACTGGGAAATCCTGCTTCATGGAAGCCCCCCTGCCCTGTTCCTCAGTGATTTATCAGTTGGATTTGGCCGTTCTCTTCAAATCATCTTTTTTAAAATAAAATGTGATGGCATACAAGTTAGCTGAACCCTTAAAGACAGCACCAGTCAATAACATTATTTTTTAAAATGATTTGAACAATTTGAAATCACTGCAAGTTCGAGGCTTAAATTCTTAAAAGATTTAAATATCCAGAAACCCAAGACTTTAGAAGTTCAAAAAAGGTTTTTTTCTACACATGAAGACAAATTAGCAAATCTATGTTTGAAACAGATTTCTAGGTCGACTAGGCATAAGCATGCTGAGCTTCCATTGAAGGCCTAGTCTCAAGTGTAAGCACACATTTATATTTACTTTCTTTAGATGCTTTTATCCAAAGCAAAAGACATTTTACAAACATACAGTTATACAAGTGGTTCTCCTCCGACTGATGCGCATCTCTGAAAATCTTTAGTTGGGTATATGGTAAATGCATTTCATAGACATGAGTATATACTTGCATATATCCACTACTACAACTCTGACACATGTAAGTGCAAAGGGGAATAAAGTATTCCTTAGGCCACAAAACAGCTGCCTTCAACATACATTAACCTAGAGCCCTCATAAAGGTAGGGCTGACCCTGACGTGATTTGAACACGCAACCTTCTGATCTGGAGTCAGACGCGCTACCGTTGCGCCACAGGGTCATCTTACTGCTGTAGGCTCAGATAGCATTGACAAGCTGATCACTTGGACATCCTGTAATAGTATTTCATGAAGCAGCTCCCCGGGCGCCTCGACACAGCAGATAGCAGCGAAATGGAATAGCTGGGCTCTGTCACCGCGATATAAGGAGTCAGTTCTGCTAATCCCCTCACCAAAAAAAAAAAAAAAATCATACTTTGAGTAAGGGGAGGGACTAAAACCTGTATAGCAGAATAACAAGTATTCAGTTTTACACTAATTTAAATAACTTCTGGAACCTCTTTAATTACATATACAGTATAACACTCGTATGCACCACCATAAAAGTGCAATTTTATGAATGTTGTACTTTACAAGTGTACATTAGGCAAGTCTGTGGGGAAATGAAAGAGGCATGAAAATCTCAAGTGACATCACATCTGACTGACTTCTTGCAGAGGTAAGGCATCCATATCCTGCTACCATGCCCAATGTGGGTGGAGTTTTCAGGGGGTCCACTGTTTATGATGCCAGAGATACCACTCACGTAACTTGCAAAGTGTGCTTCCAAGGAGCGAACATGAATTTAATGACACAAGTTGGACAGTGGTCTTCTAATACCTCTCCAGTGAGCAGCGGAATTATTTAAAATCAAGCTTAGCGTTGTACATAGTCATCTTGTCATTGTTGCAAGCATGTATCATCATGGCGCTAGTAGGGAACTGTGCCTTCTAAAAACATTTGGCAGCATAGCGCCCTCTATAGTGTGGGAGGTTCTTATTTTCAACTTTGGTGACTACTGCAATTTACAGTCATTATGATCAGGATTCAGAATTTATAGTTTATTTAAAAATAAATGTTCACAATTTTATTATATTAAATTATATTAAAATCAGCAGTTAGCCATTTGAATAATTGTTTGTAAAACCATAGTTAATACAAAAAGATTATGCCACCAGAGTGGAAGGTAAAGGGGTAAATGTATACTTTTTTTTTTTTTTTTTAGAATACAGTACTTAATACTGTAAAGGAGTAGTTTTCTTTTTTGTGTGAAATTTTACTTCTGAAGTATTTTTAAGTCACAGTAGAGATAGAGTCTACTACAGAATTGAAAAAAAAATTGGAAAAAAGTCACATGACAAAGTCTGACCAAAAGACTGGAAACAAGCAATGGCGACAACTTACATTCAGCTAGGAAGCAGAACCACGCAAGGTGTATCTGGCAGTTATACTTCTTCAGACTGGTTATCAGAAAATGTGCCCGAAGATATTCTCGGGCTGCATTTAAGGACGCTTTTTATTTTATTTGATTTAATTGTGATATAAAAACATGTCTTGGGTTACCTAAAGCAAGTGTTCACAAACTTTACACCGTGTGCCATTTCAAAGTATTACGCTGGTGAAGAACTTCTCAGGGGTGTCAGAAATGTAGGTTCGAAGGGTGAACTGAAAGTGAAAGTGAAATTAAAAATAACATAAATATTTGTTACCTTGCTTTGTGTGCAGCCTATGCCTACTTCCCCAACAAAGGCGACAATCGTCGGTTGGTCGATTTCAGAGATTACCAGTAATATTGTCATATCACACAGGCCTACTGCTAGCCTGTTATTGCAATTGGCACTGCAGTGGCCTCCAACTGAGACCGTTACCTACAAACATCCTATTTTGTGAATAAAAAGAAAATGTCCACTTATCTATCCTCTTGTGACAGTTTTCCTATTGTGATATTCAAACTTGTCTTGAGTGAATTTAGAAAGGATGGGTTGCTTTTATCCAAGGTAAAACTTTGAGAGGGTTATACATGCCTTTGTTTCATCCCGCCTAGACTATTGCAATGCCCTGTACGCAGGTATTACTTGCTCCTCCATATCCCGTCTTCAATTAGCTCAGAATGCTGCAGCCCGCCTTCTAACCAGAACGCGAAGGCGTGAGCATATTTCACCTGTGCTCGCAGCCCTTCATTGGCTCCCTGTCCATTATAGGATTCATTTCAAAATTCTTTTATTTGTTTTTAAATCGTTACATGGTCTGGCTCCCTCCTACATATCAGGTCTTTTAAAAGTTCATACACCATCCAGGGCTCTTAGGTCAGCTGACCAACTCCGCCTAGTCATTCCTCCCTCTAGGCTAAAAAGCAGAGGTGATCGGGCCTTTGCAGTGATGGCACCTAAGCTCTGGAATGAGCTGCCACTGCACATACGCTCGGCTCCTTCTTTGGCTGTTTTTAAATCTCATCTTAAAACCCATTTTTATGCCCTGGCATTCAATATAGCATGAATGTGTTAGTTAGTTACCTGTAATTTGTATTTTGTCTCGTGTTTTCTTTGTGTTGCCCTCTTCGTTTGTCTATCAATTCATATTTCCTTGCTGAAGGTACTTCTTACCTTTGATACTTATAGTTTTACTTGAGTAGCATTTCACTGGATGACTTCTACTTGAATAACATATTGGTGTGGTGTCTGTACTTTTACTTAATAATGTTTTTTTTTCACCAATACATGGTAATGCTCTGGACCAGTCAGTTTTATTAAAATGTGCAGAGAAGGGAGGGCTATATTGAATGCTTACACACACAAAACTAGTTCACATGAATACGAACCAGCAAAGCTACAGCACAACTTACTATTATACCTGTAAAGAGATTTTGGTCTGAATATTGTCGGTGCTCCACTTCTCAAAGGACTTCGAGGGGTTTTCAAAAACAGCTAGTATCCTGGAGTAGTGCTCAACGCTCTCTGCTTATAACAGAATAACACTCATGCATTTCAACAATGAGTAATGACACATATAGAATTTCTATTGCTAAATATAGTGAGAATCAATTTTCAGTTGGGTAAACAGGGGATGAATAGACTATGAGGCCAGTTGTTTTGCAGGTTTGAGTTACCTTTTGAAAGGAAACTGGTGGCCTGAACAATTACATGAAACGTGACAGAGATTAAATGGTACGCATATAAGGAGCTGCCCACCCTTGGCTAAGAGGTGAATTCAAAATGTTTATTTCTACACCTGATCATGAATGATCAGCACTGTACACTACAAATGAGATCATTCGTGCGATTCGGTTAAACCACATGACATTTTTAATCTCAGATACACATAAAATGAATCTTCATAATGCAAAAAGTTACTCTTATAAGAACAACTGATCCATCTGATCTCTGTAATACTTGCAACACTGCACTTCATGATCTTAACAACAAATACAAAGCACACAATTGTAAACTGAAAACTCTAAGACAATAATGACTGTATGCATTCCATGAAAGGCTCACTTTGGTATCTTGAAGGTCATTGGTTAATAAATTCAGTCAAATACATGATGATCCAGTGGAACAGGATTGCTATAATACACAAGATGAAGTACATGAGTGCGATATTGACATTATCCCCTCAGCCAATCAGAGAATGTCCTCTAATGGCGATCTGTCTGACGTCGACGAAGCCTGACAACTGCAGCATCAACATGGGCTGCTGCCTCTTTCCCTTGAAGGTTTTCCATCAATTGCATGTGAGCCCCATTAAGGCGGCCCAGCTCCCCACCTAGGGAGGACAGGTCCTTGAGGAGCTTGGCGGTACCCTGAGGAGCAGGAAATAATCAACACATTTAAATTCATCACGTTTTATTGGAATGGCCCTGGAATGCAACCAGACCCAGTAGAAAGGACAGCTAGTAGAATATAGATAATAAGTAACAGATGTGCTTTAGTGAAAGCAATTCAACATGCAATCTCCACACGCAGAGCGGTGATATGAGTCCCCCAACCTAGAGTCACTGTGCTGCACTACCCTTCATGTGAAGTCAGAGGATAAATGTATTCATATAAGGATATCGTTTGCCTTTTAAACTTAGCATTTTTTGTGAGAGGTTCAGTGTATATATAGCATTACAGATACTTATAACAATTTGAGTTTTTAATAGTAAGCAGTCAGGAAAAAGAATATGCATTATTATTGTTGTTGTTGCTGTTGTTAATAAAAATAAAACATTCTTTTTACACATTCTGGAATTTGCAAGATAAAAACATGAAGCCAACATAAATACTGCAGAAAAAAATATCTGTGATTCAACATATATTTGAAACATCATAAAGGAAAGTAAATATGATTACTTCAAATCAAACCAAAATGTAGTTACCTGTACAATGTGCATAGCCTCAGACAGCTGATTACCAGGGTGTCTTTGGTACAACTGAACCACTGGCCTGTCCAGCCTTTCTCTGGACTGCAAATCTCTACAGGACACTGGGCCCTAAACAAAATAGACAGTAATGGGAAACATTTCTGCTTTCTAAACACTGCTTGATTTAAAGATACTTAACACACACTGACCAGTGCTCTCCCGTGGCTATACTCAACCCCTTCCAGCTGCCTTTGTTTGCCGTTAATGGCATGCCTTGTCGCTGCTGAGCTCACTGTCAGGTGTTGCTTTGAAAGACAAGAAAATGACTTTAAAAAAACTTTTCTGTGATGTAAAACTTCAAAATGACACATTAGTCTTTTAAAACAGCCTTTCAAAAGTATTGTGGCAACTAAAATCTTGGCCAAAAATACTAGATAATCTATATTAGAATTTTTCTGACAAACTTTGAAACTTAAATCGAAACTCACATGCACTATAATTAATATAATAAAATATCATATAAAGTTATCTAGATCCTCTTGCTATCCCTGACCCCAGACCCCCATACCTTCAGAGTGACAGTCTCTTTTATTTTCTTCACCAGGCCTTCATTAACTGATTGGTGGGCTGCTTTTTGTTTGGCTGTGGCTTCACATATCATTCGCCGGATCTGATCTCTGAGCGACCGCGATTGGCTCAGAGCCATGCGAGAAGATGCCACTGCTTGCTCGCATTCTTAAAAGGGGGAGAATCGGAAATACCAAAAAGAGGAAAGCAGGGGTTGACCCATACCTAGAAAGTGAAACTAATTGTCATGAACAGTACCTGGAGTGTACGGGCCTGCAGGGCTGGTTTTCAGTTGGATTCTATCAGGAGAGCAGCAGCCCTGTGCAGAGTGAGAGCCAGTGCGGGGCAGTAGATGCAGAACTCTTGACCTCTCACTCAAACACTCTAATAGCATCTTGCTGCACTGTTTCAGGGCCTATTAAAGACCGTGATGAACAACAGACAAAAGTAAAATATCCCTTCAAAAATCATAACACCTAATAACCAAACATCCATCCATCCATTTCCCAACCCGCTTATCCTTCTGGGTCACGGGGGGTCTGAAGTCTATCCCGGAAGCTACGGGCACAAGGCGGGGAACAACCCAGGGTGGGGGGCCAACCCGTCACAGTAATAACCAAACGTTACATTTATTTTTATTTGAGAGATGTCTTTGTCTAAAGTATCATACAAGTGAGGCAAATAGCACATTACAAACATAGGTTCTGTTAAGGGGAGTCAACCAAACATAAATGCAACTAGGCTGAGCTTTTCACTGAATGGCCGGGTACAAGTGTAAGCAGTACCAGAGCAGGAGATGCACAACATCTTCCAACAGAGCAAGGACCTAGTAAGACCTTTCAGTGACCAGAAGTGCAACATTAAGAACATCCAGAGAACACAGAAACGCGACAGGTGAAGAGGAAGTCTGATGACCGGATTTGGTTTAGTGGCGTTTACATTTCAATGGGGAGCCACACAGGAGAATCATCTGGAGTGAGACCTCTTGCAAAACATTTCCAAGTCACTATAATTCACTATACACAGACACGTATTTGGCAGTATTGCCCAGGGTTGGTACCTGCAGTTGTTCCAGTGTGTTTCGCAGTGTGCCCTCCAGCTGGCTTTTCAGTTCAGTTAGCTCTCTTTTCTCATAATCCAGGAGGACGTCTGCTCCATCTCTGCCCTGAAAGAATGACAATGAATGTTCTACGCAGATTATGAGAAGGGATGCAAGACCATCTGATGTTCAATTGTACAATTTATTCTACAAGTATAACAGCAGTTATCATGCTCTGAATTTCAACAAGCCATAATGAAAAGGAACACATGATCTAGAGCGGCAACACCGGCCTGCTCACAGTCTCTGTAAGGGCTGGTCTCAGTGTTCTGTCCTCCACACTCCTCCTGTTGACCATCAGGCTCTTCCTGAGAGTTTTCAGCATGCCCTCTAGGTGGCCACGTTCCCGCTCCAGCTTTACACATTCCAGCCACACCTTGCCTGCCTGCTGACGGAGCAGCAGCTCCACACTCCTCACACAGCGCATATACCCCACAGCTACACCTGTACCGGCATCCAGGCACCGCTCCCGCAGGAAGGGAGGGGACACGGCGCTATAAAACGGAAGGAGAGCAGAGCGCGGCCGCTGAAAAGGAAAAACAAGTTCGTAGTTACTTTCGCACTAATAAATTGTCCAAACACACTGTAGATATTACAATTGCTAAGTTTAAAAAGATGTGCAAAAATAAGTAATGACAGGTCGCGTTTTATGTGGTGATGCTCACACTCACCGTAGCAGCTGCAGATAAGGATATAATTTTATCGTTTGTTTCATTCTTCTTTCCACCGTCATCATATTTTACAAAATTGCCCTCATCTTTTCGGCCTGGGTCCCCGCGTCTAGAGGAACAGCCGGGGGAGGCGATGCAGCTGCGCGGTCTCTTGGAGCTCGAATCGGCGACTCCCCCTTTCCGCACCAGCCGCTCCGCTCGGCGGATCGATCGCACCGCGTCGTCCTGCCAGGACTGGGGTCCGATGGTAGCCAAAGGTAGTGGGATCGTCTTCGCTGGCATTTTACGCGAAGCGTGACTTAACGATAGAACCCAAGCAATTCATCAAACAGATATTTGTACTATAAAGATAACTTGACCAAACTTTTGCGCTGTTCTTACGAGTTTGTACATCAAGTAATTTTACGTATACGCGGGTGTTACTGAAATCAAAACATTATGTAAAATGATTACTTGTTTTTCTTTAAAAAGCAATCTTCATACACTCAAATGTGTGTGAATAGTGCAACTCTCCAGTAACAATTTCTGTGATTACGTAAGTAAAAGGTACTCATCTGTTCGGCTGCCAGTCCGGTCACTTTCTCGAAATGGCAAAGCGCTGTCACCTAAGCGACCAAAACTACAAACACGGTACGGAGGGTGATTGGGCAGCGTGCACCCATTGTCAGAATGAAGGAGGACCCTAGAAATTAGATAGCCCACTACTGCTGTGCGTTATGTGAAATTAAATCAAGCACAGGATAAGTCCACCAGGTGGATATTAAATAACTTTAATCTGAGGATGCTTAAAATTACTCCAACAATTTAACAATAAATGCATAATATCCATCCATCCATCCAGCCAGCCAGCCATGTTCAGGAGCTGTTCACACATAGGTTAACAAAATATACATGTGATACAAAGTAGTGTAATGAACACAAGAATAAAATGTTATATACCTCACTCAAACATTTACACAACTGATACAATAAATAATTGTAATGCCAAAAGAACTGTGACATCACTGTCCGCAACTTGGTGTCTTTAGTTAATGATTTAGCATATAACTTATATAGTTAGCAATTTAGCATATAACTTATATAGTTAAAGGCAAGAAAATCTTTAACATTTTAGGTGTGGAGGGGTGACTTATTGGTTCTGTCCCAGGTGGCACAAGTTCCACATCATTATTTCACTTGAAATATTTTTTCTAAATGCAAGTGTTGATCAGATGTATAAGGTTTCAGTTGTGAAAACCAGTAAACTCGTGTAGTGTTAAGTTCAATAACCTGAATCATAAGCAGTCCGCCATTTGTAAAGAAAGCAATGAACCCTGGAATACCTGAACACCACATTGTACACTGACGTACAAGTCCTGCACGTTAAGGCTTGAAACAAAAAAAAAAATCACACCGAGTAATTCACCTCTAAAGAGGTACAATAGCATCACCTCACTCGCAGGTCAAACAACCACCTGACCGTAATAGCAAAACAGTTTTTTACCCAATCACCACACAGTTAAAGTGCAGCTGTTTACAATATGCTGGTAAAAAACAAACAAAACGTGTATATTCTCCCACACCCTGGAATGAATTGTCCTTTGTTATGATACTCGAATCAGCTGCTTGCTGAAATCAACATACCACCTGGCATAGATGACAGGCAGATGCATTCTTTAATTACATGTCCGCGTCAATGTGACGTCCGGAGCACAGGGCGGGAATCGCGGCCGCCGCCCTCCTCTTTGCCGCGGCTGCTTTGGAGAGACGCTCGCTCATAGTGTGTGCTTGAGGGCCGTGCGAGGCTCCAGCTTAGAAAGAGCACTCTGCTGCAGTTCTGCGAGCTGACGGTCCCGCTCCTCGGAATCGAAGAGGACCTGCTAGCTCACAGGAGAGGAGGAGCATCAGTACACGTCACCGTCTTCAAGGCTCTACTGCATGCCCGTACAGAGGTGGACATTTCAGGTCCAGAAAGTAAAAATCCAAACCAAGATTTTGTTTCAACCAACCAGTTGAGTACTCTGTGACTGTTACTCTTTATACTCAACTGGTTGGTTGAAACAAAATCCTGGTTTGGATTTTTACTTTCTGGACCTGAAATGTCCACCTCTGTGCTCGTATAAATGTGCCGAGTACCTGTATGAGCTCATCTCTCTTTTCCAGGTTCTCTCTTAGTTTCCTCTCCTCCCTGCTTCTGTCCTCCCTCTCTCTCTGCCACTCCCGAAGTGTCTTCTTGCTCTCTCTCTCCCGCTCCCTCAGTTCCTTCTGGGTGTCCCCGAGCTGTGCTGTTAATGTCGACACCGTCTGACTGTGGCTGTCCCTCTGTACCTGCAGAGAAGGAACACGTTTATGCCGGTTTGTGCTGCCACGCTGCCATCTGTAGTGAAGTTCATGTGAAGTTATCTGAATAGTAGCAGGAACACTGGAACAATGGAAACAAAGCTGAGGTTTTGACAGCACTGATCCTATCCCATAGACTGAAGTTATTTCAGTACCTTTTATAAACCTGAATTGTTTGCTAGAGGCAACAGTGTATAAACCGGGAATTAGTGACATTAGTTTAGAAGTCTTTCTTCACTTTTCACCTTCATAATTCACTTTAAAAAATAAGACGGAGAACATGGAGGAATACATTAACCCCAGGGAACTATAATATCTTACTTTTCTTAATATAACCTCGGTGTCTCAGGTGCATCTATGCCACTATTTAGGAAGTTCTGCATTTTAAGTTGCCATGACAATTCACCTGCACCGCAGTCTGTAACTCCTGTAAGGCTGTAGTGAGCTGATTGACTTCCTGCCACATGGAGGCGCTGTGTTCCTCCCTGTCCTTCAGCCAGCCTGACAGCATAGTCTCTTTCTCTCTCAGCTGATAGGCCAGTGCACCCTCAGCCCCACCACCTGACAAACCCTGTCCAATCACAGAGTCTGAAAGTGCCTACAGGAATGAAAAATAAGACATAATATAATGCGTGAGATATAGAACAAACTTAAGATTTGTGAGAAATATGACTCATCTATTCGAAATGATTATTCACAGTATTTAGAATATTAGATATTTAGAATTTACTGATTAGTAGAAACGTCACCATGAAATCTATTTTTGTTTACCCCAGTGGATCTCAATCCCGCTCCTGGAGAACCCCTTGCCGGAATGTTTTCATTCCAACCCAATCTTAATCAGACCTATATCGTCCCTACTGAAGGTGGCAGGTTGAAAGCAGTGTAGGGTGGAGTGTTAACATTCTGCCAGGGGGGTCCTCCAGAAGCAGTGTAGCCAGTGGTTTTCACTGGCTGAGGAAATCAAATATCTGTGATTAATTTAGTATGGGGACATTACAGCCAGTTTCTGTAGTTTAATGTTTTGCATGCGTTCTGTAATGTGATCTAGTCCCTTTATGACTTGTCCTACCTGAACATCCTTCAGGGCGCTCTCTAGCGCCTCATTCAGGCAGCAGGTCAGGGTCTCCTTCTCCTGCAGCAGCTTAGTCAGAGCCTGGTCCCTCTGTCTCCACGCCTCCCTCTCCAGCTGCCCCTCCCTGAGCACTCGCTCACGTTCTCCGAGCTCCACCCGTAATCCCTGAGGCGAACAAAGGGAGGACCTCATTTAAAATCGGGTGAAGTCCAGAACTATAGGAACCTGTACATCTAAAATTACATGAGCTGATGCAACTCCATAGTGCAATAATAATAATAAAAAAAAATTCAAAACCCTGGGGGATTATGGCGACTCACGTCAATAACATCTTGATTACACTGTAGCACCGAACGCAGGGTATCGAGGTCTGTCTCCCTGTCTCTCGTGGCCTGCCTCAGAGTCTCCACCTCCCTCTCCAGCGCCATCTGCTTCTCTCTCTCTTCTCTCAGCGCAGTCTCTGAAACCTGCTGATGTAGACATAGGGGTAACATTAACATGAAACGCACTTTATGTTCAAAACACAGACAGCCTAGCATAGGTAAACGTGCAAAGGTTCCACTGTGCAGATGAACGCATGGCCCAACCAAGCTAGCATTTATTTTAAAATTATTCCACCCATTTAACAATAAATCCATAATATCCATCCATCCACCTTTGTTTAGGAACTATTCACAGTTTTACAAAATATACATATGTGACATCAAAACAGGGGGAAAAAATATATAAATGCCTCACTGAAACAATGTTTACACGAGTGATACAAAAAACAACTATAATGACAACAGAAACAGTGATGTCACTGTCCCCACCTTAGTGTCTGTGTTTTTCAGGATATCTGTCAGTTTTTCCATCAGTCTGGCCTCCGCATCAGCTCCTCCCACTTCAGCACGCAGCATTTTTACCAAAGACATACAATCCTGGAGAGAGACTCAGTGGTCAGTTCACCAAGCAGGGAAATTATTGTGGTTAAATCCAACACATTCAAACAGGACGCTCTGACTGATTAACAGACATTACAGTACAAACCTGCCTTAAACACAATACCGATGAGAAGCAATCAATGAGGGAAAAATAAGAAAATAAAAGGCAAGGATACATAAAATAATATGCTAATAAGATGAACTACATTCTTTGATATCAAATATAAATCATATCATGCAAATAATGAATCTTGCAACCTAAGTGGGCAGTTAAAAATGTATGTTTTAGATGGGCTGTAGTGCCGTCTATCCATCTAGGCTGTTCAGCTGGGAGTTGCTTAGTTTTGGAGATTGTAGAATTGTGGTGCTTCTCTTGAATATATGGGAGTGAATTGCATTATTTCTGTGGTGATAAAAGTGCCAGAGAAATACATTTGAGAAGCTCAACAGCAAGGTCTCTTACCAGGAATTATGATCCGCTTACTCAAGATAATCCATAGACTTAAATCTAGGAACTATTTTCTTCTACCAAACTCCACACACCAATGATATCACTGCGCAGACGAGACGAGAAGGGGCAGCCCGGCGATGTCTTCTGCACACTCACCTGGATGATTCTCTCTCTGCTGTGCAGTGCGTTCCCCAGGGTCCAGAGCAGCGCACCCTCATCACCTTCCAGGGGCATCTGAGCCTGTCCAGGAAGCACCGATTTATGGTCAAGACTACAAGTGTGCCACAGAGCTACCATTAATTCCAGCCCGACACACCTTAAAGATAATGGTTTTGGACAGTTTTGATGGCATCACATATATCAGTTCATCAGCTACTTTATTTGCTTATGCTTTACATGTAAAATAAACCTAGATACATGTATAGAGCTTTTAACAGATTCAAACATTAAATTTACTTTTAATACCGGAGAGATAGTGCTCTCCTGCAGTAGGATACGTTTCGTTAATAAAATAGTCTTTTTCGATACACGAGAACTCAGGAGCAAGTGAAGAAAAAAAGTCTGACACCGGTGACACTGGTAACCAAATGTGCTGAAATTTAAAATGCAGGACAGGAGAAGGTAAACGGAGGGGAGACATGTTTATATCATAGAGATAAGGAAGTAGAAATGTCAAGTGTGATAAACGCAGTCACAAAGATTATCATTGTGTAGCCAAAGCATACCTTTAGAAACATCTTACATATTGAAACACCCTCATAAATGCAGATAATTACTTCTCAGAAACATGGTAATTGCGATGTAAACAGCATCGGAGCAAATATTTTTATTTAAAAATTTCGTAACTGATATATGCATATATGCCTATGCATGTTTAATTACTAAAACACCGGAATGACACTAGACTGCATCTCATTTACACAATCTGCAAGGTTCGCCACAGAGACGCCACACTCGGCAGCAGAGAAGCTGTAAATAGTCTTAGTCTAAAGGACAGCACTGCCATAATGCAGCTCTGTGCACACTACACCTGGAGAGTAGAATTCCAGCGGAAGGCGTGTTCAGAGAATGCTTGCTTGTGTGCAGACCGTACACACCCACTTAGGTGGAAGATGACATTCCGTTCTATCACTTTGTGCATGATGCAGCAGCTGGTTTGTAAATATGACACTAAGAAAACTGAAATCTAGAATTTCTGTAGGTTGGGCACCAGTTTGTGGAAAAAAATATGCTGTGAAAGTGACGTAGTCTCTGGAAATAGCCAGTATAAAAACTTATTTTTATGATTAATAATAATTACATAATATTGAATTATTATTATTTTTAACCCTATTGTACTCTTACGTTTGCACTGGACAGTTGTCCTTCAATCCTGTTTGTACAGTATGCTGTTAATTGCAGCTGTCTCTGTGTTCACTGTTTGCACTGAACCACAACCAGTTCCAGTACGTTCGTATACTGGTAGTAATGGGTTCAAAGTTCTGGCTGTCTTGTAGGTGCTTGTTACATCAAAATGGAATCCAAATTGGCTAAAAACACAAGCAATATCCCTCCACAGCAAAATCAAAAACAAAAGAACAAGGCCCTTCTCTCTTCGTTACCATGCTTTATACACACACCGTATTGGGTGTCTCCGGCTGACTGGCACCATTCCCTTTGTGTCCGGCTGCGGCCTTCAGCTCTGCCTCAAGGCTTCGTATACGTCCAAAAGCTTGATCTAGCTGTCCCCGCAAGTGCCTGACTACATTGTGCATTTGGCCTTTATGTTTCTGGAAAAAAAGGAAATGGAATATTTGGTTTTTTAAAAAAAAAAAAGTCGATATTCTCCTAAACACAATGTATAAATGATTATTTTTACATTTTCTGTCGGATCTACCAGCTAATGTGACAATTAAATAGCATATAATATATAGTGTGAAATGTCTGCATGGCATTCATCAGCACCTAAACACTGCTGTGTTTTATAAATTAAAATTCAACTTTACCAGGGTTGAAAATCTTCTCACCTCTTTATGTAGTGGAAGAAATTCATCAGTCAATTCAGTCAGCACATCCTTGGCTTCTCCATCAGCAACATCTTCATCATGTCCTCCATCTCCAAAACTCAGAACCCTAATTACATCAGAACCTGACCCTTCCCTCACCGATTCCCACGACCCACCCCTGCTCCTGTCCCATACTGGAATCCGGCTGCCTGACGGACACTTAACTGGTCTCGTCTCTATGGCCTTTAACTCCTTCAGGATGTTCCCTAACAGAACGTGCTCCTCCTCTGGCCAATCGAAAGCTTCGTGACCATCCAGGGAAATCAAGGAGGGAACAGAGCCCGAATAAAAGGGCTCCTGGAAAGAATGGCAGGAGCCCGCCGACGACGCAGAATCCGAGCTGACTGACGACATCCTCGACCAATGCAGAGGCATACTGCGTGACTTGTCCCGAGAAAGGGCCAATGGGGTGAAGGCCTGAAAGGGGAGGGACCGGGGGACACCGCACACAGACTCATAGTCAGAGTCAGACACCCGCAGCGAGTCACATCCCTGGCAGCTTTTCCCCTTCTTGCATCTTTTTCCTGTTCTCTGAAAATAAGGACAAGAGCCCCATTTCTCTGACCAGCACTCGAATGCGGACAGAGACATGTTGTCTCTTAGCATGTCCCTGTATCCGTCTGTCACCTTCTCCCTCTCCTCCCTGCCACGCCCCTCCCCGTTCTCCTCCTCTCTCTGCCCCCCCCTCGTCTCCCATTCCCGCGCGTTATGGTTCCTGTAAGCGTTGAACACCCACTGCCTCAGCTTATCCCGCTCCTGGACCAGCTTCCGCAGCCTCTCGGTGGATAAGACTCTGACACGGGCGATGACAGTGTCGAACTTAAATACCCGCTCCAACATCGACACGCACTTCCCACACAAGAATTCCCCGCGTCTGGAGCCCCGCGGCACAGACTTATTCAGGGTGTGTGTCAAGACGGCGAGCAAGTCTATTCCCCGTGAGGAGGAGGAAGGGAGCTGCAACTGCGAGAGTGAACGAGAAGAGCCCAGAGACAGACTGCTACCTGAGAAAATAGGGAAGAAAAACAGACAAACGAAAACTAAATAAATCTTTAGCCTTAAGACTTCTGGCCATTTTATCAGCGTATATTTATTATACATCAAATGGAATTTATGGGTTATGGAGTGACTTGATCATATTCCTCAAAGAACTGTACTAACAAGCTTTAAACGGAATTTACGTATAAGTGATCAAATAACAACCCAACGAAAAATTGTATTTTTAAATTTATAATCACATACAATTCAAAATGTTACTTAAATTTAATTTCTTGTTTTAAAAATGACACAGTATTCTGCATTGGTCATTGGCTCAAACCAACAATTTTTCCAAAGACCCAGTACTTACTGCTGCCTCTACTGCCCTGTTATCGATTGTCTATAATGTAAACATTTTTACCAATGATACAGACTACCAGAAAACATTCTTTTTCAAAGCAAATACTGCACCAAATTAAGCCAATCATTGCTGGGTGTACATAACCTTGTCAGAAGGCATGATGACCCTGGTTTTATTTACATGCTGTGTTAATGGCCACCTTCTCTCACCCCATGGGCTGCTTTGGGAGGACCCTGGCTGGCTGCTTCTCCTGAAGTAGTCGGGTGGGGTCAGGGACTCTCTCTTGTGTTGGCCAAAAAGCCACCGCCGCTGGTTACCCTGCAGGGCCCCCCCACACACGCGGCACCCCATCTCCTTGTCCTTTGTGGTCATTGTGGTTACAGTGCAAAACAACTCTGAAGAAGAACCATTAAAACCATTTCAAAGAGATGCTTTATTAAACCACAAAAAATAGTGCAGAAAAGGGAACCATATATACAAGTTTGGTCAATATGCCTAGCAGGGTCCTTATAGGATGAAACAAGTAATACAACAGAATGAAATTGATACAAATCTTACGTACAAAATAAACAAACCAGCATGGACAATCTAACAGCACCAGAGTAGTACTTAGGCAACATAAGAGGGTTAAATGTGTAGAAAACTTTTTATATTCTACAAAACTGAAAGTACTATCTAGATCGCTGGTATGTATTGGCTGTTGGGTAAAATGCATATTGCGCGATTTATACGTGGCAGGTCACATCCCCCGTCTTCGTCTCACCAGCAAACAGAGCGCTTTACAGACAGCGAGCTGCTCAGAGGCCGCTGTGTCTGTTTACAGCGGAAAGCTGCGGGCTGACAGCGCGACCTTGACACAACCACAGAAATAATAAAAAAGTAGCTCTCGAATCAATGCAGCTCTGTATTCCAAATGTCAGTTTTATTTTATACTTTTCGGTCCTTTCATGCAAGACTCGAGTTAAATCACCGGCTATGTTCTTTTTCCATTTTTTTTTTTTTTTTTTTACAAAGTCGGTCTCGGATAAGCCGACATGATACAAGATCCATAATAGTTCACTTCTATAGTTGAAGTGAAACACGTCACTCGAAAACAGCGGTGAGTACACCTCAGTCCGACTAACTGAAAAGTGCCTGCACAAAAAAGCAGATTTGCACGAAGTTGCAGCAATCGTAACTTTGCATGCACCCGCAGCCAGCCACTTAAGACTCATTCTCTAACAGAAATCACCGCTTCGCCTCTACAGAGACATGTACCGTGGGAATCATTTTTCACGAAAGGCGATACACGAGATCCTAATAACGCGCTACATTTCACACAATCTAAAATTAGAATCACCGAATGTCGCTACACGCTTTACACTCGTCTAAACGCGGAAATGTGACCTTTCAAATACAACTCCATTCTACAGAACACAAAGTCCAGTTATTTCTTAAACAAGCAACGTTACACAGACTTCATTCTTAAAGATCAAGGTAAAAGCTACGCAGTGATAGGATAAATCAAAAGTTTCTTACAGGCTGGAGCCGGAACCGAGGACATGTGGCAAGCGCGGCCAGCACTGCACTCTACCTTGCTGACGTCACCGGCGCTACCTGTTTTGCGGACCACGCCGGTGCGCTGTTTTTACATAGTTGTTCGTCCTAATAATGTTGCCTCCTGAATGGCACGCTTTGTGCTGAATCACAGAGAAACGCCACGGCGTCAGCACAAACACGTAAAGCGACATATAAAGTGCAATCTCCAAATGGAATGGCATGAACTCCTAACCCAAACAGGTTTTTCCCCCTTTTCTAGAGAAAGCAATCAATCACTCGTCGTTTCCTTGGTTTCTTATTCTTTATTAATTGATAAACAGAACGCAGAACGTTTAATTCTGCTAAAATTTCCATTTGGTCGGTAACCAACACTAAAGTTTTTCCTGTCTCTTCTTGGGAAAAACACATCAGCGATTGTTTATCATTTTTTTTCGTGGCACCTTTGCCTCACATTTGGTAGACTCACGCATTTGGAGCCGAGGAGAGCTTTGTTGACAAACCATTCCAGATTAAACCACACTTAATCTCCGTTTAGGGCAGCGGTGCCCAGATATGGTAGACCTATGACCATGGTCAGCTGTCCGTGTAAACTCCCATTCTGGCAAGATGAAAAACGTGTATATAACAAATGACAGGCATAATATTCTCATTAAATAGTGAGAGTGTTTATTCCAACTATGCATTTATCAAGTGCTGATTTTATATTGTCATTTAAGTAGCCTGTAAGGAAGTACCAAATGATTAGAAGATAAGCAAAGCTTAATATGATCCAGCATGACATTCAGATGGAAAAATCTTAGAGGAAAAAAAAAAAAAAGTCTGTCCCCAATATTTAAAAGCAAATCTTAATTCAATTTGTATAATCTAATCAGATCATTAATTCTGTTAATCCACTGGAAGAAACTGAATTAGACATTTAAAGATGGAAAAACCATTCGTCATGCATTACTGATAAATAAGTTTGACATGAGTGAGATTTTATCTGATGTTAGAACAGTCCAGTCTAACTATAACCTCAGCAAGTCTGAGCATAAAAAAAGCAAGCGAACAGCGTCATCTGGATTGGATTCCGTGCCTGGCAATATGAAAATTTAACACAAAGGTGACATATTGAGACACTACACAATCCAGTGTTCGATGCAGTCCTGGTACACGGTCTTGTTTGAGTGCCACACGGTGTGATGCACCCCAGGGAAGGTGCACACCACCAAATCTTCACGACTGACGAATGTCTTCAGGCCAAACGTATCTTTCACAAACACCTGTGCGTGTGTGAAGACAGAGGGAGGACAGTTAGTGCGATATATTAAAAAAAGACCAATGATATCAGGATCAACAAAACATATTTAACAACTCACTTCCTGTTCCTTCATTTCAACAATGGCCTCGTTCTCATCATAAAACCCAAAGTGACTGTTGAAAGAGTATCAAGAAGTTGATCCATTCAAGTTTATTTATGATTTTTATGGTGTTTTTAAAATGAACAGGACAACATGAAATGAGCAAAAAAAATTTTAAAAAAGCATTTTAAAAGGAGTGACAAATAGCTCCCTGACCTAGATTGCCACGGTGTGATGACTCCGTCGTCAGGGCCACCAATCAGCACCAGTTTCTTAATGCGCAGGAAGTTGGCCTTCCAATCTAAGAATGTTCGAGAGACACCGCATATGCCGATTAATTCATCAACAGTGTCCATCCATCCATCCATTGACTCCCGCTTATCCGAGGTCGGGTCGCGGGGGCAGCAGTCTCAGCAGGGAAACCCAGA
>JAODKE010000146.1:16842378-16854920 GCA_026779605.1 Mormyrus hasselquistii
GGGCAACTTAGCTCCTGGGATCATTGGAACACGCAAACCCCTCCACCACGATAAGGTGTCGGCTCCAGGAGAGGTCATCAACAGTGTACACAATCAAAAAGCATTATTGTACCGTTTTGATTATACTGCCACATTTTATGCTGGTCTTAGATCAGACAGACACATGAACACATTCATATACTGTACATGGACAATTGAATTCCATCTTTTAAATGCTTCTATGCTTATATATCCCGTATCTTCCTATCCTTCCACAATGGACACATTCAGTCAAAATATATTCAGATGTATAGTCAGTTGGATTGATTTTTTATATTATTAAATACAATCAATGTTTTTGGTTAGTGCAATGTTAAATGGATGAGAAGGTCTGCTAATTCTAGCATATTTTCAGTTTTATACCACTGGATTACGAAAGCAAGTCTAGAGGAATAAAGCAACATAATTAAAATACATCTAGTTTAGGCTATTTGCAACTAATAAGGCTGAGTTGTTATCTTATGTCCTACTTCCTACAGTAATGGGAACTAAAAATAAAAGAGTTTAAAAAGCAAAAGTAAATTAGTAATACACAAAGCAATTTGCAGCATAATTCATTTTCACCTCAGGTATTTGCACAATGTCACTGGATTACTAAAACGGCATTCAGGTGAATTGTTCCAAATCTACAGGTATGCAAATTGACACTCATGAGTCTTTAATAGTCTTACACTGTGCACATCTTTTGAATGAGGCAGCACTTTATTACCTGTTTCGCTGTCAGTTATTCTCTCACCGTTCAGCACAGCCAGATAGTCACTGTGTGACAGATATTTGTCTATGTGATGGGGATCTGCAATACACACAACACACACACACACACACACACACACACACAGCAGTGAACAGGAACAGTAAGCGTGTAGAAGCGGTTTACATGAATCACAGTCTACCATCCCCCACCTCCCAGAGCACCCCACCCTGTCACTGCACCAGTACCTTTCCAGTAGTTGCAGATGGACAACTTTTGTCCGGCATGGCTGTAGCAAAATATATAGAACTTTGACGTCACAAATTTTGGGAAAACACGTTCCAAGTACACAGTTTCTGAAACAAAGACACACACAAAAAAAAAAATGTAGGTCATGATTACTCTCGCAAAGGTTTTGACTGTACAGATGGCTATAAGGCATCTGTATGGTGAGAGATTGCCCCACTGATGTGCTGTTCAGCATTGCCTATTAGTCCAAGGCTTCCTTGGACATAGTGGGAAAGAATGAAATTAAGCATTTACTAACAGGGAGTACCTTAAGAAAGTGGTGTTATTTGTTTGTCTTTAAAAACAAAACTTGTACTACAAGCGCAATGTCAATCAAATAAAAAAAAATGCTGGCAAAGATCATCTCAGAGTGTTATAGTACCGGAAAATTTATTAATCAAATATTAAATACTGACCTCCGTACTGCCCAGCTTGTGGTGATGCAAGGGACACGAACGTGTGAACATTGTGATCAGGCATGACAGAGAGCAACCCCCTGCATATCAATCCACCTGAGGCACAGTGAGTGAGGGAGTCCGATTAAACGCAGGCAAACCAGATACTCAACATGACCGGCAGTGGAACAGGCAGTGCGTCGCACATTGACGTGTGAGGCACTAGCGCACAGACCATTAGCTGGGAGAAGGTTCACTCAAGGGAGCACCGCGGAGGCTTAGGGACACATTGAAAACAAGGATGAGTAGCAGGGACCTTGAGAGAAGCAGATTAAGTGGACTCCATTGCTGGCTCTCTGCATGATTGGATGGATGATCCGTCTGAAGCCGTCAACCTGTTTCCACAGTGGGGTCAGACTATGAATGTTGTCATAAAGGTCAATCACTGTCACATTGGTGCCTGGGTGAGACTGAAATGGGGAAACGTAAATTAGGTGCAAAGTTAAAAAAAAAAAAAATAAACGAGATCTTCTTGACCTGACACCCGCTAACGTCAAATTAGTGCCTAACTCCACACCTAAGACACTCTTGGCTTTTATTTCAGGTGAGCCCCTGATTACACAATGATTATACAAAAAGATTACACACACACCATTAACGTCTGCATGTTCAGACAGTAGTCATGATATTTCTTCATGTTTTTCCTACTGTATTATGGAACAAAACTGAAAATTTCACACTTCCCTCAAGGGTGACCCCCGATACGCATCGTTTCTTGTTTTGTAAGCTTTCTGTTCTCTGCTCATCAGTAGGAGAGTGAAAATGTCTGCTTGTTTCGGCAAGCAATGTAAACCTACCTCTCTCAGCTGCATAAATGTTCAGAATGATTCAGTTATAACAAGAGGTCTGGATTCAATAAGTAGGCAAGTCTACAATGACTTTGCATGTTAGCTTCATGGATTCTGCCCATTCATCTCTATGTCTCAGGTCAGCAGTTTGGACTAGTGGGGTTACTCGGTGATGTTCTGTTACATTACTGTCATGTAGGAAGGCATTGGAAATGTAACAAGATTAACCCTGAATGCAACAACATCCCACGGTGTTCAGGTGTGAATATGACATTTTACTTTACGGTCATGTACTGTACGTGGGATCCAAAGATTAGCACACAGGGCTGGGATTTGATTTAAAAACATTGTGGGAGATGCGAGTCACAAAGCCTCAGATCTGCCCGAATAATTTAAAGTGATTTTTATCTTAAATTGCACATGAATTTGATTGGGAAAAGCGTGAAAATCACTAAATCTACATGCAGAACATATTATGAGTAACAGTTCATTATAGTCTCTCCATGTGTACTCACCTCATGGATGAAGCGGGACAAGTTTGACAAGGCTCTGGAGCCGTCAAATAGCCCGTGCACTATGATCACCGGCTTGTAGCTGACCGTCGTAGTCATTAAAGAAACCAAAAAGATGTAGCACGCCGTGCTCAGGGTGTAGGCATGCATCGTACCGTACGGATAGGCAACCTAAAAGTGGCTTAAAAAACGATTAGTTATATTGGAGAAGTAGGATATGGTTTATACATACAGTACTGCCTGGCTAAGCACAATTGCCGTAAATTAGCGTTTTCCGCAAAGTTAAGTATCACATCATTAGGGATTTTTAAACGCTCTGCATTAAGACACTTCCTTCCACTAAAAACCAGTTTCATTTTTCGCAGAAGAATTCAATGTGCCCGCAGAAGTCTAGATCTTTCGCGTCAGTATATATTTGATTATAATGTATAATATTGTAATTTGTAAGGATATATGTTGATTATAGAAGAAATAAAACACCTGCGACCTGTCGCTGTGTGGAACTAATTTCCAGTGTTTTAAATAGTTTATTATTTGTATTATTATTACACACAATCAGATGATTTTCGCCACGAATTTTCTGTGTTATCAACGTGTTTTTAGGCGTTATCCAGTCTCCCAACTGATTACCCTTGTGTGCCAATTATGCTTAATAAATTCGGTGTTTAATCCTGATTTTCTTCATGCCGTTGCACTACAGCGCGGTTAACATCGCCCACCTACCCCTGGAGAAAATTCACCCTTTAAGAATTTTACAAGTGGGTGCCTTAACTTACCACGGTGCTTGCAAGTGTAAATTCCAGTTAGCTTATGCAGATGGCCGTTCAAAATAGTTTACAATCAGACCCCATTTAAGTCGGCTAAGATGATGATTGTTCCAAATAATTAAGGTTACAATTGCTAGTTTTTATTCTCATCAGTGATCAGAGTTCATACGCACATTAAGAACTAACAGTAAAACTGGGCGAGTAATTGAGGAACTGCCGGTCAAAAATAAACATGATCCACCAGTCTCCCAACTGATTACCCTGTACAGGATTCGAGTAATCAATATGTTTATTAAAATGTTTAATGTTGGTTGTTCTTTGATTGTATGACAATAAATTTAAAGAAGTATTCTACTCAAATCGGAACGCAGGTGCAAATTGTAAGGTCAGATATACATTTTAGTAATTGATATGTTTTATTTTAAATGTGTCACGTCCCGACCACGCCCCCGCCGGGCGGATCGCACCCCCTAATCTGCGGAATCGGGTTCACCTGTATCAGCGGCATAAAAGGAGTCGCCTCACTCTCCTCAGCGCGAGGTATTGTTGATTCCCCCTACAACTTAGTGAGTGGGTCAGCCCTGGCTGCCATCAGTCGGTCTTTCTCTCCTGGCCAGGCAGTCATCTACTCCACCATGCCTTGGTGGACTCTGGAGCAGTGGGGAATTTCCAAGATCAGGGTCTTGCCATGCTCCATGCTATTCCCCTGGAACCCCTCACCCAACTGCTTTGGGTGTGTGGTGTGGATGGCTCCCCCCTGGTGACAGGTTGTGTGCTTCATCAGATGTGTCCTATTACCTTGCAAGTGGGAGCTATCCACACAGAGGAACTTCGGTTCCTGGTGCTTCCCATTGTCCGAGTGCTTCACCCAGTCCTCGGTTGAGAGTCCCCTTCCAGAGGACTTCACCCACTTTTCCCGTGAGTATATGGGTTTTGCAGATGTGTTTAGCAAATGTCAGGATTTCTGACTGCCACTGACCCTCTGACATTGCTATTGACCTGGAGGAGGAACTGCCCTGGCCAAAGGGATGCCTGTACACCCTCTCTTGACTGGAGGACACCTTGTGGGTCTACATGAAGTGCTCACCCAAGGTATCATTTGCCTGTCCACCTTCCCTATCTCTGCTGGATTCTTCGTAAAGAAGGATGGGAGGTCTCTGACCCTATGACTACCAGGGTCTAAATGCCATCACCTGTAAGCAATGAGAACCTCTGCCCCTGATCCCCCTCTGCTTGAACAGCTGTGCTTTGTGTAGACCTTCCACAAGCTGGACCTGTAGAGTGCCTACAACCTGATCTGCATTTGCAATGGTGACAAGTGGAAGAGCTCCTTTATTAGCTCTTTATTACAATTACTGGTCCATTCACGTATCTGGTTATGCCTTATGGGCTAGCTAATAGTCTGTCGCTCTTCCAAAACTATGTGCCAGGTGTTTGGAGACACTGCTTTCCGATTGTGTAAATTGATGACATCCTGGTGTATTCCCCTTCCGTGGACACACATCACTCATGTTTGACAGGTACTACACTGCCTCTGGGAATACCAGTTATAAGTAAAGGGGGAGAAGTGTGAATTCCATTTTCATTCACTTAAGTTTCTAGGCTCAGATTCAATCTGGAAAGGTGTGTGCATGGATGAGGAAAAGGTAAGAGCTGTGAGGGAATAGCCCTGACCTAAAACTACAAAAGACCTCCAACATTTCCTGGGTTTCTCTAACTTGTATCGGCGGTTCATCTGAGGTTTTAGCACCATGGCAGTGCTCTTGATGTCCCTTCTCATGCAGAAACTGCATGGACTATGCTCAAAACTGTATTTTGCAGTGCTCCTGTTTTGCACCAGCTGGACCCAGCCAAACCATTTATAGTAGAGGTGGATGCCTCTGAGGTTGGGGTGGGGATAGGGGTCTGCAGTTTATTGCCTGCATCTTCCATGTGTTCTGTGAACTTAACATGTCCCTGTGTCTGTCCTTCAGCTATCACTCTCAGACCAATGGCCTGACAACACACCCAGCAGGAGATCACAAAGATCCCCTGAAGCCTCTGCTCTGATCACCCAACACAGTGGGCATGCTACCTTCCTTGGGCTGAGTACGCCCACAATTCCCATCCTTTGGGAGGAACTGACCTGACACCTGCACCCCAGACCTCCACTGTGCCCTGGTCAGAAGGTCTGGCTTGCTATTCAGAATCTCCACCTCCCCAGATGCCGTAAGCTTGCCCCGTGCTATGTTGGACCATATCGCGTCGTCCAACAGATGGGTCCATTAACCTATCGGCTCCAGCTCCCCCACTTCTTTCGCATCTCCGGTCCCTGCTAAAGTCTGTTCGTTACAGCCTTGTTCACCTGTTGGACACAGGGACCCCCCGTCCCTTGCCCGTAGGAGACAACACTTGCACCGTAAGCGCCCTGTTAGACTCCTGTTGGCGCAGGGGGCATCTCCAGTACCTGGTCAACTGGGAGGGTTGCAGTCCAGAGGAGTGCTCTTGGATTCCTGCCATCAATGTCCTAGACCAGTGGTTCTCAACCTTTTTTTGCAGTGGGCCAAGTCTCATGGGCTGCATATTACATGTCATCAATGCTCAACCAGATATTATGCATCTTATAATAATACATCTAATTGTAATAATTTCATTAGAGTATAATTCTACTTCCCATTAATGGGATACATGGTTTTTTTTTTTTTTTTTATTACACACATGGTCAGCATCGCGGGCTGCAGGTTGAGAACCACTGTCCTAGACCCTGGACTGGTGTCCTCCTTCCATCTCGCTCACCCAGATAAGCCAGGACCACGAACATGAGGATGGCCTGATCTTCCAATAAAAGATTCCACGGAAGCCTCGTCCTCCCGTGTGTTCTGTGCTTGGTGACAAAATGTTAGTATTTTATTATTTTAAATGTTGGTTTTCTTTGATATAAGCAAACATGGAATGCATGTACACTAATGCATGAATATGTGCACTTTGCTAAATTGCTGCTTGCAAAGAAACAAACATAGCACCAGCTGTATGTGTGTACTTCTCTGCTGAATGTGTACAAGGAAAAGACTCTAAACTTGACAAGCAAGTGTTGCTCTTCACTGAGAGGCCCAATAAACAGACTCATGGACTCTGAGGCACATTACCTCTAAATTCTTGAGGGCTTAGGGTTGTCCCACTATCAAATCATGAAGTGCATGAGGGGACTCTCGCAGACATTTTGAGCCTGTTATGCACACTTTCTGTAATTCTGCATTGCTGCAGACTTTGCCTGAGGAAATTACCCACAGTTCATAGCATTGTGACGTGGGGTTTCCAGGGGAAGCATGGAAGTGTAAACAGTAAACATACCATTTCTATTTGTAATCGCATAATGCTGCAGTTATGAAAAAGAGTAAATTATTTGACAATTATATCTAGTCAGGTCAGAACCTGGAACATGTTCAAATTAAGCAGTGGCTGTGAAGAAAATGTAAATCTTAAGATAAAAAGTCCAAAACCCACAATAGTAAGAATGTATTTTGACATTGTCAAGGTTAACATGACACGTCACAATGTGCTGTCCCATTCCTATTTGAACCACTTCGAGCCCTTGTAGCCTCTCACATTCAGTCACTTACTAGATGACATCAATTAAGGGGTCAGGCTTTAGGCCTTAGGGGGGACAAGTCTCCTTTGCAGACTTCCCTTAGTGGATTGCAGATGTGACACTTTAGAAAGAACACTATTTTCGACCTCCAGTAGGGGTCATATGGGGCTTTTCTTGTTCACACCATCTAAGGATTGCGTCCTCGATGTAGCAGAGGGACAATCTCATCCCAGCATAGATTCTGTAATAAAGATCCGGGGGCGTTGCATGAGGCAGGATTTCACAGTTAGCTGGGATATCTTAAGCTAGAAGTCATGATTGTCCATTATGAGTTAGGGTAAGGAGCATTCCTATTGGACAATAATGACTTAACTTTCTCCCACGTGACCTTGGGTTCATTCTATGTGTGGGAATCACAAAAGTCTGATGTTCTACATCAGCAAATGATATACTGTAATTTGTTATTTTAAAGAATCGTTGGACTATAGGGGCCAGCACAGTGACACTCCTAGGATGGGTTGGGGCCCCATCCTGGGTCATTCCCTGGCTTGCGCCTATAGGCCCCGGATCCCACGTGACTCTGAATATGACAAAGCAGTTACAGAGAATAAATGCTTTAGAATGCATATAGATACAGATATTCAGTTGTAATTAGTTAAAATGCACGTTTCTGATACCAGAAATTTGACTTTAACTCAATAAAATGTATATTATTGATATCAGAAATTCAGTTTTAGCTTGTGAAAATCTAAGTGTTTCTCTCATTTATTTCAATGGGAATTTCCTCTTATTGGTTTACTCCAGAGCTTCAAGCCCCGAAGGTAACTGCTGCAGTTCTCACTAATGAAATATCTTCATATATCAGTCCCCCTTTATAATCCTATGAACTTCACTGGCAACCTGTTGCTTTCTGTATACAGTATAAACTATTTCTGATGACTGTACATGGTACATGGTCTGTGAATATTTGCTCTCTAGCAGGGACCATGGATCGCAGAGGTCCATAGAATCGTACCACTTGTCTGTTTGCTTTTGAAAAAACCTGATACCCTTTTGTTATAATAAATCATAGATATAATTCTGGTTTTCATTAATGAAGTTTTATCGGTTTGCATTAAATTATTTATTTAGTGTTTTTCGTGATTTTGTTCTAGTAACTATAATATGTAATTTAAGCTGTTATATTATGTCACTAGAGGGCGGTGTTTGATACATTAAATATTACAATAGTTAAGAAAATACAGTAAAGTGTGCATGCGAATTGTGAATTTAACTTTTATATATAAACTAACTTAAATGTCATCACTGAATCAATTCTAATTATAATAATATATTGTGAAGCTATTAAGTAATATGTTGTAATTTCCTAATAGTTAAAATAACATCCTTGTCACGCAGCCCGGCTAGCTCAGTCGGTAGAGCATGAGACTCTTAATCTCAGGGTCGTGGGTTCGAGCCCCACGTTGGGCGCTCCCTTTTTTTTTTCTTTCCAAACTACAAATACAAGTAGCTTCACTACTGCATATACATTATGTAGTAATTTGGGACAATTGATAACGTCTGAAAATTAAAGAATTGCAGATCATGTGTAATGTGTCCTAAGTAAAGCTACATCAATTACACCAACAAGTGTTTTTCGCGATTCTTCCTCATGGCGAGCATTTGTCGCGAGCTCCCACGTGTGCTGACGTAATAGTCTTTCGTCAATTCAGGACGTTTCCGGCTCCGGGTTAATGTCATCGTGTGGTTATTTTCTGTTATACTGGAAAAGATCACGAAAAGTTTGCGTGTTTTAGAAATTGTGAATAAGATGATCTCGTTAAAACCATTGCTGAAATTCATAACTATAGCCATGCAATGAATGTAATACAGGTGAATGTGAGAGGATTTCCGTCAAGACATCTGTAGCGTTTCTGACCGAGGTATTCATGTTGTGTATGTTCAGGCGCTCTTGGTGCACATTGAATTATCCATTTAAAACATTTTGTCTCAATTGGAAAATTTAGTGAAAATATAGTCTAGTTTCGAATGAAGTTGTGATAGCTGAAATGAATCGAGCGTAGGTTTGGCTAACATTGACCGCTCGTCATTTCTACCCATAAAATGATGAACCAGTTCATGTACAGTCGATTAGATTATACAGTGTGCGGATTTTAGCGCCAGTGTAATACGTTGGACTATTTGCATACTTATATTTGAGATTCACCAACTCATAAGTAATTAGTTGTGCGATACCCACGACTTTGTCATAGCTATTCATCCAGTATTTCCATCAAAAACTGGACTGAACTATCTCAGATCTCTCTTTGGTGACATTGCATGTTTAAATAGTTGCTATTCTATAATAGAAACGATGAGCTTTAAGGGGCTACATAATGTGTGCACATTACACCATTAAAGTGGCAAAACTGACAAACGTTAAAATAACAAGTCAAAGAGAGACATTTCTCTGTTATCACAAAATACGGCAGAAACATTGCACTTTTGTTTTTCAGACTTATTAAGGTTTTTTTTAGTCTGTCAACTGATCTCGTAAACTGCAATGTCGCACAATATTTTGTATAGCCATTTTCATTTTGTCTTTTTTTTCTTCAGTTACGGTATATTTGGTCATACATTTATGTTGAATTTAATATATATCCGTGTTTCTTTATATAGCCTGTTTAATTGTATTAATCAGCATATTTTGGTTTCTTTTTAGTCAATATGGCAAATCTGGAACAGTGGGTCAATGACCGTCTCCATGACATCCTGGGTTTAAGCGATAAGTATGTGGCCCAATTTATGATCGGCTCCGCACGCCGATCGTCTGGACCCGAGGACTTCTTGAACCGCCTTCGGGAGACTGGCACCATCGATATTGACCAGAGGGTGGCTGCTTTTGCACAGGAGTTGTACGCCAAGGTAACGTGTCGACTTGTTCGGTCTGGACCTTTTGCCGCGGTGAAATGGATGCACGTACTCATTTTTTGAGCATATTTCTTCTCCGCGTGTCCGTGTCAGATTCCCCAAAAGCAAACTGTGGAGAAGCCAGCTCGGGCTGTGGAACGACAGGCCCTGGAACTGGAAAAGAAAAACCGCACATACACTTTACTGGAGGACAGTGACAGTGGGGGAGAGGTGGTCACGCAGAAGGGGGAGAAAAAGAAGGATAATGACAGGGGGAGGAAAAGGAAACACCTTCGGAAGAAAAGGGAGGAGAGTCCGTCATCTGGTGAGGAAGAGAAGAGCCAAAGGTGGGTGAAAAAACGAGGAGGAGGAAGTCTAATTGCGCTTGAGAGTATTTTATAGTCAGCCTGAAATGTATTTTTGGACTAAAATAGGATATGAGAAACTAAGCACTTGTAAACCAATTCAGATGCACTTGTGCATGTGCAAACACACAGTCAACTGCCTGCACCTCACTTGTAGGGGCAGTGCAGGTAACACCAATAACGGGGCATGTCTGAATATTATTCTTCTTAAGTGGGTTCTTAAATGATACTTTTAGCAGTAAGATGACTGCGGCAGAACGGGAAGTGCCGGGAAAGAAAGAGGAAGAAGAGGAGGAGGAGGAGTGGGAGAAGGAAGAGAGGGAGAGACTGCAAGACCTGGAAGAGAGAGATGCTTTTGCAGAACGAGTGAAGTTAAAAGACAAGGACAAGACACGGCACATACTGGAGAGGAATGACAAGAAGGTAGGATGGGGCAGGGGAATGTTTCAGGAGATGCTAACAAAACACGACATGGATGGATTGGAGGTTTATGGAAGGGGACGAGAGGTATGTGGTTGGGCTCTGGTGCTTCTGCTCTTATTCCTTAAACGGAGTACAGTCCTGTTTTTTATTCTTCCATAGGCATATGAGGAGGCACAAAAAAGGCTGAAGATGGCCGAGGAGGATCAAAAGCAGATGGTAAAAAAACAACATCAAGATCATAAGACAGCATCATAGCTTGGGGTATTGTAAAAGTCCACTATATGGCCAAACGTATGTGGACACCCCTATTATTTATATGAGTTGCTTGATTAGGCCGAAGCCATTGCTAACACAGCTGTCTGATTAAGCACAGTCTTGCAGAAATATTAGCAAAATGGGTGGTCGTACAGAAGAGGTGACTGACGCCATCGTAGCGTGCCATCTTCCCAATAAGTAATTTCTCCAAATTTCTACCCTGGTTGAGCTGCCCTGGTCAACCACAAGTGACGTAATTGTGATGGCCAGAATGTCTGGGAGCTAGTTCAGCTCTGCAGTGGTAGCCACACCAGCTCACAGAAAGGGACCTGATCACCCAACATCAATACACAACCTGAATGATAGTAAATCACACCACAACATCTAATGGAAACCTTTCCCAGGAAGTTAGAGGTTATTATAGCAACAGTGGGCTGACTAACTTCATATTAATACCCTTGCTTTTGGAGTGAAATGCTGGCCAAGCTGGTGTCGAAATATTATAGACCATATAATAGTAATAATAATAATAATAAGATAGGTACTTTATTAATCTCCGTGGGGAAATTATTTTCACGCCTCCCCCAACTTGCTCTCCGTAGATCTGTAGATTTTTTCTTTCCATTCATTTCAAATTATGTACTTGAATTGTGGTTTTATCCGTATCTCCATGCGAAAACCTGAGTGAAATCCATTGAATTGGTACAATCGGTAAGGATTCAAATGGCATCTTATAGTTGTCGTGTGACAGTGACCTTACATTAACTGGTCATGACTACACTGCTCTCTGCGGGCAGATCCCGGAGCTGCGAAAGCAGTCCCGCTGGAAGTACCTGGAAAAGCGCGAAGCGGAGAAGCTGGAGGACCTGGAGGCGGAGATCGCAGATGAGGAGTATCTCTTCTCCAACCACATGATGACGGAGCGGGAGCAGAAGGACCTCCAGTATAAGCGAACGCTTCGGGATCTTGCCAAGGATTACAAGAAGGCTGGGGCCAAGGAGAAAGAGGAGAGGAAGAACAGATATTACATGCCAGAGGAGTCGAGGACCAAGGTGAAAGATATGTTTAGATGGAAATACATTGGGTCGCTTAATAGATACTCATAATAAATGAGAATAATGTTTTAATTACTAATAATACGTGTTTTATTCATTTAGTTCTTTTCCCTTCTACATGTAACTCACTCTCTCTGCATGACTCCAGGCCTTTACCAAGATTTTGTAGCTCAACAAGTAGACCAGGGTTCAATCTCCGAGAGCACATAAGAGTTGTTACCCTTCTCTCAACTGATGCAAGATTCAAAGTGTTTTTTGTCATATGTACAGTAGAAAAGTGTATTTGTCTGTGCAATGAAATTTTTACTTTTGTTGTCCACACAAAATGCCGAGGTACAATATAATAGAAGAGAAAATAAATACTAAAAAATACTTTGTGTAATGTGCAAAAATTACAGTATGATGTAGTATGGTGTGGTAGCATGATGTCCATTAATCATACTGGAA
>JAODKE010000146.1:16861596-16883627 GCA_026779605.1 Mormyrus hasselquistii
AAGTGAGATATTCTACTAGGAAGAGTGGTATTATATTCTAAGAAGTGTGATATTCTACTAAGAAGAGTGATATTCTAAGAAGTGAGATATTCTACTAGGAAGAGTGGTATTATATTCTAAGAAGTGTGATATTCTACTAAGAAGAGTGATATTCTATTCTAAGAAGTGAGATATTCTACCAATAAGAGTGATATTCCTTCCTAAGAAGTGAGATCTTCTGAGTGAAGGAGATTAGGTGGCTGCAGCCTGCATGTACTGTTCTGTTTCACTTGTCATGTGACTGTTTTACCCAGTTCAACATTCTTACAGGATTACGACTGGCTTCTGGCTTTTAATGAGAAAAGAAAGTGAAAGTGTCACAAGCGTTATTTATGATGCTCTTAATATTTCCCTTTTGCCCCTTTTACTATTAAATAATGTATATGAAATATATAATGTTGTAATGTTTTATATATTTTAATTACTTGTTCCCTTGAGATGCCGTTCTTGCTAATGTTAAGTTAGTCCCCGAGTACAAAACCATTTTTTTAATGCACTAGCCGCCAGAGGTAGCTATCTTGAGAGATAATTAAATCTTAAAATAACAGTGCCGTCCTCACTTCCATGGCGCCGGCCAGACTCTCTGTCTCCACAGTGTGCCATGTTCACTTTGTACACCCAGTGACAGTGTGTACTGTGCTCTTCTCTCCCCCCCCCCCCCCCCCCCCCGCAGGAGGAGATTGAGGCCTGCTGCGAGCTTCTGCAGGACAGGTGCAGGCGCCTGGGCTCCAAGATTTCCGAGCTCATTATACTCCCCATCTATGCCAACCTGCCCTCCGACATGCAGGCCAAAATCTTTAACCCCACACCTCCGGGGGCCCGCAAGGTAAGCTTGCTGTGAATTCCAAGTCGCTTTTCACTGGGTGTACCCATAGGGGGCGTTACAGCTCCTGTCCAGTATCAACCCACCACCTTCACCCAGATTTGGGGCGTTCCCTTAGGTCGTGGTAGCCACCAACATCGCCGAGACGTCGCTCACCATAGACGGGATCATTTACGTCATCGACCCCGGGTTCTGCAAGCAGAAGAGCTACAACGCGAGGACAGGGATGGAGTCGCTCATTGTCACACCGTGCTCACGGGTAATGAGTTCACGCCTCAGTTGTACTGTTTACACTGTTAAATTACACATCTTAAGTCACTGTTTATACATGTTATATATTTTCATGCACTATTTACACGCATAACAGTATTGTCACTCATTTTTAAATGGCTATGAAACAGTTTCCAGTCTTGATCTGTTCACTATTAAACCAATTACACTTCCCCGGGGGGCTAACTTAACCTGCAATACAAAGCGAAGGGCTGTGTTTGCCTCATTTGGTTTTATAATTAAAGTAGCTTTCTGTGTCTGCATAATTGGTTACTAATATTTTGAAGTGCAATGAATTATGCACTATTATAAAGTGACAGTGGGAGGTTTATTTAAATAAGAACCTGAAGTTGGGGTGGCATTTTCGACGATATCCGTGGCATTTTTCATTTTCATTGGTGCACATCACAGACTCATGAAACCAGAGGTGGAAGGTTCAGGTTCAGAAAGTACAAATCCAGACCGAGTTTTTGTTTCAACCAACCAGTTGAGTACTATGTGACTGTGACTCTTCATACTCAACTGGTTGGTTGAAACAAAATCTCGGTCTGGATTTGTACTTTCTGAACCCGAACTTTCCACCTCTGCACGGATCCTTCAGACTTGTTGATCTTCGCTGTTGCGTCGAGGTCATGCCTAATGTGGCCATCCGCTCTGCCGTGCCGCAGGCCTCCGCGAACCAGCGTGCCGGCCGGGCCGGGCGAGTGGCTGCCGGGAAGTGTTTCCGGCTCTACACGGCCTGGGCTTTCAAGCACGAGATGGAGGAGACCACCGTGCCAGAGATCCAGAGGACCAACCTGGGCAACGTGGTGCTGCTTCTCAAGAGCCTGGGTATGAAGAGCACGCAGCGAGTGCAGCACGCTGGAGCTCCTATCAAAGCCTGGCGGGAAAACCTGCCCTCGGATATCGCTGCAGTGCTCCTGCTCCTCCAGACGGCAGGATCACACCGGTACCTTCATCCCTGCATTCAGTGTTCTTATCGATTCTCCGGCAGGTATAAATGACCTGATTCACTTCGACTTCATGGACCCCCCGCCTCATGAGACTCTGGTGCTGGCGCTCGAGCAGCTCTATGCCCTGGGTGCTCTCAACCACCTCGGGGAGCTCACCAAGGTACTTCCCCAGAACCTGGGTTAGCAAACCCCGTGAAGAACTCATGTGACATTTATCTCGATCAGGTCCATTCAGACTAGCCGGGTTTATAGCTTTACTAATGAAGCTATTTGATTGTTGCTCCAAAGTCTCCGGTTATGGAAAAAGTGTAAATACAAGTATTCAAATGGGTTCTTCAAGATAATCAATTTTTTGCCATCTGTGGCATTTATGTTTAATATATTACCCAGTCACAGTACTATCAGTACTGCAAGGCCATCAGTATTCTGGCATAGTATGACGTTACTTAATCGTTCTGTTCTTCACAGTTGGGTCGCAGGATGGCAGAGTTGCCAGTGGACCCCATGCTGAGCAAGATGATCCTGGCCTCAGAACAGTGAGTTGCGTTTGCAGTTCGGTTCAAAGACTGTAAACACCCTTGAGTTGGTTGGTGTCAACCCCTGCCCACCCCCCTCTTTGTCAGATATAAGTGCTCAGAGGAGGTGTTGACCATTGCTGCCATGCTGTCCGTGAACAACTCCATCTTCTACCGGCCGAAAGATAAGGTGGTCCACGCAGATAACGCCCGGATGAACTTCGTTGTGCCTGGTGGAGATCACCTGGTGCTGTTAAATGTCTACACACAGGTACAGCTCGCTCTGACTGAGTGTGGCTCTGTGTATATATAACGTCCCCACAATGTGATAAACCTGTCATTTTGATCTTGTAGGGACGTTTTTCTCTTCCCCAGAAGGGGAAAATTTGATTTTATGAAAATCTGTGAATGTAATCAAAAAATTTAAATAGCTGAAAGTCTTGTATTTTGTTTAGGTAAGCTTAGGGTTAAGGTTGTCATAGTTAGGATTAGGTTTTGAATGGAGAGTCCCCACAAAGGTGTGTGTGTGTGTGTGTGTGTGTGTGTCAGAGAGTGAGTCTGTCTGTATGTATGTAAGGGTGTGTGTTTGTGTGCGTTTAAGTATCTGCTTGCTTTACACTCTGGGTGCGGTTCAGTGCCATTCTGATCGGTGTTTCCCCAGTGGGTCGAGAGCGGCTACTCCACCCAGTGGTGCTATGAGAACTTCATCCAGTTCCGCTCCATGAGGCGCGCCCGCGACGTGAGGGAGCAGCTGGAAGGGCTCATGGACAGGATAGAGGTGGAGGTCTGCAGCTGCAGCGGAGACAGCGTTCCCATCCGGAAGGTCCGTGGCGCCACGTCTTTGGCCCTTCGGCCCCCTGCCCTTCATCGGTCTTCAGCCCTCCACCTTTATTATCTCTTCTATTAATGCTTCCAATATACAGCGGACAGATTCACGCTTATAAGGAGTCTAATATTTAACTAAAGTCAAGTGAAATACTTTGCTCGCAGGTACAAAACCTGACTCCCAGTTTGACCTCGATATTACCCTTCCGCCCTCCCCCCAGGCAGTGACTGCTGGGTATTTCTACCACACGGCCCGGCTCAGTAAAGGGGGCTACAAGACCGTGAAGCACCAGCAGACGGTCTACGTGCACCCCAACAGCTCCCTGTTCGAGGAGCAGCCGCGCTGGCTTATCTACCACGAGCTGGTGTTTACCACCAAGGAGTTTATGAGACAGGTAAGGCCCCGTGCTTTAGCCTGCCCTGACCGCGGGGGATGCATGCCGTTCCACGGCGGCTCTCTTTTTGTCTTGGGTTTGTAGGCGTCTACAATCGGCCCTGAGCTGATCATTTATTTAAAGCAACATTTTTTTTGCATTATTGGTTGTTGTACTGGGCTGAATTCCAGTCAGGTGCGCCGATCAAGTTAAGTACAGGAAACACTGCGAGCCTCTCTAGGATATGAATCAGCTGACGTCCGCTCATGCGCGACCCTCAACCCCCCGAGGCCGCCTTAATCTTCAGCCACGTCTTTTCTCGCCCGTCCAGGTAATAGAGATTGACAGCGGCTGGCTGCTGGAAGTGGCCCCCCACTACTACAAGACCAAAGAGCTGGAGGACAGCAGCAGCAAGAAGATGCCCCGTAAGCAGGGCAAAGCTCGAGAGGAGCTGGGCTGAAAACCCCGTGCCACCGGACCAAAGGAGCAAATGAGTTTATTCTCCAGAACTCGAGGCTGTGGCTGAAATAGACTCAAGTGTGATAAGCCACAGGTTATTGGGGGAAAGAGACTGAGTACTTAGATTTACTGTATTGGTGTATAGGGGGACCATATTTTGGACTGGCAACAGCAGGGTTAGGGTGCTGAGCATCGCCTGTGAAAATAACTTGGCGTACACAGCGCTAGAGGTGTCGGTGTCGAGCTGGAAGACCCTTTGCAGGGAGCGGTTCACGTGTGGCTTTGTGGAGGATGGTGGAGCGGGGCTACCTGTCACAAGACGTCCTGGCTGGAAGCAGAAAGAACTGGTTTGCGATGGAAACACTGATACCGGCAATGTCAGTATATAGTCTCTAGCCTGTAGGCAAAAGGTTACTAATGGAGCACTGTGATGTGGAAAGGACAGGATAAATGTGGGGTCACCTGAAACGATTACTAAGTAGTACTACCGTCGTCGTTTCCTGGGGAGTCGAGCGCCTCGACCACGCACCAATGCATGGGTGTGTGCACCACACACCTTACATTTAATGTCTAATCTACCAGTCCCCTGTGTAAACAGGTACCATTGGCTTTGTTCGTTTTTATTGTTGCTTTTTACTGCAATGAGAACAGTTTGTTTTGAACCTAAGCCTTCATTCTTTATTTTTTTTTTTTTTGTCCTGTTTTAGGCTGTTTTGTTTGTTCATGCTAGATGAAGACTTGCCAGGCTATTAGTGCAGTAAAATGAACAGGTCTAACAGGTTTGCTTGTACTCCTCTTTTATTATTATTATTTCTGACGCCTCGCAGATGCATCACAAAGAGCGGTGGGGGAGGGGGACGGCATTTGACATCGCGTCCCGTCATTTAATCAATGGCTGTTTTGAATTTGATTTTTGTAATAAAACCTACAAAATGAAAGTTTTTTTCCTCCTTCCCTCTTTGCATAGTAGTTTGTCTGTGTGTCGCTGGCCAGTGATGTTTGTGTTTTTTCAGTTACCCATTCACCTGATGGAAAACAGCTGCAAGTGAACTGTAACACCATCGTTGTGTCAAGGAAGTATAATCCACCGTGGAGGGAACTAGCTATCCTTAGATATTTGTCAGTCCATCTAATTTGTTTGAATAGTTTGTGATACTTGTTACTTTCAAGACCACATAAAGCCAAGTGTTGAAATTTTTTTTTTTATGATTCAGTAACTCAGTGTTCTAGCGTGAAATGACTGCTTCGGAACTGCTTGGCAGTACGTTGTAATACGGTAACAGCATTACTCTCACAGAGAGACGGCTCCACGCTGTCCGTCACTTTGCACTTTGTCTAGCATAACTGGTATTTCAAGTGCACTGGTAATTGCCTAGTGAATAGAAAAGATGACCTGAAACCTGAAAAGCTTAACATGAATTTTAAACATTGAAGAAAACCAAGATGCGAATGAAACTGGAGGGTGTCGAGATACTGAACTATCATATACTGCCGACGGCCAAAATCCAGAACGGATTCGTGGGACTGCTTTTGCACGGATGTGGTGTGTGTGTGACACATGTGACACGTACACTGTCAAACAAATATCCACGCAGCAAGGCAGGTCGTACAGCAAAATCTCTCCCCCTTGACATTGCATTCCTTGCATTCATACTTGTGATTTGGCAAGCCGCACCAACAGGTCCAACCAGATGGTGGGAGGAGAGAGTGAGAGGGAAGTACACAGGGTGAGAGAGAGAAAGAGAGAACGAAGGACAGGAGAGAACTGGAATAAGACAACGGAGAGGAGAGAAGAGGGGGACGGCAATTTAAAAAGTGTTGGACTTCGCAGCTTCACGGTATGATTATTTATCTGAACAAAAAACAAATCAGTCTTGACTACTGGTGAATGACATACAGATACAACTATACAGGAGAGGTAAGCTTTTCCTAACTGGGAGAAGGGGTATTTACAGTATCTTCAAGACATGTAAAAAATTAAAGCGACAGTGTAATTATGGACAGTTGTTATACTAGAAACTATTATGACTTTCGGCAAAAGATAGTAATGGATGATACAATACCTGTGACTGTTTATGCTAAGCTTTCCCTTGGATAGCCTATGGTCACTAATGCAATAAGAGACGAAAATATATGCTAACCCTACATGTTTACATTTTCATTTTTGCTACCTATACAGAATTTCCTTCATTATGAATGATGCGAAAGGTAGCGAGAACATCAGAGGAGGCCACAGCTCCAAGATGACACAGCAGAACAAAATACCTCAAGCTGAGAGGAAGAATAGGTCCATGCGTCGAAGCAGGAGCAGCGATGCGGGCCTGGGTGAGAGGGACGGACGCAGGATGGAGCGGGGTCAAGCGGAGAGGAGGGAGCGCGGACGGAGCGAGGAACGACGGGTGTCGCGGGTCTCTGGGATCAGGAGCTGTGACGATTGCGCGGAGGACACAGAATGCATCGTGTGCTTCTGCCCGTACGACAACGTCTTCAAGGCCCCGAAGATCCTGGCCTGCGGACACACGTTCTGCCTGGAGTGCCTGGCCCGTATCAACGTGTCGTCCGTCCAGCTGAAATCCCTGGCCTGCCCCATCTGCAGGGGGCAGACCGAGCTTCCCCACGGCCGGGACCTGCCGCAGCTGGACAACAACAAGGACATTTTCAGCAGGCTGCCCCCGGAGATGCAGCGGGCGCTGTCAGTGCGCTTTCAGCGCAGTAAGGGTAAGCTCGTGCTGAAGAAGCCCCCTGCATTCAAGAAGCCTGCCACGTCCAGCATCGCCCTGCCTAGTTTCAAGAAGGATAAGAAGAAACACCAGGTCCAAGAGGGCAACCTGCACCTCAGGAACCTGGAAGCAGGCCAAGCCACCACCATCGACGTGGGTCGCCCCCCTAGCAGGGTAAGGACCCGCCTGCGTCAGATCATGCGCTCCAACCACTGCTATTATGCAGTGGTGGCAGCCATTATCATAATAACGGTCACCCTGATGCTGGTGGGGATCCTGGCATTTGTTGTGATACCGTTGGCTCCAGTGGGCAACCACCCTGGTAACTCAAACTCATCGGACGAGCACCAACGCTGAAGGAGTGAAATGGAAATGGGAGAAGTGAAACAGGACGGAAAGTGGAACATGCAAATGTTCTGCATGTGGAGGTCAGGAAGAGTGGCAAACAGGAGCAAGGAGTTCTGCTGTTATCACTTTCCAAAAGAACACTCAGGCAGTGTAACCTTGGGGAACTGTGAAACTATACGGAAGCCGGGGACTCCACGCGCATAAATGATTAACGCAGAAACAAATCGAATACATCGACACCATTAGGAATTAACAAGGAACACAGGAAATGACCAAAAAAAAAAAAACAAAAAAAAAAACTATGATGCCAGAAAAAGAGGACTGTCGTGTTTTAATGAACTGCAATTCTTTTTTCTTCTTGGTTTTCCTTGTGGTAAAAGTTTTCTTATGGCGTAATGGGGAAACAATGCCTTTTTTGAAGAAAGTTTGTAGGTAAATAAAACAAAAGTATAAACAAGAAGAATGAAACGGGAAAATGGTAACTGAAGCAGGTCATTTGGTTGATTTGAGTTATCAGATCTTCATGCACATGCACTATTACCATAAACTACACACCTCAGAATTTGCTGTGAATGGGCAGCTGCTACGTCGTGCAAATGCCCCGAGACAGGCTAGCCCTGTCCTCCATGATTTACCAGCACTAATTGTGCACTGCACTTTATATTCCATGTTTATGTAAATAGATATGTGAAATTATTGTACTCTTTGAATAAAAAAAGTATAAGATTGAGATTCAGGTCGTTTTTATTGATTGTATATGCAAGGTATCCGCGCGTAACCTAAACTGTGTCTTTGTTTCATTGCCGAGTATCAGGATATTTCGATGGCTTGTTGGCTAATACCTAATAAACAGGAACTAGGAGATATATTTTCACTGTTTGGTTAGTGGTACATTAATATGCGTGTATTTGCTGTTATGATCCGTTGGCTGTCATTACAAAAGCCAACAGAACCGCAATGTAAAAACAGGAAAGCTGATCCGGTTTGTGATTTTCCTTCATGCTAGAAAATTCGACCGTTTAATTCTGAATACACTATATGTCCTTCCTTCGAGAATGCCTTTTTCCTCCAACTTGTTTATAATACCGAAGATTTCACTTTTTGTGTATTGCCATCAGCGAATACATTAGATCCTGTTGTTCTCGGCCATTATTTATAAGCGAATTCTTCATAAAACGCTTTGTAGTACTTTTTCAACGAAATGACAAAACAGCGCTGAATATCATTTCGCTCTCGCTCTCTCTCTCTCTCTCTTATGGGTGTGTGAATAATTATAAACACGGTGAAAACTTAAAAAGCACTGTATCGTGATAAGCTGCATTCTTTCATTCCGCAGAGACATTGCGTTTCACTTGGCTGAAACCTGTCTGACTACAAATCGCTCACTAAATGATAAATGACAGTGGGACAACTGTGGCCTAAACTGACAACACAATACAGAAATGAGATTACCAGGAATAAGACGGAAAGAGTCATATTTACTTATTACACACTGAGGTTGAAAGGTGGTTGTTTTAGTTTATTTATAGCGTCCTACAACTCAAATTCAGGCAAAGTTTATATTCAAGACAGATTTCACAATTTTCATATAAATAAACTACACATAGATATATAACTTTATTCACTGAAAATACCGTTTTAAAAAGTACTGAACACAAAGCGCTAAATGAAATGGAACACTCCCTTATTGATAAATGTCCGTGTGCCTCAGACATCTACGCTTGGTGTATTTTATAACCACGGCAGGCGGTACTGCTTGTTATTCTTTAACACACCCAATACGTTCTTTAAGTTATACAGATATTTTCTTTTAATTCCCGTTAATTCCTTTTCTATGTATGTTTATAAATACGTAATCCGTCCATTTTGTTTTTGTCATGTAATACATTCATATTGTTGGTATTATATTTGATTTTATAACTTATAACTCGTAAAATTAACATAATACCATTGTATATCTATGTTTAAATATATTGTTTGGATAACATAATAACAAGGATATACATATTTTAAATTAGCATATGACTCATACCTTACATACAAGGATATAGCCTAGATTTAACCTGTGGTTCTCGCTAATTGACATACAAATCGAATTAGAATCACGACGATTTGTGAACAAGGGTGCTTGTAAAACCACAGTCGAAAAAAAAATGTTAAATTGCTTACTATGTTATATCATCTACTGGTTAAATTTTGAAATATTTGAAATCCATACAGTTTACACTGTTGTAACGTTAGAGTTATTAAGACTGAAAAGTTATAACATTTAAAATTCTAAGTCTTTGAGCGCCCCCGTGTGGTATTTCTGAGAAAATCCAGATGTCACGGCGATAACATGGGATTTATTTGTACCGGGGATTACAACTAATACTGATCACTATCAATATGATGTATGTGTACGGAGTAACCCAATCACACATCGTATTATACATGAATCTTATCGTGTTTATTGAAAATCTGTAATGTAATCATGTTGAAGTTTCAAACTGATACTGAAATGCAGGCTTTTTCAACTAATACTGATCACTATCAATATGATGTATGTGTACAGAGTAACCCAATCACACATCGTATTATACATGAATCTTATCGTGTTTATTGAAAATCTGTAATGTAATCCTGTTGAAGTTTCAAACTGATACTGAAATGCAGGCTTTTTTAGGCCTGCAGTGGGTGGAGTTTTGTCGCTAATTGCTTACTGTAATGCAGAAAATGACAAAGAAAATATTGCACATATACATGTTTCCCTGAGTATTAACATGCCCTACAAAAGTTTTGATAGGGTGACTCAGACTGGAGTCTGAATGGGTATGTTGGCATGCTTCCCCGTGCTGTAGGCTCCAGGTTTACTGCAGCGCCGCGTTGGCTGTGCTTGAAAAAGATGGATGGATCATTCCAAGCTAACACCCATATAACTGTAGGCTGTTTATTACTCATCTGTTTCTTGGCTTCTAATGACAGCTCACATCCTATGGATTGAACACGTGGTAAAGTACAAAGTGCGAGTTGAATGGAGCTGTTAGTTAAATATAATTATACCTGAGAGATGAGTGTCACTACATATCACCGTTTCGACATTTATTTGAGCTTAAATTCTGCGGTGAGTACACGGTGCTGCATGTCTCAACAATAAACCGCTGCGTCCCATATCCACGCCAAGTTTTGTAACTATGAACTGCCCTCTACTCTGTTTTGGAAAGAGACCTTCCTCCCCCACACCCCTATTTTAGAGAAGCCACATACGCTTTTTCGTCTTATTTGGTTCGGTAACTCGGATTTACGTCCTTGGGCCAGCCAATTTTGATATGTCCCCCATAATCTTTCTTTTTCCCAAAGAATTATTACTTGTTTTATTTAGATTAGATGTTTGATATTTTTCAAGCTAACAGTTTGCATATGTTTACAGACAGTAACTTTTTTGTATTTTTATTGTCACAATGGCCTCAACTCCTTCAGCTTCGGCTTTATCGGCTGTTCTTCGCTGCAGGGGAAATATATTCGCTCGCAACCAGGCCAACAAGAAGCGGCCTTCCCATGGAAGCGGGTACAGCCTCGGACCCAAGTGCGGGGCGCCCGACGAGCCGGCACCGTCCAGTCCGGGCGTGGAGTCGCGTCAGTCCCGGCTGGAGTGGAGAGCGTTACTTTTCGGAGAACACGCAGAGGCCAAAGACGGCATATCCGTGGTTATCCGGTGGGAGCTACTCCGTAAAGTGCTCGCCGACAGATCCAGAGATGCCGGAGCTTCGGTAAGCGGCCGCTACGGGCGGACGGAGTCGCAGATTCCTTGCAGCCTGTCCGCGGCTGCGTCGGACGAACGGAGAAGTGCTGAACCGTACAGCCGAGGACCCAAGCAGGGATCTGGCTTCGCGGAGACGGTTTTGTTCGCTTTAGGGTTAGGGAAAGGCACTCCACCGAGGGAAACAAGAAACGGCAGGCTTGCCGGAGCTGCTTTAGGTCAGTCAGCACCCAAGACATGTTTGTTTGTACAGTGTTTACTGAAATCAAAGGGATTCAACAATGACTACGGGCCGCCTATGATGTTCCGCGACGGCTGGACGTCTCTGAAGGGTAGCTGCATGCTTCTCACCACTCTGCTGTCGGATATCCTGCGCAGACGATTTATAATTGCAGATGGATCACAGTGCATCCAAGGTGTATCCAAGGTGGATGATCAAAGGGCGACGTTTGCCAAAAGTCAAGACCCATCCAGCAGCTATAACAACTGTCACACGGTGAGTGGTGGCTGGTCACTGCTAATTATATACGAGTTATCTTCTGCTCTCCCCGAGAAGACCGGTGCACAGCTTTTACCTTGAAGCGAGGTAGCGTGGTATGCAAAATAAGCGATTACATTAATGAGCATCCACTACAGCAACGCACTGGGAGATTGTAATAGATAATTCTTTAAATATAATAAAATACAACTTCGCCAAGGAGATGAATAAAGTATTACAATTTTTTTTTAAAACTAATATTTAACTTCTTATCTGGCCTGTGCAGGTAATCGGTTTTAAAGGAAGACGGAAGTAGAAGAAGGATCTCCAAAACCCACGTCCGGCCCCAAATCCTCTTTAGTCTCTGGAAAATGAGGACTTCAGTTGTTTGGAACACCGTGCTGGGATACGGGGGAAATCCGCGTTCTCCTCAGCTCCTGTGTGACGTGTTTGCCGGCCCTCGGGGGGGTTTCCGTTTTGGTGTGTCCAGCTCAAAGTACGCGCTTTAATCCATAAGACAAAAGGTTATTCCGTTAGTTTTCTGCCAAAAGTCATTACATCATAATATTTATTTAGCAGACCTTTTGTTCATACAAGTTGCATGACAGGTTTATGTATTTTTTTTGCGCATTTTATGAAATAGCTACGTGTAGATCAAAGCGAAGTTCTCGCCAAGATTTCCTTTAAGTCTTTCAGTTAAAAAAACAGCACTTTTAATGTAAGACCATCGAGTATTACATCAACCGAATATTTTTATTTAAAAGTTCAAATGTAATACACATATGTCATTGTGACATGAAATATGTATTCAGTATTTCTGTGCTAAATTTGTTCCATACGCCATTTGAAATATGAGGATAAGCAGTCACCATTTATGTATAAATCACCGCACTGTCTGTTCATTAGGAGAAACTCCTGTCTTCATCTCTAATAATTATTGGCTGCTAAAGTGCTCAGTGGTTAAGATCAACTTGTAGTTGTATAATTGTTTTAAGACGCTTAAAAAGTCGAGAGCATTGTTAGGTGGCTTGGTAAATAACCTATATAACACATCACTATCTTTGAATATAGATCATACTCCTTCCCTGGGTCCCCCACCTGCTTCACTATCAATCCCATGACTGCCTCCTTGGGCCAGTGCTGTGGGATCAGGGTGATATCTAACGAAGTTGAGATCTCATAAGAGAGTGTCGATTATTGGGTCAAATGTAGTTTTTTTTTCCAGTTTGACCTGTTAGCCGAATCGCAGTATAATATTGATATCAATAATCGTATTGCTGGATGTAATATAAATAATAGAAAATCCTGCAAAATGCTGACAATATGGAACCTTTTCGGAGGAACCTGAGGAAGTCTGCAGTGGATGGGTGAGAGATCCTAGGAGCTGCATGTCTCCACAGTAAACAAGAATGGATTAATAGAGAACCATATTACGTATTAAATTCCGTAACACCCGGAGACCTCTGTCATTTTGGCTCCCTCATCATGGTGTATAAATCTGTAGTAACAAAAACGGGTGATTCTTTTTAACGACGTGTAATTTAAAAGCGTGTGTGAACCTGTCCAATTCTGTCATTTTATTTTGCAAAATTTCTCCATTAATGGAAATGCAGGAGGTTGGTACAGTACTGTTAATTTATTTTTGAGATGCTTTGCCATTTTGCTAAGAAAAAAAGAAATGTATGGATAAAGTAACTGTAATCTACAGAAAGACAGAAATACAGTCATAATAACCACATCATTAATATGGGAAAATTCCACGTTGAACCTCCTCCACGAATTTAGGTGATTCTGATTATTTATCAGATTTCTAAAATTGATGATGATGGTTAATGAGCAAATCATATTAATGATACAAGAAATCAGTGGATTTTTTTTGTAGAATGTTATTGCACAAAAAGCTTTGAAATATATTTTAGAAATTAAAGTCAAATTCAATCCATGCCTGTAATTTGCTCTGTTGATACACTATTTTGATTTATAGATCCATGTTTCAACCACTTATCCTGGAGTGGGTCATGGTGGGGGTCTTGGGTTCAGCAATCTTTCAGTATAATGCTGATGTCATGTCTGACTCTTCTGCTCAACTTTCCAGTACAGCAGGGGGCAGTAACTCACCTATTTTCAACAAGATGCAATACATTTAATTGAGGAAGAAGGACTGGTAAATGCCAAAACTGATTTACAAGCAATAATAATACTCACTAATATAAATAAAATGTTAATAAAAATAACATATGGATGCAATAATAACCACCATAGTAAGACTTATAATAACAATGCATTTTGGTAGCACAGGAGGTGAACTGATGTTTGTGTAGCTTGGTGGGTTGACCAATCTTTGTATCATGAATGGCTGAAAGAGTGTTTACAGGAATCTGGTGCCATTCAATCAAATTCATGCTAAATGGAAAATGAAGTCCTGCCTTTGCTGTCTTCAAGGGCAGCGTCACAAAAGTTGCAGAAGAAGTCTGCCATGTGACAGCGTATGTCTTGTTGACTTGAAGCACTGTTGGCCAAGGTGGTGTTCCTCCCAGCAGGCAGAAAGAGAGCATTATGGGATGTTGATGAATCCCTCGGATGGTGATATATCATGTTGCAGAAACTCTGGCTGTTACTGGAATGACTACACCCTGGCCATGCCAGGAACCAGGGAAGCAGTTTCAATATGTCCTGTCAGATCAAATCACACTCATCCACTTATTCTATGTTCTCCTGTAACTTACTACAAGCAAATCAAAGTCACTTTTAGTCACTTGGGATTTGAAAATATTAATTTGAACATTTCCTCACATGAATTTATATTGTACAAAATTATATAAATCAGAAAAACATTTCTTATGAAATCAGTCTTTGGACATTTAACATTAACATTCAGCATTTTAGTTGCTTAAAATTTCCAGTACATTTTCCAAAAACAAACATATACAGATAGACAGATAAAAATTTCAATAATCTGATTCTGTTTCCTTTCAATGGCAACAGTTTTATGTCTGAAACACCCCCCCTTTCTGAAAATGCCCAATAATGTATTGCTGTTGTTGCAACAAATGTAAATGTTTCTTCCTTTATGGTTAAAGACATAAGATAACAAAACAAGTAAAGGACATACAATGTGGTGTGCAAAAGCTTTTGACTTTTTATATGTACACAAGGCTAAAAAAAAACAAGGGAACCAGGGAGCTTTTCCCCTAAATGTACTATTAACCAGCTTAGATTGTGTAATATTAAGACATATTTTACGTTAAAACACCTACTATATGTTTCCGAGAGCCTCTCTACCATCATTTGTGGATTGTTTTGAGAAAAAAAGGTGTAAGCAGGATCCTTCTTTTGCATGTTCTCTGTGTAAACAAAAGACAGGGAAAAGCCCTATTTCTTTACTCTCAAGAGAACAGAACATTTTGAAACAATGGGTGCTAGAATTACAGGAGCACCCCTTGAAATTCATGGTTCTGAAAGACTTAAAAAAGGTAAAAAAATTAAAGAATTCAAGACCCCAGCGAAAAGGATTCTTTCTAGAAGGACAATTAGGTTTGAGTTGAATGTATCTCAACCACAGTTAAGCATGGAGGAAGAGGTTTCACAGAATGGGAAGATTTTTCAACTACTGGTACTGGTCAACTTGTGAATAGTGAAAAGTTAATACTGCAGTAAAGTTAATACTTTACTGAAGAAAATATTGTAGAAAGATTTGCAAGACAACACTTCAGTCTTTCTGTAAATCCAAGGGGAAAACATTGAAATGTAGTTATCTGTTTGCTAATTTAGTGACCATTCATTTGTTGTGAAAATCTAAATTTCCTGCCCCAGAGTGTATTAGTGTGTATACATAAATACTGTACATCATATCATTATTTCTTTCACCTCTGGCTGATTTTTCCAGGGGGTACAATGGCAAATTGACCCTGTCAGTCAACATTTAGTAAATATTCGCTACACTCTACACCTGTCAAAACTGGGCACTGATTAGTAATGTACTACGTAATTGGTAATTAATACTGTATTAATTACGTCCTAATGAGTTCGTCACACCACGAAGTTTAAAATAGCGATACACCGCAGCTACGGCAGCCGCGGAGGCCAAACAGGCGGAAAACGCGCGTTCTGTATTTACCTTTTGTCGATGATGGGAATTTATGTTTCGGAGACTGAGCGAAGAAAGGAAGGGTGGGAGGGATAGGAGTGATGGGTGAGATGGAAAAGAGCTCCGCTAAAACGGGGAATATCAATGAAAAAATTAATGTGAGATACAACAGTCCAGTTAGTCTTTTTATTTTCGCTGTCATATTATTTTGTAAAGCGACAAGCAGAATATTTAGCTAACACAAGAGAGCTGTTGCAGAAAGATGGCTAACTAGGTTGCTGTAAGAAGACGCTTAACAGCTAGTATGCTTAAGTAATTTAGACGGATTTTACACTCAAACACCATCACATCTCCCATTATAAATATTTAATCCATCGCAAAGGCCCGGAATGGAGCTGGGAAGCTTTCGCGGGAGCCCCGCCGGCTCGGGCGGCCCCGAATCACCTGACTGGCGGGAGGAGACGCCCGGTGGGGAGGCTGAGGGGAAGGACGCGGCCGCCGGGCGCGGAGGGCATGATGGAGCGGGCACAGGTGCCGGGGAGAGCAAGGAGGCGCAAGATGGTGCTGGGCACTACCGAGGGGAGGAGGAGGATGGGTACGACGAAGAATTAGACCCCAGGATTCAGGTAAATGATTCCTTAAAAATGAATACACGACCATATAAGTATGGAGAAAAGTGGGCAGATAGACAGCGATACCAAAAGCCGCAATTAAACTCGTTTATGTGTATAAATATATTGAATGTATTGAGAACATATTAAATTTAATCTGAAAAAATATACCAAATATAATACTGGGGGTCCACTGTAAATAGTTTGAACGAAATTGGTGTCCAGTGAGTGAGGGATAGTCCTAGTTTTCTTCTGTTCCCCAGAGCGTTAGCATATTTCCTTGTCAAATCTTTTAATGTCTATTGAGTTTTTGTTCTGCAAGTTTGACATTTGTGCTAATGCTAGAGTCTCAGAGATTACGGCTCATGTCATGTGACACTGAGAAATCGCAATGCTATCATAGTCCATGCATGCATGTGTGCATCCATCCATCCATTCATCAGTCCATCCGTCCATCCATCTATCTGTCCATCCATCTATCTGTCCATCCATCTATCTGTCCATCCATCTATGCATCTTCAGAGTGTTTAGTCTGCTGGGGGTGTCCACTGTAGATCCTGAATAGGTTATTCTTTATGCTGCACTAGTTTGGACCTGGATGATCACTGGAATTTTATTGCCAGTATCAGTACTTAGTGTCTGATTACACTCAATATAATTATTATTTTATTTGTTTTTAGGATTTTGTTTCTGTTACAAGACGCCACCGTGGTCAGGCTGATTCGCTCTCGTGCCACGATCAAAGCGGTAGGCCGGCTGAGTCAATGCTGTGACAGAGCAGCGCTGGTGTCAGTAGTAGCACCGTGGTTCACGGCAGCCTGCCAGGGTGTCAGCGCGGTGAATCTGAAGGTGACTGCGGGAGCACCGCTGGTGTCGCAGACTGCGATCGAAAGGCTGTGATTGGTTGTGGTATGCGTGTCTCTTGGTTATGCTGATGTAAAATGTGTGTGGGGGATCAGAATTTAGAATAAAATGGGAGAGAGATGGCATACATGCAAGGAGAGCATTATTGAAAATCGCGACAAATTGCATTGTGTGGCCTATCCATCAATCCAGCCGACCATACAATTATCAATTATCTATCCAACGTTCATCTGCTTACCTTGGGTAGGATTGTGGGGGTGCCTGGGGCTTATTCCCAATCGCACAAGGCAGGGGTGCACCCTGTATGGGATGCCAGTCTATCACGGGGCACACACACACACACACACAGACACATACACACACACAGTGATGTTTAATTAGACTTATGGTATGTGTATGAAGGACTGATTAAGGATCTCGTGTTCTGATACTGTCGTCAGTAATAGGAAGGGAGTTTTCACTGCTGCAGGGAGTTTGGAAGGAGTACTCTGGACTCATTTGCACGTTGGAGGAATCCGTCCTGTCAGTTGATCCGCTTTGTCGAATGCTGTTGAGGAGGAATTGGGCTTTCTCTCCGGCAGAATTGACTTTGCTGCTCATTAAGGATACGGCAGACTGAGCAAAATGCCCTGGATCGAAGATGGAGCAGTTAGGCTCCGGTTTGAGGAAGGGTGGAGCGTTTCACAGTAAATGCTCTCTGGAGTTCAAACACGATTAGGATCTCCAGCGGGCAGACCGTCGGAGGGTGGAGGTCTCAGCCCCCTGAACGGTTCCCAGGAAGAATCTGAAACTAGGCGTGGCTGCGATAGAAGCATACGGTCGAGAGCAGAATGCTCATCGTTCCACTGCTGAGCCGGATAAAACCGCCATCGTGTAAGTGTCCCTCGTAATCATGTCACTCTTTCGTAGGAGGAGTTGGAACACCTTAATGAAGCCAGTGAGGAGATTAACAAGCTGGAGCTGCAGCTGGATGTGAGTGACACCCTCACTAAATGTCAGTGTGCTTGTCTAGGTGTGTCAGTGTTCTTTACTCGCTATCAGTGTGCATTGAGTTAGCATCAGTCACTTTCTGTGCCCTCCTGCGGCCATTTCTGGCCCCGCTGGCTCTAACGGCACGTCCGGTCGGTGCTTCGAGCTCACGTTCCTGGCATCCTCTCGCTCCCCGCATCCTTAGGCCCTGTCCGCATGGTGAATATTGACCGCATGGCAGTGCAGAGCTCAGAGAACGCGAGGCCCGTATTCAGAGCTATAAAAACGCGTAACAGATGAAACGGTATGGGGATGTGAAAGTGTTTTTGATGAGCAGCTTGTTTCATACTGAAGCCAAATGAAGCAGAATGTCTGAGAAGAAACATCTCATCAGCATCGTTTTTGGGCTGATGATTGTAATGTAAAGTCAGTTTTAACACAACAAAATGAGTAATAGTAACGACAGATAAAGAAATATGATAATAAATGCGACACATGAAAAATGAAGCATATACACAGTATGACATACAGCACACGCCTTTATGACATACAGCACACGCCTTCATTAACGTCCAGGTGAATGGCATCGATGTCGCGTTCACCCTGCCAATCTGTGCTTTTTTGTTGTGCCTAACTTACAATAACTGACCTGATTTAATTTCACACAAAGTAATTTTTTCCAGTTTACTGCGTTTAGCAGTAAAACAAGACGTAGAAATACCGTACATTACGTTCTTTGCATCTTTGAGTTTGAATGGATTTCTACAGTATTTACTTCTGGAAGATTTTTCAGGTGCCATAATCATACTTGCCGTTTGTCCTGTTGCATGCAGTAGCAAGCAGTCGCTCTTGTGGGATTAGTTATGCTCATTAGTGGTCCCAGCGAAGAAGCCTTAGAATGATAAAAAGGCTTTGTTGTTATATAAGGACCCGGAAAGCGTAGCTCTTTGAGTCTGTGTGCTGGCTGCCCGTTCTCCCCTCGCAGGACGCCCGGTCAGGGTACAGGCGGATCCTCACGGACTCGGCCAGGAAGCTGAACGCCCAAGGCTCCCAGCTGGGCGGCTGCATCGAGAAGGCCAGGCCGTACTACGAGGCCCGGAGGCTGGCCAAGGAGGTGCGAGGCGGCGCTCCCAGGGCCCCGTATCCTCCATGTGCTCGAGCCGTCGTCTCCCGTGGAAGGTCAAAATGCAGTATCTGGATAGACTTGCTCTAACTAAAAGTTAAGATTTTAGGCAGATTTTACCCCGTGTGATAAACTGCGACTTCGGTGACTAAAGAATTCTGTGGATATTTCCGATGATAGGAGGAGCAGTAGTGGCTGGGAGGGGGCTCTTGGGGGGGGGGGGGGGGGGGCTCTTCGGGTAATTTCCTTATTTGGCAAGTATCCACCCCGATCCATAGTGTATTAGGGTAGCTTCCCCTAGAGCAAACCATGTAACCTCTCATAGAGCATTAGTGTGGAGCAGGCCATTGTTAGGCTGTTGATCAGCGATAATTAAGTGACAGATCCTCCTGACTGTTAAACCTTCCATTACCCGAAGTGCTAAACGGAGTAAGTATTGTGTCCTTTTCGACACTCCTCGGGCCCAGGGCTGATAATTACGAAGCGTTTTCCTGGATCCTATTTTTGTTGTGTGAAAGAAAAAAAAAAACCAAAGCAGCTTAACTGATCTTACACAAAACACGTACAGAGAACAAGACATTCCGAATAATGCCGCTGTCTGTTGTTTTATGTCACTCCATCAGTCGTTTGCTGATTGTTTGATCCAGTAGCATGTATATTAATTCCAATACATTGTTTTCTGTTATATAATGAAGTCCTCTATTCATAATCTAGGCGTGGGAAATCCCCATGGGTGTCACTCAAACAATTCCTCCCCTGGCTTCTTTAGGTCAAGTCAAGTAAAGCTTTAATGTCATCTCAGCCATGTACAAGTGCTCAGTGAAATGAAATAACGTTCCTCAAGAACCCTTGGTGCAGCATTTCACGGCAGGACAGGCATTACAGTGCTAAGGACAACTTACGGAGCACAAACGATTATTGCTGCACGACTATCAATAATTCAAGGGGAGGGAAGACAAAGGGGAGACAACTACATCTATTTCCTGCCAAACATAACAAACCTTCCACATTAGACAAACAATACACTGAACAATGAACAATGGGCTCTGTGTAGGCCCAGCAAGAGACCCAGAAGGCGGCTCTGAGCTACGAGCGGGCCGTCTCCATGCACACGGCGGCCAGGGAGATGGTGTACGTAGCAGAGCAGGGGCTCCTGGCCGACAAGAACACCTTGGATCCGACCTGGCAGGAGATGCTGAACCACGCCACCTCCAAGGTGAGAGTGCAGAGCCGTCCTTCAACACGGACAACCTGGGGCTGTTCTGCCGGGAGTCCGATGGGTCCATTTCAGAATGTGGACGCTATTCTGCTGAACCCGAAAAGCTTTTGACCTTCAACAGTAGTACCTAAAATTACTGCTAAGTAATGTAACCTGAGGTTGTTTGTCCTTTCTAACAAAAAAACCTCGTGAAGCAGTTTGATATCAGGGTGCAGGGTTGGCTGCATGGGTGACCTTTGTAGATTTGTAGAGAAGTGATAGATCGAGATACCGCTGCCCTATGGCAACAGAACTCTTACGGTCCAGCGGGGGGCCTCTCACATGGCCGCTCGCGTTCCCGGCAGGTGAACGAGGCTGAGGAGGAGCGGCTGCGCAGCGAGCGGGAGCACCAGCGCGTCACGCAGCTGTGCCAAGACGCCGAGGCCCGAGTGCAGACCCTGCAGAAGGCTCTGAAGAGGGTGATCATCAAGTCCAAGCCCTACTTTGAGCTCAAGGCCCAGTTCAATTACATCCTGGAGGTACTCCATGAGCTCGTCCTCCATCACAGCAGCCTTTTCCCGCTGAATGCATCATAACACATTGGGTTTGATCCAGAAGGAGCTCAACTGTTAACTCTACAGTAATGAGATGCGAATCCTCCAGCAGGTTTGTGTGATGGATTAAACCTTTGCTGCGCTTAACAGGGAAGACGCTCAAGACTGGCGTATTTGACACTGAGCACTTGCTACTTCCAGAAATGTTTTGTCACTGATGGGTGTGATGGTGTCAACATTTTCAATATTAATTTATTATATTCTATTTATAGGGTGACTCACTCGACGTGCAGTTGTGGTTTTGATAGGAGGGGGCAAAAACGCGGTTCGTCTGGGGGTCCCTGACGACTGGGTTGAGAAACAGTGATTTAGGCTAATTGGCTCTAAATTGTCAGGTGTGTGTGTGTATGTGTGTGCGCGCATGCGTATCCCCGGTGATGGGTTTGCATCCCATCCAGCGTGTACCCCAGCCTTGTGGTCTGTGGGACAGGACCCAGGCCCCCCTACGGCCCTGTCAAACATAAGCGGTTGAAAGATGGATGGGTGGATTTATAGTTATTTGAAGTGTTGTTTCCTCTGACCAAGTAAAAATGTTTTAGGATAACTTGTTTTCTCAACCCAGCTGACTGTCACAGTTCTGACAATTGCATGTGCATGAAATGCAATGTTGGTATTAACATTGCACTTTGTGCTGCTCTGGGGTTTTCCTCTAAAAAGGGTTTTCTTAGATGATTCCTCATCTAAGAACATAAAAAATTCACAAAGAGAGGAGGCCATTCAGCCCATCAAGCTCGTTTGGGGAGAACATTACTAATAGCTCAGAGTTGTTAAAATCGTATCTAGCTCTGATTTAAAGGAACCCAGGGTTTTACTGTAGCTTGCACTACACTATTAGGAAGACTATTCCATACTCTGACTACACGCTGTGTAAAGAAGTGCTTCCTAAAATTTGTTTTAAAATGTTCGCCCGCTAATTTCCACTTATGGCCACGAGTTCTTGTAGTCAAACTAATATTGAAATAGCCATTTGGCTGAACAGCATCCAGACCTGTTAGAATCTTATATACCTGGATCATGTCCCC
>JAODKE010000146.1:16890996-16921730 GCA_026779605.1 Mormyrus hasselquistii
TATCATGTAGAAGATGGTACGACGGGATGTGTGCGGGTCGTTTGGTGCGTAGATCCGGAGGGGGGGGGGTGGGGGGGGTGGGGGTGCGGGTGTGGGGGTATTGCATGCCTGCAAATTGTACCAATTCCTGACGCCGACCCGAGAAAACTCTGACAGAAAATGACTTGTTCGCCCCTGTCAGTACCACTCATTTACTATTCAGTGGGAAATGCAGAGAGTTAATTACCATTGTGATAAGCTAAGTGAAGCTGTATCAGGAGAATATTTCAATTAAACGGAGTCCGGATCACGGAAAGTGGGAAGCAACAGGAGAAGAATTATTATGAGACGTCGAAAGGAATTATTGTCTCCTATCTGAACAAGTGTAACATTCAAACTAATAAAACAGCTTATGCGGGAAAATGTCCTGTGGAATCTCCCAATATGCTGGTACCGTGCCTTTGAATGGATCTTGAAATATGTGTTTGGCACCGACTCCTGTCCGTCTCCAGGTGCTTTGCCCTGTGTTGAGTCATCCGTGTTTAAGAGTGGCCGACATCATAAAAAGGCTAGGATGGGGGGAAGACTTGCTTGGGGGGGGGGGGGCGTTTATGACATGCATACTTTGACCCGTTGTGGGCAATGCAATATAGGTGCCAGCTTGGCACAGTTTGGTGTCCCCCACCCCACAGACCACAGTCAGACATAATTCCGCACGTATGAGCCGAGCTCCAGCCGCCCGCTCATTAGGTGACCTCGTCATACTGTAAAAGCCAGGTAGCAGACGTCGAGCAGATGGTGCAGACTGCTCAGCTTGGAGCTGCGAGGCACGCGCCGCTGACAGATACTGTGGGTGGAAAAACATCCCGGGGACAGATGTGACCATTAGCTCTCCTCGTTATCCCATGACCGGCTTGATTAGCACGATTGCGGTGCCCAAAGGGGTCACGCACAGGCGCTCTGGCGAGCGATAGCTCTACTGTCGCCGATCACCGACTTGACACAAACGCATTGGGCTAACAGCTGCTCTATACCATACATACGGTGGCTTCCACAGGGCTTATCAGTAGCATAAAAATGACTGTAACACTTTGCTTAAGGCCATGTTTTTAGTAATTTAAAAACGCATAAAGCATTATAAACTTGGCTATACTGTAAATATAGCCAAGTTGGTGCTCACCAAAACATTATAGCCAAGTGTAATGCATTATGAATGCTTTATGCAGTTCTCATCTATAACGTACTACAGATGACTCCATAATGCATCATAATGGTTGGCATATGCATTAAAGATGCTTTATACTGCATTATAAAGGTGTGTGTAGGGCATTGTAGCTGAGAGCTTCATAAGGCAGTCAATGCATAAAAAACATGGCTATAACGTGTCATGCCTTTTTAGGCATGTTTGTAATGCTTTATGAATGCTTTATTTACGAATGTGTTTATAAACGACAACATTTATTCATAACTAAACTACTGCAATTATTAACGGCAAAGCTCAGCTCTTATGACGACAGTTTCATTTTCATTTTAAATCTTTACATATCTACATAAAAAAATATGTTTTCTTGAGGAGAATGTTTATTCCATCTTTGAAAAGTAATTAAGAATATACTTCTTGTACTATACTGTCATTATTCATGTAATTCTTAAGTACAGGGAAGCGCCAAAGACACCCAAAGCTTTTCGAGTCCTGGCCCAAAAGCAGGACTCTAAATCTGCCATGGCTATGTGCAAACTGCCAGCGTTTAAGTAGCAAGCGGTTTGAACAGAAGCAACAAGAAGAGTCACCGTTTCTCGGAACGGATCCAGCACCCTGACGTAAATTATCTAACCCGCCAGGCCAGAAACCTCGAGCTCGGCCTTCCGCCCGTGATATTGACTTACCTTAAGGACAATCACCAGGTTCTTCAATTCAGGTTCAGGTGCAGAGGCTGCGAAATGACTTCACAAGGTCAGCCTCACAAAAAAAAACACTTCACTTTAAAAAAAATTCGCAGTGAGGCAGCTAAAGCCCCCGAGCTGAGGACCCAATGAACTGAATCTTGTAAATGTATAAGAGGTTGAGAATGGGGACAAGAAGACTTACAATGCTACAGTGCACCTTGTTTGCCTTACTTCAGAATTATATGATATTATTACAACAAATGGGTCTCATCATTAAAATGTGACTAATAAATATAGTATAATGGAAGAAACATTTCAGGGAGACATTAGAGTGAAATTATCAGCTACCAGTGAAATTATGAAGCTTTCCACAAGCCGGGTTTGAATGTATTGTTTGAAAGCGTTGTAGTTACAGGTATATAGTACAATTAAACTTCATATATTTATCCTTCAGATTGTTGCCAACAAAGAAATAACACCAGTATATACAACACACCAGTTATTTATATGAAAAATTTGGGGTAGAATCTGAGATTGAAGTGTCAAAGTATCAGACTAGCAGCAGGAATGTTTGTAGTGCACGATTACCATTTAAAAGACAATATGTGGACTGCTTTTATGCCAAAACGCTTAGTCATACAATTTCATCCATGTCTGTATGAGCAGCAGTTGAGTCACTGTAGGCTGCCACCAAAAATACACTTTTCAGACCTACCTTCAAACCTAGCAAAAGCAAAGTAATTGTACGATGGTTTTATTAGGTTGCTTGAAATGTTCAGTGTTAGACTGATCTGGGTCTCTCAACCAGCAAGAATGACTACATGTATATATGGGAAAATGAACCCACAAGCCCCCATGTGATTTTCTGGATGGCACCCTTTCATGTTCATCTTCTGTGCTCCATTAAAGCTTTGCTTGGTGAAAAATATGTCTTCTTTCTCTCACAGTGTCACGCTCCCCAAAGAAGCAGGCAATGGGAGCCGTGGATATAAGAAACAGGGATTTATTATCAGGCAGACAGACTCAAAGACACACGCAACGTCAATGACCGGACTGGGGAAACAAACTGAAACGCAGACTTAAATACATGAAACTAATCAGGACAACTCAAAACAGCTGATGAACACGGGGATTCCACACAGGGCTGATGAGGGGGCGTGGCTCATACGAGGATCGGACGAGCAGGTCATGACACACAGAATGAATGACAAGGAAACTACACGACTGACCATTGAAATTTTCAGCCCTGGATACGTAAACAGTTTTTTACGGGTGTGGCTGTCTGAATGGTAAGGATTCTTCCCCGTGCTATGGGGTGTCATTGTTTCAGGATGGGGCATGATTTATGTGAAAAATTAACCGCATATTTAATGAAATATCCGTTGACTTTGCAGTGGCACGGTGTGGAATCCTGCCATGAACACAGAGTCAGAGTGATGGTTTGTTGGTCTCTTGATGTCCCCAAGGTATATCTAGGCAATCAAAAGTGACCATGATGACTTTCAGCACATCAAAACAGCAAATTGGTTCTGCTTGAGGAATTAAGAGCGCTCCACAGTCCTTCATTCACACTGTTTGTTTTCACTTATATTTTGCACATTAAATTATAAGGACAACTTGGTGGCTTAGTGGATATCACTGTTGCCAGGGAGGTTCAAATCCCATCCCATACTCTAAGTGTGTGTAGTTCTGCATGTTCTGCCTCTATTTGTATGCCTTTCCTCTAAGGACTTGGGTTTCCTCTATGTACACAAGTCAACTTACAAAACTGAAAGCCATAAACATCAACTGCATTACATTTTTCAGATAGCTAATGTGTTTCACAACCTTCTTGAAATTTTGATGTAATTTCCTTGAGTTCCTAAAAACATTCTTCAACTAGAATGCATTACTTGCTAATCCTGATACCACATCAATTTTTCATGCTCTGATTAATATCTAAGACGAAAGAGCGTAACATATTTAAAACATCTTTATTTTACTAAACTGACGTAGTGTTAGCACAACTTATTAGAATATTATAATATTACAGATTGTCACTCATCTATTTTCCTTAAGTACTGCAGGTAAGAGAGACACATTCACTCATAGCAGTCATCAATCCATGGCACTGCGGCGGGAGAACTATACAAAATCATGCAGGATTGACAAATTACACACTCATCAAGCCTCACAATGAATCGGAAAACCTAATAATATGAAAGGACAATGATGAGTACTGAGCTTCCCCCGAGTACATTTCTGTATAAAATACCATGTTTAGCAGTCAGTTCTTAACAGTACAGGCAGTGCCCTGGTTACAAAAAGATCCATTCTCTAAATCTGTATTTAAGTCAAATTTGGAGGTAAGTTGAAAAAATAATAATGCGGTACATAATAATAAATAATAATTACCATAGTAAGAATAAAAAGAGCAATAATGAACGCAACTACATATGGCACTGTACTGTCCTTTGAGTGGACGAACTGCTGAAGCCATGCAATGTTTTCATAAGCGTCACACATTCATTATCATGTCATATAATCCCTAACAGCCCGTCTGTAAAGACAAGTTGCCTGTAAGTCGGATGTCCTTAATCCAGGGACTGCCTGCAGTGTGTAAAGCCCTTATCAGCTCTTTGAACTTATAACTGGTTAGCACCATCACTCATTCAGCAGTGTCGATTCCCGAGTAATCGCATACTGTGAACAGACTGGAACCTGAAATAGTTACTTATGAGTAAATTGAACTACATGTCCCAGTGCTTTTCATTCACCTGGACAGCTGGTTTTCACCTCCAAGCAGCTGGAAGCACTTGCGGGTTGTGCAAGCCCTTTATTTCACAAGCTGTCAAATTAAATATTGATTTTTTTTTTCCCCTCACTCTTTTTTTGGGACATGCATCATCCAACTTTACTTTTGATTCACAGGATCCTCCAGTCGACCAAGCTTGTTTAGATGACAAAGGCAGGAATCAATTCAATAATCTTTTAACCCGTTGGGCAGCTAATCAGAACAATTCAATTTCTATCAAATTTATTTTTAAGCAGCACCTTTCCCACCATGGTTTCTGATAAAAGCCTTTGTTGCTATACAGCAACAAACTTCACAGAAACAACCAACATCAAAATCAACCTGCTTCGGTGACGGTGCACTGAGACCATGGGGGATTATTTGCATAGATTTAAAATTTTATACACAGAAGATCAGACCTCATGTACGCACAAAATCACTACATAAATAAGGGAGACTGACAAAACAATGGTAAGGAACAACTACTGCAGGACATTGTCTCCAGGACGTGTGAATCAGCAGCTACATTGCATAGGGGCTTCGGCTCCTGCTTTGAAGCCAGCAGCATCTCAGCCGCCTTGCACACTTCTAGAAAGTTCCATAGCAGCTTTTTTTTTCTTTGTACTATAAACAGAAAAAACCCATAGTGCAATATGGTATATTAGTACCATTGCCAATAAAAAAAACAATCTCCCAAGATGGGTTCATAGAAAGGTTACTTAATACTTACTATATTTACTGTAATGTGCCCCACTAGTATTGCTACTACATTTCAAAACATCTTATCTGTTTCAGTATTTTTTTTTTTTTACATTTCACTGCAATATGATTACACGCTCTCAAGTAATTCACTCATTTCATCCAATACATAATTACAATATCATTACTCAAGAACTCATTTCTCTCTCTCGCTCTCTCTCTCTCTCTCAGGTATATAGGATCGTAATATAATTACTGATAAATGTGCGTTCATCTCCTGGTTCCCATACCGGACGATTCCGCTTATCAGAATCATATTTCTAACCGGCCATTCAGTACATTTGCCTGTCAGCATAAATTTCTCCCATTTAGCGCCATGCTTGTGACAGGGGGGGAATAATTGTATCCCCCCCCCCCCCCCACCACCACCCCCCCATCCCCCATCTGCCTGTTACAATCTACCGCTGGCATGTCGGCTTCTTCCACGCCGTGATTACGCAGGGTACTTCTGTGATTCCTCTCTGGCTCTGGAACAGCAAATGAGTGGTATTCCATAATTTTGTTTCAGCTTAAAATAGACAGCCCCACTCTTTGCTGGCTTCAGATGTTCCCACCGAACACGGTTGTCACTGGTCTTTCGGTGGTCTATTAAATAATATGGAGCTGGTGAATGAACTCTGTTGTGCATCTGATATTAAAGAACTGCCCCCCCCCGATCAGTGAGTCATCCACACTATTTTTGACTCAACAATACTTCAGGGACACCCAGAGAAAATATTGTCGACTGCTCACATAAAACACTTCCAACCTTAGCTCTTTAAATCAGTCAAAAGTTCTGCAATGCTAATATAACAGATTGTAGATTAAAACTCACTGTTGGATAGGATGATGGTGACCTTCTCCAAGTAGAAAGTCAGATAGCATTTTCTGTTGTCCCGGAGTGTCGTGGCCACAGAACAGCTGTACATGAATGTGATCCCATATGCATGAATGAATCCATATTTTGACATGAATGCAATGTAAAATCTGCCAGTGTGGTATTGTGTGACTGAGTGTACATATACAGTATATAATATATATATACACAGCATTGGTGGCTGGTGGTTAAAGAAGTTGAGGAGGTAAGAAGATAATTCCTTTTACAAAATTGCAATAGTGAATTTTTCAAAGAGGAGCAAAAATGTGTTTTTATATGATAATGAAATTATAGTAATGAGTTCTTTCAAAGTTACTTGTTTCATAATTTAATCTCAAAAATAGCAGTGGTAGTGCCTCCTCTGCCTCTCTGGAACACGGCACTATGAAATCAGGGTTGTATAATGTTAGCAGCAGTGTGGTGTATGTCTGCCTCACGATTGGCCCCTCTTCTGGATTCCTGCCTTTTATGAAATCATGGAGCACTGTGTGGGAGGTTCATGCTAAGGGGTTCTGCTCGTGTCCCCCTGCAGCTTCTTTTGGTGACGCCTCGGATACCAACCAGCCAAAGCCACTCAAGGTTGCTGCTCCACCGTCACATTCTCACTGCGCCTGCAGTAGAGCCTTGTCACCATGTCAGAATTATACCCCGCAACCCTGACCGCTTTGTCTTTCCTGTATCAGAATCAGAATCGCTTATTTACATTAAATTATTACGCTTTGTAACCTACGGCAGTCTCGGCCCATTACTGTATCAGCTGAGCGCGTAAGGCTTGTTTCACGTAGCCCTCATAAACCTTCCAGAATATTCTGCTGTCTGAGTGTTGGGGTGGTGTTGTTGCCACACACCTCTGGAGTGGGGGGTTCCAAATGTGTGTAGTATTTGTATGTTCTCACCATGTTGGGTGGGTGCACTGGTTCCCTACCCCCCCAGTCCATAGGTATGCAGTGAAAAGAATGGCGTCTCTAAATCACTCATTGTGTGTGTGTGTGGATTAGCTTTATATTACATTATGGGGACCAAATAAAAACCTGTTATTTTGATGTTGTGATATAAAGATCTGTGAATGCAATCAAAAAGCTAAAAATTTTGTTTGGTTACTTATAGTTAAGGTTAGGGCTGTCATCATGTTTTCCCCATAGAAATTAATGGAGAGTCCCCACAAAGATACAGTTACAAGCCTGTGTGAGTGTGTGTCTGTGTGGGTTTGCATAAATCACATTTGAGGACCAAATTGTCCCCAAAGTGTAGTAAAACCTGAAACCTGTTTTCCCTACTTTTGGGGACATCGTTTGAGGTCCCCATTTTGATAACCTTTGTTTTATAAAAATCTGTGAATGCAATCGAAAAAGTAAAAATGCCAAAAGTCTTGTATTTGGGTTGATTACTTATGATTAAGGTTAGGGATGGGTAGGGGTTAAGGGTGTCGTGATTGGGATTATGGTTTTTCCCATAGAAATGAATGGACAGTCCCTATTTAGATAGGAAGACCAACTTGTGTGTGTGTGTGTGTGTGTGTGTGTGCGTGTGTGTGCACCCTGCAGGGGGCTCGTCTCCTGCCCAGGGTGTCCCTGTGTTGCCCGGGGTTAGGCTCCAGGTCCCCCATGATCTTATATTGGATAGACGGTTGGAAGAAGGACGGACAGAATGTTTCGCTATACCATGAATATACGCAAAGCAGAAAACAGAAAGCAAGAGCACCATGTCCAATCTCCTTATAGATAGTTGGTGCTTTTGTTGCTGTCTGCTTTCTGTGGCAGTTTAAGAACATTGGGAAATTGTCTGTGATTGTCTGTCCTTCAGAATGCCTCATTGTCACTGGTTAATGAGCACTCTGCTGCCATACTGCTAATGTTATGCATCATCAGTGGGCTAAGCGCGCAGCCCGTGTCCCCTTGTGTATACGCGCCTTCATTGGGCTCCTTTGATCTTCTACAACAAATTGAAACAGTTCTCGTTTAATAAGCACGATAATATTAATAGTGGCATTATTTCCTCCACGAAAGAATTATAATACCGTGGCATATAAATATAGAGCGATAGCATCCATCCACTCATCCGTCTTCAGATCGCATCTTTTCGTGCGGGGAGGAGAACAGTACATTTACATTTTATTATTTTGCATTTATTTATCCGGCATACGCTTTTGTTGAAAGTGATGTAAGTAGCACATTACAAACATCACACGGCCGTCAAGGAGTCAACTAGGCTTAAGTGCATGTAGGCGGAGCTCCCAGTGAATACGCAGGTACAAGTGTGAGCAGTGACAAAGCAAGAGTTATGCAACATATTTCAATCATCACAATAACCTAATGGAGATAGTAGTAATTCAATACTGATAGTCATATGATTTTGTGCCTGTGAGCAGAAGGTCACTAGTTCAAATCCCATGGTCGGCAGAGTGATTTCAGCGTTGGACCCTTGAGCGAGGTTTTCAACCCCGATTGCACCAGGGACTGTCTGACCCCGATTTCTCAATCGTGCATCACTTTGGATGAAAGTGTATGCTAAATAAAAAGATGTAGCTTGTCATCGCCTACACCTTTGTAACAGCCCTTTGCGCTAGAAGGTGTGTGAGGCGCTACCGTCTCCGCAGTGCCACCATGACAGCGTACAGGGGAAGATGGCTCTTTGAATGTGCTTTCAAATGGCAGCAGACTAACTGGAAATGGTCCCGCCGCGAGCTGGCTTCCCAGGACGCGTGGAAGCGATAGTGTAGCCGCCCCCTCGGCTTAAAGCCGCACCCCCCTCTCACAGACACCTGGCCCTGGGGGCGTGCAGCTCCTCGCTTCTCTGGCGTCACTCCTTCGCTGCCGTCGTCGTGACCACAGTTACCGTAGTCGCTGCGATCTCCGTCGTCTAGTGACCTTAGCTGTATCCTTCTCCTCCCTTGTCATGTTCTTTCTTTCCCGTGCGTTCTGGTAATGGCTGTTGCCAGAGCATGGTTAGGCCAGGAATCTTTCCCCTTGAAAACATTTTTATTATGTGATAATTAGTATGATCTGCAGCCATTTTCATGTGTCCGTATGCTTCCTGTATGAGTATGCATGCGGCTTGCATGTTCTCGTCATGCTTGCTTGGGTTCAGAAATATTCCTCGATGTGAGTTGAGTCTCTAAATTGCCGAGAGTGCACAATCACATTTATGTACGTGTGCTCTGTGATGGATTGCCCTGGGCTGGCTAGGGTAGTGTTTCGACTCGCCACAACCTCATATTGGATTTGTATATGCGGAAGATGCCTGCACGGATGGACTATCACTATTTTATATTTATTGTAAATGGACTATGTAGTATGACTGTGTAAATCAGCGAAATTAAGTTAAGGCGTGATTCACAGAGCTGGCACAACAACAGTACGATTAATGACACAGACGTATCCAAATGCCGCACAGACCTTTCTCTTCAGTTTTGGGCGACAGAAAACAAAACATCATCCGTGTCGGTGTAACGGTGTGAATCACACCTCTAACAGAGCTCATTGTGCACTTAACAACTTGTTCTTTCTTGCACATTTTACTTGGATCCTTACGGTCAACCTGACTTGCATCTGAGATGCGTACCGTGGTAATTTACTGGTTAAGTTCGATTTCGCGTTGATTGGCTGTTCCACGCAGGCAGCCAATTAAATCATAAATTAAAAAAAATTCAATGTTTAACTTTTTGAGTACAGAATTTACTACTTCAGGAGTGATGCACAGATGTAGTCTTACGCGAATCAGCGCAAAACCTGAAGCGAATGAACCACGTTGTTCCCGGCAGGCTGAATGAATCGAAAGGTCTGAAAAGTCAGAGGATGGGATGATGGGAGAGGGAGAGGCAGGGAGAGGGAAAAGTAGGCAGGGGGGGGGTCAAAGAATAGGAAATATGAAAAACAGACTGAAAGATAAAGAAGAGACGGGGGGGTGTAAGTAGTTGCCTGGCAACAGCGTTAGGCAGCACTGCCTGCTCCCATTTCTGTCAGAGAAAGCGAGGCCCTTCTGTTACGTGATGTGTCTCACTGTGAGGTGTGTGTGCGCGCGTGTGAGTAATCAGGCAGCCGTGCGGCAAGCAAGGGTCAGAGTGTCAGGAGGGTCACCACGGGGCATTAACATGACAGTCAGCCATGATTAGCAGAGTGTGAAAGGGCTGCATTAGATCCACACGCTTCCCCAGGCTCCTTCCCCAGGCCTTTACTTTTTAAACTGCAGACTGGACAATTTGTCAATGAGAGAAAAATATGGGGGAAAAAACGAACTGAGAACGCTTCAGTGTACTTTGTATACTGTAACATAAAAGTGTGGTGTCGCTGGTGTTTTTCATCCATCCATCCATCTTTCCATCAATCCATCCATCCATCCATCCGAAAACTTAATCCAGCGCAGGTTATCGGGGGAACCCTGGATCCAGTCCCTAGCAGCATGCAGATATGCAAACTGGCACCTGCGAATTGGCTGTAGCGCGTCTTTATGCGTGTGAGTGTGTGTGAGGGTGTGCTTCGGAGAGCCCTGTCATGTGTCACCGTTTCACTGTTTTGTGACCCACGTTTAAACACTTTCATTACATTCTGATGCCTTTAGTCCAACACTTTCGCTCCACATTTCACATTGGCATTGTAATTATATGGTTTAAATCATTTGTGAATCATGAAATATGTTCTTGTTTGCCATTATAAAGCAGGTGCCCTGGTAGTCATTTTAAGTAACATACAGAATAACTTACTAGACATAGTAGATATTTTTATTTCCGTCTAAAGGATAAACTATTCTGACCAAAAGACATTAGACGCTAGTGCCTAGTTAGTTTAGGACAATATTTTGAAATCTTGGTGACAAAATCAGGCAGCATAATTTACACCCCCCAACAATTTAATCGTGGCAGACCTCCCCGGGTTGGTATAATATTATTGCAAACATTTCAAAATACCAAAATACTGTTGCTTTTGAAAATACCATCAAAATACCGCAGTATAAGGTCTGGGCGGTATGGCAGTATGATAAATGCAATATTGCCCAGCCTATGTTAATACATTTTCCATTCTGGGTTTACACTAACTCGCAAAGCTCATCTAAATATGGGAAGTGCTCATAAATGTCCCAGCATCAGTGCTTTCAATATGCGCTCATCTTTAGTCTGGTGGCGGAGAAAGAGCTCGGTGACATTGACCAGGGCCTAATTGTAGATGCACATTTGGCAGCCTCATCGGTTAGTAAATGCTGTGTCAGTTCCTATCGTGCCAACAGGACTGCTTTCAGACAGTGGATATAGGGGTAGAGGGAGCAGCACTGGAGTACAGTAAAGCTCCAGGGAATACCGTTCAATGCTGGGACAGCAGTTTTGATTAGGAAGCTGTGTGTATGATGGTCTGTGAGACAAGATGCAACAGCGGTAGCATCACAAGAGAGAACAGACTCACACATTAAGGGCAATTTAGAGTTTCTAGCTGACCTAACTGCATGTTATTGGACGATAAACCACAGCACCTGGGGGGATGCTGTGTAGTGTGCAAACATGCAAACGCCACACATTCTTGGGGGTAGGAATGGAACCTGCCAGTTCTGGTGGAGTGAGACCACCGCTCTTCCTAGCAGTATTGGCCAATCGCCTACAAAGTGCTTGATATATGTATGCCATCACATGCAGCAGCAGTCCCCGAAGGAGCCCCCGCTTATGATGAAATATTCATTCCATATTGACGTGGGCTGCGTTTCCCATCCATGGCCTAGATGCATTTATTCCTGTGGACCGCCATGCAAATGAAGCGTGACGTGTTCATTTCGAACGACTGTGTGCAAGGTGCATATCTGCGATGTAGTTCTCTCTCTGCTGGGGGGGGGGGGTGGGGTTGTTTAGAGATGGTCTTCTCCCAGTCTTCAATTGGCAAGACTGGTGGGGGAGTCCATTTATTTTTCTTTACCTCTGTCACACATGGAAAATGTTGGGAGTCCAGTTAGTGCCACTAAGCTAAGCAGGCCGCTTATGGCTCGCACCCACCCCGGGGGGCACCTAGGCTGCCCCAGCAGCCCGGTGTGGCTCTCCATGTTTGCCGGCGTGTCGTGTCCCTGTCGCTTCATTTTAAAATGATCCAGCCACCTTTTGCTGAACCGTAATCAAGGCCTTTGTCTCCTACTGAACACCACCGCTATCCTGCTCTCCTGCCATAGAGTCACCTTGTACACGCATAAGCTGATACCGACGCTGACACCTGCAGGACACAAGTGACATTTCATGATGCACTGGCTTCATGTTCACATTTGGCTTCAACATCAGCTATTGAATGATGTCATCTTCCCCCCCCCCCCCCGTCCCATTTTTTATGTCGATCAAAGATATTTTTTTTGGCCCCAGAATTAATGCATTCAGTATCCGTCTCACCCCATTGCAAAAACAGCCAGCTGCATAAAATAGAAGGATGACACTGAAAGCCTTTTACGGAGGATTCCTGGAGACGAAACAAAAATCTTCAGCCTACCTGAGTTCAATAATTCACTGCCGCAAGAAGTGGTGGGGGGCCGCAGATAAAGGGGAAGTGCATGGATGGGTAATTTCTGCAGCGCGTCCCAGATTTGGAGCGACAGGGCTGCCCGGCGGGTACCATTCGGCTTTCATTGCTCCAAACCCGCCCCACTTCTGGGCACGCGGAGTCCATGTGTGTTTTCCCTGTTCATGCTGATCCGGGTGATATAGCGAGTGTATGCATGCGTTATCTGTGCTGACCCAATGTACGGTGACTTACGCTCTCCGCGTCCTGCAGCTGGCTTGGGGGAACCAGAAGCCCAGTGAGCTTAGAGGTCACTGAATTTTTTTCTATATTGTAGGTTGTAATATATCTGAGTTAATTCCTGTTTATGCCATTTCAGTTGTACTTGTTAGTCAACATGGTATTTTTTTTGTCAAAATCCCAACCTCTATCTCGGGCAGTTAGTATTATATTACGCAACTGTTGTTACATAAGTGTCTCGCTTTTCTGCCTTGAACAATCGTAACATCAGCATCCTTCCAGAGCACCTTGATAACTTTGCGGTCCTAATCACGAGTTGATGGGGTAGAAAGCATTGAGTGCCGTGCTGGTTTTTGGCTGCCTATTTTCTTGCTCTTGCTGGTGTTGGGCGATGCATTGGTATGTTGCAGTGGGTGATCCCCCTTGTCTCCCCAGTGGGAAAGCCTCAGGACGTCAAAGCTCTCAGCACTCACTGGTGCCCTCATGTGGCAAGTGCCTGCTTCTCACCCGGGGCTGAACCTCGAAGGGCAGGGATCAAAATTACACTTGTAGAAAAGGCACATGTACAGGGCATGAAAGAGCGGGGGCCTGTATCTCGAAGCTGGATTTTTGGGTTAGCAAGATAAGATTTAAGGTCTGAGGTAAATGTAAGCGAACAAATACAAATTGTATTTAAACCGGAGTACCTTATAGTTATCTCGCTAGCCAATAAATCTTATTTTTGACACAGGCCCTTGACCAATCGTCCTTGTTGACATGGGTGGGCAGGGCCAGTGTGATTGGCTGTTGGAGAATCCACCCCATGCTGCCTCGTAAATGACTGTAACGGCTTGTCTCCTTGATTAGCTTTATTAACATGGCTGGCCTTCGCTGCTCATCTCTCTCTGCAGATAGAGCGATGGCTCAGGCGCTCATCACCGTAGCCTCCTTCCTTCTACCATCTCTCACTGTGGCTGTACATAATTCGACGACTGGAGGTAATTTGCATGCGTGTCGGTGAGTGCCTGTGTGCGTTTGCATTCCTTTGTGCGCAAAAAGCCCTTTTTTTTAAAAAAAAAAAAAAAATCCCTAGCCACGGTTTACTGACTGCCTTGTAGTGTGAAACACAGGCATTTGTGTGCATGAATCTGGTCCCTGTGCGTGTGCACCTGCTTGTGTTACCGGCTATACCCACCTCCTGCCATGCTGGAAGACCTGTTGCCAACAGGATTGTCCCCCCCCCCCCCGAGGAAGAACATTCCTTTCCCAAATCTTATCAAAATATGAGTCACAAAACAATGATAAAGTACAGAACAGGTCTGTGTTGAGAGATGTGAGGAACTCAGTAAAAAAAAAAGGCCTGGCTTGTAAATGCAATCTATTTTGGCTCCCAAAACCACAGAGAGAGCATATGATTAACAATTTCCAGCCAAGAGGATACTCCTCTGTATTATAGTAGCTGCAGACGGGCCTTTGCGGGAGCACTGGCCATGAAAGATAACGGCACACTCAGGTGCTTCAGATGATGGTTTTAAATGGAGCTTCTCCGCCCCTAGGAGGTTAATCATAGTGTGCCAATAAACCCGAAGCAGGAGTAAGCAGCCCAGCAGGGAGGGAAACTGGCTGAGCCACAAGGCTGCAGGGTGACTATCCAGAAGTAGCATTGCCAGCGTAGCCTTTAGCAAGCTGCCCAAACATACAGCAGTTTAATATGGAAAAGTGTGCAACCTCTCGTCAAATGCGTAAGATGAAAGTGTGTGGCCAGCTATCGAAGGGCCGTAAGGAAACGCAACCGACACACTGCAGGCCAGATGATCAGATCCGCTCTTAAAATGCATGGAGGTGCCGCTTAGCCATCTGTGCGGGGATCGGTTAGCCAAATGAATTAGCCTAGTTATTAAAGGTGGTTCGTCAGCGCGGTCAAGTACGGTGCTCGCTGACCGACCATGAGCATGAAAGCACCTCGCTGTCCTTTCTCTAATGTTGCATTCATGAGTGACAAATATTTGAAGTCGGGAATAATTAAACGAGCAAGCTGTCCCTGCAGGATCTAGAAAAACTCTTCTCTGCAGGAAAGGGATGCCGTGGGTGGAAATGAACAGAAATTTGTTTCCTTGCATATCAATCTTATAATGTGTTGCCTTATCCTCCCTCTTCCAGGCTGTGCTATAATTCGCCCTCCTAGAGATGGAGGTATTCGCTACAGAGGACTGACCCAAGAGCAGGTAACGGGAAACCTATTTAAACAGCTTTGATCTGACTAGACATTTTTTTGTTCAACACGTTCTCTTCAGTTCTACTTTAAATCTAATTTCCATCCAGACACTTAACACTTGCTTTCATTTTTTTTAAATAATCAGTAGCAGGCTGGTACCTACTGTTAAAATAGAGAAACTGGGCAGCATTAAAATTCAAGTTCCCACTTAAAATCGTTTTTGAAGTATAAACATTTGTTTTGTCAGCTGCGGCTGGCGAAAACAAGCATTACAGCTGTCACTGTAATGTTTTGAATTTTGCTTGTGTTTCCAAACACCTGGAAATACAGTGAATGATGCAGTAGCAAAGGTCTGAAGCGGCCAGCTCGCATCTCTGGCTGCCGCGCATAATATTTTATGCTGTGTGTTCATTTCTAAAATTAACTGCCAGATAATTTTCTATTTTGTGAAATTGTTCGGAAATTATAGCTGTGTTTTTTTCTTGACCTCCTGGTTATTCTACCAGCAACCCTCTACTGGGTAAGCAGCTGGAAGATAGAAAATAACATGTGGTGTTCATTTTTACGACTAAACTTTCTAGATATTTTAGATTTTTCTAGGTTTTTGAAAACATGAAAGAAATTAAGAATAATCCATCCATTCATCCCTCCATACAGGTTCAAAGCGAGGTTAATTTATGGCTGGGGTCATTAATAACCCAGATGAGTTGACATCTTTTATAATAAGTGATTGAGTGGATAATGATCTGCACACGGGTTTCTTTTAGATCTTGTCCAGATTGGTGCAGTGCTGGTCAGCCTTCGCGTGTGAATTGCTCCATGATGATCCATCTGCTTATGTAGTTAATAGTATTGAATATATTTCCCTAGCAAACAAGTAAAACAAGACTTCCTGTCACAAGGCAATATTTAGCTTCTTCCATTCAAAGTCATTAATGACCCAAGTAGCATATTAGCAGACCTTTCCAAGCCACGCCCACACGGTGCTCTGAGCTCTGCCCCCTTAACCTCGTAGATCCGCAGTGTGCAGATCCTCCCAGTGGATTATGAGATTGAGTACATCTGTCGGGGCAACCGGGTGATTGTCGGCCCCAAGGTCAGGAAGTGTCTCCCCAATGGCACCTGGACGGACATGACGCTGTGGAGCAAATGCTGTAAGTTGTGATTTCGTTTAATAATTGAGAAAGCAGAGTCAGCCGATTCCTGGGGCAGTTGGGGTTAAGGGCCATGCCCAAGGGTCTAAAAATCAAATCACCCCGGTGGACATGGGATTTAAACTGGCGACCTTCTGAGCACGGACCCACCACTCGCCACGGATCTTAGCGCTGATGTATCCCCCTGTCAGCCCCTGTCCCACAAAATTGTTTACATTATTAAACGATTAAACTAGAGAAAAATTGAAAACCTCAAACTCAAATGGCATCAAAGCTAACCCGCTTATGCTTAGTGGTTTCTAGGACTGGCTCAGCATTCTTGAAGTAAATTATGAATAAATGTCTGAGAGTGCATTTACATTGATTCATAGCAGGCTCTTTTGTCCAATGCACTCGAGGCAAATAGTACATTGGATTCTTCAAGTAAATAGTACATTGGATTCTTCAAGCAAAGCTAAACATATGTGAGTAGCGTTTCAAACATGCCTTAGATGGTGACAACGCCTCAGACAGGAACAGGCAGCCGTCGTCTTTTTTATTGCTCATCGCTAAATTAAAATGCGCTTCTGGGGAACCCGGGGGGACGTCTGCGCACACGCAGTCTGAGCGCTTTCCGTTTCTCTCTCTCTCTATCCCTCTTTCTCTCGCTTGCCCAGTGCTACTGTGCCCACGCGTATGGACCTCCTTGGAGAATGGGCAGGTTGTGGCGCGGCCCCCCGGGCCCCCAGTAGAGGGCACTGTACTGCACTACAACTGCCTGACGGGCTTCCGTCTGGTGGGGAGGAACTCCACCCTCTGCACCAAGCTGGGCAAGTGGGACTCTCCCAAACCAGTCTGCCACTGTGAGTGCTTCCTGAACGCGAATATGCGTGTGTATGGTGTGTAAACTCTCTGCGGTGGAATAAAGAAAGCTTGTTTGTTACAGAAACACTCATATAAATCACGAGTGCATACCCACCAAAATGTAATCCAGGTTGCTATAAACAAAAAAACAATGTAGTCCAATAATCCATAAAATAACTATTTATAATGATCACTGTGCAAAGGGCCTAATTTAGGTGTTGTGGTGAAGGAGATGGCAGTGGATAGTACTAATGACATGAAAGAATGAATCAGAGTCGCTTTGTGTAGTTGGCATAATGCATCTATTAAAAATATCAATATATTGAATGATGTAATAGTAAACCTCATCATGTATCCAACTGTATCACGATTCCCAGCATAACCATTAAGACACTACGTCCCAGTTAAGAGGGAACCTTTCTGGAACTTTAGCCAACTTTACACGAAGGCCTTCTCAAAGCTGGCAGACAACGTTCAGACTGCATCATTAATGGAATGTTATTTCCACGTTTTACAGTTTAACAAAGGTCCTGTCACTGTCGGCATGGTAACGTTATTACCTGAGCATCATTTTAATACAACTCGTTTTGAATGGTTTCATATTAAAATATTGAACCCATGACCCCAGTTGTGAAGGGACAGTGTTACCTTCTCTTCCGTGCCCATTGTTATTATTCTGAGTGATATAAGTGGGATAGTGTTCTGGGAACATCAGGGAAACCAGACAAATTGAACATTTCCATACCCTTAATCCCAAGATTTTGCAAATGTTCCTAACAGGGACCATCCTGATCTTTCTGGTTCTGCGCTAGAAAAACAAAAACGTTTGTAAGCTCTCCAAGCTAAATTTGGCCATAATCAGCCTTTTTTAGAGTTTGACCTTTATATATAGTACTGCAAACAGCTTCTCGGCATTTATTTAAGTATTAAGCGAAAAATGTTTCCTGTTTTACTTGCTCGCTGAGTTGAATCATAGTATGGCAGAGTAGCGCTGCCCTGTATTATAAATACTCAAAAATCTTAGTGGCAGCTGGTCTTACTGGCTACAGCACTGCATACATTAGAGAGAAGTCTCACAGAGTCATTTCCACAGTGGTGTGGGTACACAAAGCACCTGCTGGGAATGAGCAGATGTAACGGTGTGCCAGCTCCCCCTAGAGGTCATAGTGAGTAATTTTCGGTGGGCGAACACCAGTGCCTGTGCCAGGCTCTCATTAGAGAAACAGGTCAGCTTTTCTCTAGTTATTGTTCCCACCTGGCTCGACGCGTCCCTTGGTGACTGACTGCCACTTCCCCACTAATTCCTGTGTTTTCTCTTACAGCCGTCACCTCAGATGGTGAGGGTTTGCTTACTTTTCTAGCCTTGTCCTCTTAGCATTACACATAGAGGGGTATAGAGAGAGTCAAGCGTGTTTAGAAGCCTAGTAATTAACTGCCATGGGCAGTAACCATTGGCAACAAGGCGTTTCAAAGATGAATATGGTTTTTGGGTTACCGGGATGTAATGCTTCGCAAATTTATGTATCAGAGGCAAGCTCTCTCTACACCTCTGTCCCGCTTGCACACTTCTGCCACAAATCTGTCCGGCATATTTCCCAGCAAGCATGTGCTTCAGCAGCCCTTGAGCCAAGGCGTCTTTCACTTCCCGTCTCCAGGGCTGCTCGCTTGCTGTCCCCCGCCGCCGCATCCGTGCACAGCGGCCGTTCCGAGTCTCCCATGGGAACCGAGAGCGCTCAGTCGCGCACTGATTACAGAGGAGAGGCCTGAATATTTCAGACCCCGGGTGCAGATGTCCGACAGCCCCGAGCTTTGTACTGGGGAAATCACTTGCAGCGTTAAAGCCCTCCCTGTTGTTCTTGAGCCTATTTTAAGTGGGTGTGTTTGTGCTGTGTCACAGCTAAGTCACCGTTTAACAGCGTATGTGCGTCTCACGGTATGGGTGTCCTCACAAAGCTACTGCTTATTGTTCTTTTCAGCAGAATTATGTATGTTGAAGTATTGAGCTCCTGTACAGATTTCCCTATTGCAATCTCTTTTGTCAAAGCTCACGTTAATAACACTGTCACTTTTCCCCCCACCTCTTTCTCTCTGCCTTGCATTTCTCCTTTATGAAGATGATAGACATTACACGGGTAAGAACGGTGGATTTTTCTAACTATATGCCGACTCCTTAATCAGGGCAGCTAGTTGCCTGTTTTCTTGTAATTACTAAACACCACCAGCAGGTGGCACTAGTTTCAAAGATATGTCTATGTTTAAAAAACTGAAAAAACAGTACACAGATATATACTGATACTATTGATTTCAGTACCTTCTCTATTCTATATTTCCCATAATGAAAAAGTATAATCAGTGTTGTAATATAATTATACTATCTGAAAATTGATGTGTATTCTTGTGTTTAAAAAAGTCAAAAGGACTGATTTCTGCAGAGTGAGTTTGTTATGCCCCCAATATTAACCTGAATGGTATTTATATGTTTTATTCCATAATTATCTTGCAATTTGATAATTACATTTGAAATACATACAGAGTTCTGACTTACAGAATTGAGCTCTTATTCCCTGAGCCATCTGCTGTATTAATTACTGTGTCTGGCGTTCACACAACCTCATTTGCTGCTGTCAAAAGGGCTTGAACCTGTTCTTTTCACCCGCTTGTCTTCAGTAACTGGCATGGCTTCTGGAAATTCAGTGGTGTTAAATTACAGTTTTGAATGGCACATGTTACTCCCCGTATGAATAATTGACATGTCTGTTACCGATCGGCTCCAAGCCTTTGGCAGCAGGTGGTCACGGGCAGGGGCAAAGGTAACGATAATGCTTAGTGACCTTTTAAGTGCATCGTATACCTCTGAAGGGAATCCTGCGTTGACGCAAAATCGTATTATATTGTAATGTGGATGTATCTTGATGGGCGTACAGGATGTCTGTTTTAGCGTGACATTCTTTGGTGCTGCTGCCCCACACCTCCGGGCCCAGGGTTCGGGTATCTGCGTGGTTTGCTCTTTCTCCCTGTGTCGTTGTGGGACTTCCCCGGTCCCCCTCCGCAGTCTGAAGGTGTGAATATGTGTGTGTGGGAGGAGGAGGGGATGCATAGTCCCCAAACTTTGGTTAAACCTGAAACTTTCTTACTTTTGGGGACATTTTTCAGGTCCTCATTTGGAAAACTCAATTTCGTACAAATCTGTGAATGCAATCAAAAAAGTAAACGTGCCAAAAGTCTTCATATTGTTTGGTTACTTATGGTTAAGGTTAGAGTTGGATAGGATATGAATACTTGTACTATGTGTGTGTGTGTGTGTGTGTGTGTGTATGTATGTGTGTGTGTGGATTAGCTTTGTATTATATTGTGGGGACCAAATGTGATAAAAACTTTTTTTTTTTTACATTGTGGGGACCATTTTTCTGGTCCCCACAAAGATCTGTGAACGCATCATAAAAGTAAAAATACCAAATCTCGTATTTAGTTTGGTTAAGGTTAGGGCTGGGTAGGTGTTAAGGTTGCCATGTTGTGATTAGAGTTTTCCCCATAGAAATGAATGGAGAGTCCCTGCAAAGATATAAATACAAACCTGTGTGTATGTGTGTGTGTGTGTGAGTGTGTGTGTGTGTGTGTGTGTGTGTGTGTGTGCCCTGTGATTGGTTGGCATCCCATCCTGGGTTATTTCCTGCCTTGAGCTCATACCTTCCAGGATAAGCTTTGGACCCCTGTGACCCTGCATAGGACAAGAGGGTCTGGAAGATAGATGGTTGAATTCACTTAAAGATCCTAGCTTTTGTTTCTGCCTTTTACATCACTCATGCAGTGTTGCATGATGTTACCCAAGGACCATGAACATGAGTGAATGTTATCAGAATTTTGATGATGAGCAAAAATATCTTTTGTGATCATGATTTGAAATTCATCGATTTGCTTAATTACATTCAGTGTTGTTCACTAAATTCAGTGGTTGCAGTCTGAGGCATTTTATGGAATGAAATGCAAAGCAGCAGATGAGATACTGGCTGCTCTTTATAAAATGTACTGCTTTTTTTCCATCTGTAGAACTGTGTTGGCTAAGTCTTTTAAAATATGACATCACTTCACCTTGAAGATTCCGCGTTACATCAGCACCTTTTTGAGAGCATGACCCTATACATTTTGTCTGGCAAAGGCTACCCGGTTCGTCACAGCCGACTTCAGCTGCTACAGAATAAAGTGAAAACGTTTGTAACCCGAGACCTGGAGGGAAAATATGATGGAACGAAAAGAATATATTTTCTTCATGGCTGTATTAAGTAGGTGTAGAATACTGCCAAAATCAAAGCAGTTGCGTAAAGTACTGAATATTATAAGTTAAGTGGAATATCAAATTTTTCAGCTCTGTGATTTTCCACCCATGGTTGGCAATTTGATTACAATGTGTTCCGTCATCTCCACAATTGACATGGCTACCGGCTAAAGCAACACTGAAGTGATGAGCATGCATGCAAATGTTTGGTGCAGAAGATCCCCACTGAAGACCTCTTAATGCGGTAGGAAGGATCGCAGTTCAGGGACTGAAAGGCGCAGACTGAAACAAGAGAGTCACATGTATAGAGTATAAATGGGTTGGGCTAAAACAGGGGTGTTTATGCAGGATTTAGGGATAACCTTTAGGTCAGCTGTTTTAACCCAGGTGTGAGGACTCTTCAGGCCAGTCAGTCCTCTAATTAGTAATCTAACTATGGAGTTGCAGCAAAAACCCACATACCTAAAGGCCCTTTCCGGACAAGTCCATTGGTTCTTAATCCTGTTCCTGCCCCCCATGCCAGAATGTTTTCATTCCAACCCACAATGCTTTCAATCTGCCACATTCATTGTTTGCCTGTTAAGGAGCATATGAGCCTTATTGAGGTTGGGTTGGAATGAACACATTCCAGCAGTGGAGGTACCAGGTGCAGAACTGAGAACCACTGTCCCAGGCTGAGGTGAGTCCGTTATGGTTACTTTCGGTTTGTTTTGTTACAATAACTATCAGGACTTCATGATGGAGTGGGAAGCCCTGATTTCCAGTTATATCCTTTGTGAGAAGACATGATGAAGTTGTTCATATTATGTACATTTCTATGGCCTTTGCTACAAGTCTGTAAATGCATGTATGGTTGACAGGAAATATGGATGAACTGCAGTACATTAGCAGTAAAGCTTAAAGCGAAGAGTATTGAGCTTGATTGTGTAATGGATTGTGGAGTTATAAAGTTGAAAGAATACCATGATGCAGGACCTAGCTGTATATCTGTCAGAGAGATTTTTGCACTGGAGATGTTAGTGTACTATCTTTAGCCTGTAACAGAAGAGAAAAGGAAACTTGTCCATGCTTATAGCTTCTAGAGCTTGTTCTGTCACCAGTACTTGCAAAGTAAAGAACCAATTAATGATGAGGTGAGATGGACCCCGGGAGGATAAAAGTGACATGGGGGAAGATCAAGAAAGCTGGTGTATGCTGGTCAGCACCAGACTGGGTGACTTTCAGTGTGGATTGCTGCGACTGAAATGCAGTCAAGAGCAATTAGAAGTGAGAATGGATCGGCGGTCCTTGCCCGGTCCTCTGTGTCGATATACCCAGGGGTCTCTCAGGCTGCTGAATCACAAAGACGTGTGGGCATGTGGAGTGTGGCACGAGGCACTGGAAGAGAACCAGAGATACATAACTCAGACGAAGAACTGATGCTTACAGGGTATGGCCTGATCTGAAAGGAAAACAAAGGTGCATGAACTCAGTACTTGACAGTAACATTCTGGTTAAAAACAAGGTGTAGAAGAGGGGTGAGCAGTCTTATCCAAATAGGGCCATTGTGTATGTGGGTTTCACTACTTATTATTCATTACTAATTAGAGGAGCAATACCTGGGTTTGAACAGCTGACCTAAAGGTTATCCCCAAAACCTAAAAACACAGCGACCCTTTGCGGAGAAGATTGGCCACCCCAGGTGTAGAATTTGGACCTTGATTCTTGATTTATGGCCCACTTGGTGAAACAATAGATGCTGCTGATAATGGAGATAGCATTTTATAACTGTTCTGACAAAGTCCGAATGTCTCACAAGAAGATGTGTCTTAATATTTTTAGTGATTTGTTTATTGTAAATGCACAGGAAAACAATAATGATAATTTATAATGTCATTATGGTTAGGTTTAGGGTTAGCTTTAGGCCTGGGGATAGGGTACCAAAGAAGTTGTATTTAGTTGTTTATGCGATATGTATTGCACATTTTCGTAGGTAGGAAAATGTATTTTGTTTTTTCAACAGAAGTATTGATGTTCTTTCAGTTTTATTATGGATTTTTAGTGAAAAAACACACAAATTAAACGGTACTGAGAGGAGGTTTTGTGGAGAGATAATCGCAGAGAGGGTTATGAAACCATTGTTGAATCCATGTCTCACATAAGACTTGACCAGATGTTGGCAGGGATGCAAACGCACCGGATCACACCCCCACTGCTGCTGAGGCGATTTGAAATGTAATGCAGACTCATTGTAAGCTTGAGGGTTTTTGCTGGTGGCACACAGTAATAGACGTCTTTATGAAAGGGAAAAGTGTAGTTCTTTTCTTACCACATGGGGGCAATACTTCATTTTACATTTTTAAATCCTGAAATTAGAAACAATTTAACAGCATGACCTTGTCAATTAGTTATAAGGAAAATGTGTCATGTAAATACACTGTGATACATCTCAGACTGACACATTTCAGACACATGTAAGTCATAGAGTAATATGGACTGATTTTTTACTAACCCGAAAAACATAGCTATTCAAATTTTCAGTATATAATCAAATTCATAATTAAAAACAGCACAATAATTTCCTATTCCATTGAGGTCATAGCAACATAATAAAATCTGATCATTTACAAGACAATGGTCTTGCATTAACAAGAATAATTTCTATTTTATTGTTAATTTATCGGTTCGGTTCATGAAGAATTGTTCGTAGCCATTATGGGGTGCATGACCTGTGCATGCCCCGTCCTTTAATGCAGGGTTATCCGGGACTCACAAATACAATGGCAGGGATACAGCAAAATTTTATCTGGTGGATCCATTGGCGTCCTGCTGGAAAAGTGCTGTCTCAGGAGTTCTTTCCGAATGGCCCATAAATGCATTGCATGGTTTAGGTTTGGTGACAGAAACGGTCATGGCATATAGATAACATCAGTGTCATACCCATAAAACCTTTCCTTGGCGACACTCTCATTCTGAAAAACAGCCCCCGGGGCAGACAAGAAATGCTGCAGTGCACGCTAGCATTTATCACTTATTATCACTCAGTGCTATTAGGCATTGATTACTAATGCCTGCTGAGAGAAGGACTGAACATAAAGCATGTCTGAAAGATGCACCCCAGTGTACCAGGTAATTATCAGAGTCCTTCACTGGCAGTTCCTCAGGGTGGTGCGACAGCACGTAGGCCTGTCATGTTTTAGCCTCCATGCAGCCATGCTCCACTGCGCTGCTCTCTTCACCAGTAGACTAACAAATGTGCCCAGCCAGCCACAGTGAGCGGGCTTTTTCTTTTCCATTCCAGTCTGACAGAGGGCTCATGCTGGAAGAACCTGCCACGTCTGATGAATCCTGGCTGGCCGGTAGCCAGGTTGATATTTGCAGGCGGTTGATCTGCAGTCGCTGTGCCGGCTTGGCCTGCCCTTGAAATTAATGCAGCGACATCACAGCAGTCTTGGGGACAGCAGTCCCCCCCCGCCCCCCGATGTCTCCAGACAAGTCTTGCAAAAAGCCATAATTCTAAAACATTTCACACTTGACAGTTATCGTAACAGGTTGGGTTTGGAGCAGTATTTCTCGGGGACCCACAATCGGTTCACTTTTTTGCTTCCTGCAAGACAGGCCACATTTTTGCTCCATCAAACTGGGAGGGAACAAAAATATGGACTGTCTGTGGATTGCCTAGGACCAGATTGGGAAACACTGATTTAGAGTAATTAATGTATGAACTGCGTCTGTGTGAATTGTTTTCCCCCATTACCTGGAACATCTGAATCCACAATGACCTCTAATGATCCGCTTAGGTTGACATTTCCCCTGATTACTTGCTGTTGCAGTGCTTTGGGTTAACTCCAAATTGACACGAGCTTTGACGGCGGCACGTGCCAGTGAAGAATAAGCTTTTCGTGCGGAGGTGGCTTGGTGCTGTAACGCTCGCCGGAGGGGGCGACGTACCATTGATGTGCCGCGTCTATATTTAACAGCATTCGCGTTGTGTGACGCACATAGCCGGCGTTCTCTTCAGAGTCTTATTCAGGTGACTTTCAGCATGTGATGCTCTGGTGAAGAAGCGGCAACATTTCCTCCCCTAACCTGTTGCCATGGTTTCAGCTGACACGTGGTGTTAATGCTCGCATATAAAAAAGTGCGTTTTTCAAGTAGGTTAAAAATTCCAGTAAATACAGCAGAGATGAAGCACTTTTTACTTTAACTGTCTTTACGAATTATTGCCATTTATATACTCCACTGAATCCTTGTTAAACTACTGTGAATGGTACATCTAGATACAATTAAACGCGGATTTCCGGGCTCAGGATATGTCACAACACTATTCATTATTTAAAGACTCGGGTCATTGTTTCAAAAGCTCGTGTTGGCACAGCCGTCTGGGGACATATATCACCGTAATAGTCTCCACGAGCAGGAGAAAAATGCCGTCTTATCATTTCCGTGCGCATTGTGATCCCTTCTGACCCTTTTATGCAGGAAACACGAGTTCAATCTGTCCCCTTTGCTTTTGTGAAACCGGTTACAGCAATAAAAAGGACAAATCTTAAAGCCAGGGAAGACAAATTACTGCTATACCGGCGCACCCTTCATTTTGCACCACATGGACACAATAGCTTCATTCTTAGGGAATTACAGCAGTATCTTACTGAGACTGTGTAAAAATGTCCCATACAATAGGACTAAGGCGAAATTTGGAACATTCTTAGATTAAAAGCATCATTAGACTTTAAAACTGCATTTGTATTCATGAAATATTATGTTAATATACAAACTGGCACAAAGCAAAGGAAACATTGTATTAAACGTGTTAAGAAAAGGACATTTTAAACAGTCTCAGTTTTCGCTCCAGTGCCTGTCTTAGCGATAGATCATGCATATGCCGTTTTACACTGGCGTTAACATTTAACAGGGAAGCAAAACCAGCTCTTGCTGTTTCCAGAACCTGTTTCTACGGGGTGTTTGCCTCTGGAGTGTAACGCATACGGCTGAAATAGCGCGTGAAACGCAGCTCCTGTCTTCCAGCACCGCGCGCCGCTCTTCATCTGCCATGCGCCTCACTGTGACTCGCGGCGCAGTGAGCCGCCGTGCAAGCGGAGCCCCTTGATGTGGCATCACCTCCCACTTACTGCAATCTCAGCAAGAGAAAGGCTACTTAGCCTGTGTGCGCGCGCATGTGTGTGCACGCGTGCGCGCGCGCGTGTGTGGGCTGGCTCCATCTTAAACGTGCTGCGGGCCCTTCTGCCACCGAGCAGAAACCCTTCACAGCTAGCGCTGTAATGCATCATCAGATCAGCCTGCAATGATCCTCTGAGATTCTTTTAGAAGGCAAAACTGGGACAAATAAGTGTGTTTTAGCTGCTGGTATATAGGTGCAAAGTAAAAATTAATTTAAAAAATATTACTCATAGCCCTGCCGTAGGCTGTATATAAGTATTTGACACGATTTTTGTGTCTGTTATATCATGCACTACATGCATACTATTTATTTTTAAGTAATCTTCAAGTGGCACAGCACAAAAAAGAAAATGTTTTGAATATTTTTGGTATTCTGACAGCAGATAGCGAAGACGATAGTTTAGCTGTAACTAAAATGAGAAGCCTTGCATTTCACACTAATTTAGCTTTGCGTAATAAATGTAAAACCTTTTATCCAAAGATCACAAAGCTTGTTGATTACTTATTTGATTAGAACAACTGGAGTCAAAAGTAATACAATTTCCAGAGTTTGGAGCAAAAACAGAACATCCATGCAGGTACTTTACTCTTTTATGTGAGTGTTACATCAGTAGAGCCCAGAATGGTGGCCGAGGAGGTGAACGGTGTTAGTTTGAACCTCTCAGAGAGACAACCCACGAGATTAGATCTGCAAAGCACGTTAACATATTGAAATACTGCAGCATGAGAGAATCAGAAAAGGAAATGAAAGGAAGATGGTGAGATGAAGGAAGGATTCAACAGGCAAAAATGAAAACTCTAGGTAACAAAGACCATAATCTTTATATGCAAAGCACTCTGTGTGACTGTTTCACTGATTGCTATTTAAATACAAGCCATTCGCTCCTTTCATGTAGACTCTGCAGTCGTATCACAAATACGTTTCAACTGATGTTAATAATCTACCCAGCACAATAATAATAAGACAGTTCGAATGAGAGGCTCCATCTGTAATTTACCTAAGTGATGAAAGAATGAAACAGAAGAAAATCCAAGCTTTGATCAAGGTGTTATAAGAGGGGCTCCAAAGAACAGTCATTGAGGAGGCACAGTTAGCAAAAACATTTGAAGTTCAGCAAATAATTAAATAGCCAAATAATTAAAAATGTGCAGCATTGAAAATCAGCAGGCAGCCAGGCTGCTGTACAGAAGCCACCCAAAGCGGATAGTGCAGTTTGCGACACATCGAAAGTATTGACAGCGGATTCTCAAGAGGGTGGAAAATTGTAAGATGACTCAGCATGTCATCGTTAGCCGTGGTGGTGACAGCTGAAGGACTCTACAGCCATCCGGGGCCCATTCATGGTCATGGCAGCTTCTCATTGGTGTAGCACAGTATGACTCACAGTGATGGGTGTTGTACTGCAATTGGTTAATCTATTTTGACCTATTTTGCCCCCACCCCACCCTACCCAAAAGTGTATAATATCGCTGGTGTAGGCTACTCTTTACTCACCCTCCCTCCCCAAATGCAGATAACAAGATCTAATTCTTCATCAGAATGAAAAGTTAGCTGGTTGACCATGCAGGATCTGTAGAGATTTGGTTCTCTGCTGCGTTTGGTGTCTCCACCTGTAGCCTCCTCGAAGAGCATGAGGCTGCTTGGCTCTGTGGGTCAGGACTCTGTGTCGGTGATCGGAATGATGTCACTGCTGGGTCCTTGAGAATGGCCCTTAATCCCAGTTACTCCAGGGACACTGGCTGACCCTGCTCTCGGATCCTCGACCGCACATCGCTTTGGACAAAAGCCTGTGCTAAATAAATAAAAATGTTAAAATACGTCGGGTACAGCATCTCTCCGGGGTTCTAAACTGGCTGTTCCAGAGAGTGCGCCGAAGAGACAGCATCTCACAATGAGGCAGTTTTATGCCACTGGAGTAGCTGATCAATGCTTCTTTCTCGTCAACTTCATGTACTGTAGCCTGGAAACACACTCAAGATCCAGCACAGCACAGCTGATTCCCCAAGCAGCCGCGATGAAAAGGAGCATTATTCACTTTTAGCAAATGGCTGTCATGTCAGATGCACATTACGGCTGTACATTCTTCGTCTTCCGCGTAAATAACGACGCTTCGGCTCATATTATGCCATTAAAACCGCATAATAGCTTTTCTCATATTCTGCGTGACTCATCCGCTCTGGCACTGGAGATCCGGAAGGCAGCAAGATGATTCCTGAGATTGTAAACACTCTGTCTTAGGTGTAATCTTTGTTAAACAGTCTAATGAAGATAATCAGTAAGATGACATATTCTACCCAAACAAGATGATTGATTAAACAAGGAATGAAATACGACTTTGCTTAAAAAAAAAAAAAAAAAAAAACAGCTTCTGGCCAACAGACAAAAAATGTCATGGGAATATATTCTAAGATGTACTGGCTGCAGTCCAATCGTTAACTGCACAAATTAAACAGTTTGTTTAAACACATCTAATTTCCATACTTTATATTACGATCAAATGCTATAAAAAGGGGTCGAAATAAGAGTTTTATTATATCAAAAATGTAGGACAATGTTCTAGCTGCCAGCCCCACAGGGTATTTTCAACAGAAGGGTGCAAATGACCTCATGGAAAACGATGCAGCATAGTAATGTGCTGGTCTGTGTGAAAGAGGCATCAAAACACCTTGCGTTTGGGTGTCAAATGTAAAAAAAAAAAAAAAAGAAGCTCTTTTAATAGCATAAATGTGGTTTGTTATTGCCAGTATGGAAAGCTAACAGTGGGTCTTCAGTCTGATTAAAGACGCATACTGTGGGGTGTAGATTAAGGTATGGATGGTAGGGACATGTCCCTAGTAATATTGTGGGAGTAGCGTGTCTGGAGGGGTTCGGTCCTGATTTGGTTCCCACCGATGCTGAAAGCAAACCTGCGCAATTGTGCACTTATTTATAATGTCACTGTTAACTGTTTCTGAAAACTCAAACATTCACATCTGCGTTTGGAGTTCTTACGTACTGAAGCCTTAAGTTGAATAAAAAGTCCGGCTGAAATATTCCCTGAGAGGACTGAACAGAAGAGGAACCCTGATAACTGTATAGCCTATTAAAACGAGCTGTATATACGTGTATACAAAGCATGAACAAATGCAGCGTGGAACTGAGTGTCTTGATTACGGCAATATATAAAATAACACAAGCCTGTATAGAGGATGGATGGGCGTTTTGTACTTCGTTGTACAAATTCTGCAGGGATCGTTTCGGCGGCAATGGGGAACAGGAATTAAAGTCTGTGAGGTCTGAAGTGTCGATGGTTTGGGGGGGGGGGGCGTGCGAATAAAATGAGATGGAAAGGCAATTGTGAATTCAAAGAGGTTTATGAAACGGAGAGTTGGAGAGAGAACACACCTCTCTCTCCTCTCTCCCCTCACTGCTCATCCCTCCCTTTTTCTCTCACATACACACACACAAACACCACAGCTCCCGCTCGTTAAGCCGCTGCTGCAGTGACGGAAAAAAATCTCCTATAATCTTTTTTTTTTTAACATTGCTCGGGTGTTCCTCTTGATGATCTGTCGTTCTCTGTGCTGGATATACGGATCTTATAGCGAGAGGATTTTCTGTTGTTTTTAATTCTGCAGTTGAAATATGGAAATAATACGGCGCACAAAATTAATATGAATCCGAAGTAGGACTAACTGGACAATTACCATCGTCACGCGTAAAATCAACGAAATGTTTCGCTTTGTATCTCCAACTTAGGATGCTCCTGCGTGATTTTGGGGGGTACATGCTCGAGTATGTACATAAACAGACTAATTATTACTATTTAGAGGACAGGTAGACCATCGAGTATTCGGAATAGGGGGAGAGAGGCTTGTGATTGATTCCCTCTCCCCCTTTTAATTACCTGCCTACGATTCTTTCACTCCGGGTTGTATTTTTATCAAGATCCCATATTATCATGGATGTTGCGAAATTTTAACTAAATGTTGCCATTCGTTTTGTATCGCAACTCGTAAATGGTTAATCGGGAGCCGCATGTGCCGGACGATGTATTTCAGGAAAGATCATGTAGAAATTATTAAATTCAAAGAATTAAACAATATGCTGCGGTTTTGGTTGATTTTGGCGTCTGAATGTTATCTGCATCTGGTAAGAGCGAGTCTTGCTTCTTGACC
>JAODKE010000146.1:16926357-16937395 GCA_026779605.1 Mormyrus hasselquistii
TGTTTTAGCTTGTGGTGAAGTATCTTAGTTCAGCTGTGCTCAATTTTGAAGAAAACACTAGCATTTTACTACCTGCTCCACATTTGGGTGGACAGTTAAAACTGTGAAACCCTTTTTTCTCTGTCAGCGTAGTTATTGTGCCGTGCCTTCACAGGACTGTACTGCATACCCATCAGCGTAGTTATTGTGCCGTGCCTTCACAGGACTGTACTGCATACCCATCAGCGTAGTTATTGTGCCGTGGCTTCACAGGGCTGTATAGCATACCCATCAGCGTAGTTATTGTACCGTGCCTTCACAGGGCTGTACTGCATACCCATAATGCCCTAATGTTTGCCCCGTTCGGCACCCTGTTATCACACTGCTGTATTTAGTGTGAATTTTCAACTTTAAAAAAAAAAAAAAACTGTATTAAAAGTGCTCCCTTATTCGCCATGCCTGCCATTTTTCTGGCATAACTGGGGCAGCTGTGGGGTTTAGTGCCACCGCACGGTGTTACATTGTAGATCATAAAAAGCCTCGACGCAGATTTTTTCGAGAGTCTGTGGCCCCCTGACGCTCACTTTTATCCCCTGGCGTCGTCAGATGCTGCCATAGCGCCGCAGTCTTCAGCGACTAAAGGATTTCTTAGCGTTTGTCGGAGGTACAGTGTGTACAGTGCATCTGCTGGCCAGAATCAATGATCAGTGATTTTTATTCATTTAAATGTCTCCAATTTTACAACACTCATGAATAATTTCTCGATTCATGCCCTCGATGACAAAAAGACAAACAGCTGCTTTCCTTATGGAAAAAATTTGAAGCCACCGGTTTTGTTCTTTAGATGCTCGTTTTGATCCTCTGCTGGGGCATTTTGAAATTGCTAAGTATTTATTCAGTTTATAAGAAAGAAGAGAAATCCCCCAGACTGAGTAATGTTAATTGTAGGCTGCGTGGTAGGTAAGCATAGAAAATGCATTTGCTGAGGTCGGCCATACCCAGAAGCTGGTAAAGATCATTAGGCAAAGTGCTCATTTGTCATAGTAAATGCTAAGTAAAAGCTCTCAGAAGAAGCATTCCGAAGCCGTAATGCACTAAAGTGCCCCTTTCCTCTTCCTTCTCGCAGCTGTCCTACGGCTCCAGCTCGCCGGCCCTGTCCAACCGACAGCGCTTTCCCACCTTCTTCCGCACGCATCCGTCGGCCACGCTCCACAATCCCACCCGCGTGCAGCTCTTCCAGAAGTGGAAATGGACCAAGATCGCCACCATCCAGCAGACCACTGAGGTCTTCACATCGGTCAGTGACTGTTTTCCTAATGTGCTTAGGCTGTTCCAACAGCTAGAAGGTCATTGTGTAGGCTGTCTGATGCATTCTTTCAGCCTAGTCTCATTGCAGGTAGCGTGTTTATTAAGCATGAATTTTGTCTGGTCATCTTAAGCTACAGTTATTCTCACCCCCTTTCGCCATCCCAATAATGTTTTTGAATTATATTTTCTGCAAACTGGACTGCCCAGGCCATTTGTTCGATTGCACCTTATTCAACAGTCTTGTTTGGCTTACTTGTATATTGTTGCTTTCCGATGAAAACGTCAAAGTCACAATCATCTTTATTATGCTTGTGACTTTTCACCATAGATGGAATTTGCATATTTTTTGGCATCTAATTCACCAATGAAGAGATGTTTTGCTCAATAATCTATTTAACTAGTATTTAAGTTTGTGTTAGATTAGTTATGATAGTTGTTTATAAGGATTATATAGCTAATTTTGACATCTTAACATTGACAGCTAGATAGCTAGCTAACTAACATCTTTGTTAATTGTAAATATAACGCAAGATAAGTTTGTGTCTGACATAATTGCTTTGCTGATTACAGTCCACATAAGTCTATTTAAAACATTAAACTGGTCACTGAATGGCTCAGTAAATATGCATTTCTATTTATGGTGCTAATGGTGTCTCATTGCATTGTTTTATGTTTATTCTGTAAAATAGTTTGAGTAAATGCATTTCTTTTACACGGCTGAAATGATGAAAATGGATTTTTGGAGATACGTGATTTCATTGGACAGTGGCGATATACTCTATGTTGCTGATTGGTTATGGCTCTGTGTTATGAGACTTTTGTAATTTACTTTAATGTGACTAGTTACTTCGAAACAAATACTTCCTGGTACTTGGGCTGTACATGGAGAATACGTTTGGTTCTGATCTGTTAATCCATCTATCCACACACACATCCATCCTGTTGCTCGGTGTCTTCCTCTCTCTAGACTCTGGATGACCTGGAGCAGAGGGTGAAAGAGGCTGGAATAGAGATCAGTGTCAGGCAGAGTTTTCTCACCGATCCAGCTGTGGCTGTGAAAAACCTGAAGGTAGTTCGACGACTAAATCTGTTAGGACTCTTTGCTGCTTTTTACAGCACTGCTCACAAAGCATTAAATTATTTAGCGTATGAAAACAGTGCTGAAAATTGAGGAATGGATCTTGAAGGGGCAGCATCGGCTTTTAGGCAGCTACTCCGCAAAGGCATAACTATTATCCATATCACAATTGCTTATTCAGTACAGGGGTTGCCTGGGAAACATGGAGCCCCCCCGTGCAGTACAGGATACATGACCACCATGAACAAGATGCCAGTCCACTGCAGGACACACACACACACACACACACACACACAGGTTTGTAACTCTCCATTCATTTCTATGGGGAAAACTCTAATCCCAACATAACCTTAATGTAAACAAACAAAATTTTTCGTTTTTTGATTGCATTCACAGATCTTTGTGGGGACCTCAGAAAAATGGTCCCCATAATGTAATATAAACATAATCCACGCACGCACGCACACACATGCTTTAAAATGCTAGTTAGCCTAAGTACAAGTCCTTGGATTGAGGGAGGATTCTGGGATTCCCAGAGGAAACCCACAAAATTTGGGGAGAACCTGAATCCTCGACACACACGGTGCAGGGAATTGGGCTCAAACCCCAACCCTGAAGTTGTGAAGCATTCTAGTTACCCAGGGAGCCTGTTTTTCAAGTTCTTCAGCTTTAGTTCATGCTGGTGCTGTAATATTAGTGGCTGTGTCGAGTGTTCAATTGACTAAAGTGTAAACATTAGTTTAAAAGCTACATAGCAGGGTGTTGACTGGCCTACATACAGAAATAATCAGATGTGCTTCATGAGAATGTGGCAGAATCGATTTTAACAGCATTAACAAACATCGGCTCTAAGGACTTAAGCAAAGGGACCGTTTTGGGTACAACTTGATAACATACTTATTTCCCAGAGGGGAGAGTATTAAGATATGCCTCCCTTCATTTAATTGCTTATTATTGTAGTGCATCAAGTCAAATGAAATCTTCAGATCTTACCTCTGGGGGTTTGTTGGCACGGTGACACTCTCTGCTGCAGTGTCTCATTCATGACTTCATTAGGGGGTCTAACCTCAGTAACAGATGTTGGGTTATTTTTTATTTTGTGACGTTTCCTATAGTTTATGTGATATCAAGCTCTGAGATCTAAAAGCATCATCAAAGCAGGTCACAAAGATCACATGGAGTGGTATAATGAGAATAATGAGAATAATAATGATAATAATAATAATTTCCTTTGGTGTGTCGATGTTGGTTCCCTGACTCATCTCTCTAAAGACGTTGTTTTTGTATTTCCTTCCCATCTCCTGCTCACGTAGCGTCAAGATGCCCGAATCATTGTCGGCCTTTTCTATGAGACCGAAGCCAGGAAAGTTTTCTGCGAGGTTAGTTTTTTTTTTTTTCTTTTTTTGCATGTTTTCATCAACTACTTATGCATTTTGAAACTATATCCCATTAATTCAGAAATGTAGTTTCTTCTTTCCGTCGGTCACGTTTTAATATTTGTTCCTTTTCAGGTTTTTAAAGAAAAGCTTTATGGGAAGAAATACGTGTGGTTCCTGATTGGTTGGTACGCGGACAACTGGTTCAAGATTAAGGATCCGTCCATCGACTGCACGGTGGAGAACATGACGGAGGCCGTAGAGGGACACGTCACCACTGAGATCGTCATGCTGAACCCGGAGACCGTCCGTGGGGCATCCAATCTGGTACCTGCCTTCCTCTTTCCACACCGACATTTTTTCAACATTACATTTCACGCTGTACATCGGGGTAATTTCACGCATCTGACCAGGGTGACACAATGAAACAACTATTGTGATACTGTTAACTTTAGTACTTGATTGTTGTTCTTACTGTCTCACTACTGTTAAGGGATGGTATGTCAGACGCTATAAGGGATGAAGGTAGATGGTCTTTAGTTTTCTTTTAGTTGGATCACATGTCTTTGTTTCTCATTCTAAGCTGAGATCTACTGCCTTGTGACATGACGCGCTTATCATGAGGGTGCTAGCAGGCTCCGCAGATTTAAACTGAGAGTACAGTGTGAAACATCATGCCCAAGGTAGCTAAATTGGACCGTGGAAGTGGTGCTTGGAGGAGCTGGATAAAAAGGCCACTCATGCTCTCAGTTGTGTCTCAGACTCAGAATTATTTGTGTTTGTTAAATTTTTTCCTAGCGAATATGCAAATCCATCATGGGGCCATCATTCTCTCTGACTTTGTAATGCAGTTGCTCTCTTGGCTGCTGTAGGATTATTAACTTACATTTTTACAAGATTCATTGTACTGTGCCCATTGTCTTTTTGGTCAGTTGGCAGTATTAATGCAGAAATACAATAACAGAGAAAAATAATAATTTTAGAACAAAGTAATAGACTGACAATGAATAAACAAACCAATACATTGCTCTCAAAGGATCTCTTAAGGATTCAGTATGGCTGTAAAGCTCCGCCGTTTTTTAACAGTATGAAGAGCACTGAGCTCATTTTCCCTCTCTGTGGTTTTCACCAAATTATTAATTAAAAGTAAAACAGAGAAGGCTCAGGTCCATACAGATTATTAAGAACAGTGTTTCCCAACCCGGGGTCCTCGGGGACCCCCAGACGGTCCACGTCTTTGCTCACTCCCAGCTCCCTGCCAGTGCCCAAGGTCTGCTTTGAGGATCACTGATTAAGAATACACATACAATGCAGTCACCTTCATTTCAGTAATTAAAGGGGAAATTAACCCGGCATTCCAACTTATCCCTGTGCAGACGTCTCAAGAATTCCTGGAGCAGCTCATGTTTCGGCTGGGGGGGAAGAACCCCGAGGAGACGGGGGGCTTCCAGGAGGCACCTCTGGCCTATGATGCTGTGTGGGCCTTGGCTTTGGCCCTCAATAAGACTGTGGGCCCCCTGAGGGAGAAAGGCAGACGACTGGAGGACTTCAACTACAATAACCAAGACATTACCGCCGAGATCTATAGGGCTCTAAACACCAGCTCCTTCGAGGGGGTGTCTGTGAGTGATGGGCATTGGAGGCGGGTAGAATTAACCTGAACCACACACAAGTGGACTGACTACCTTTACCAATATACAGAGGTGGAGATTTCAGAAAGTAAAAGTCCAGAAAGTAAAAATCCAGATTTTGTTTCAACCATCTAGTTGAGTACTCCGTGAATGTGACTCTTTATGCTCAACTGGTTGGTTGAAACAAAATCTTGGTCTGGATTTTTACTTTCTGGACCTGAGCTATTCACTTTTGACAATAATATATTCTATTTAAGAAAATAAATAAGTAGATACCTAAATAAATAAATACATTGAATAACTGGAAAAGTTGTTGTACATATGTTGCTATGACAAAGTCACTGAAGTAGTGTCTTTGCTAGGGTCACGTGGTGTTTGATGCCCAAGGTTCCAGAATGGCCTGGACTCTCATCGAGCAGCTACAGGGTACGCCTTTCATCTTTGATACGCCTGTGAAAAATTCATGGAGTGCTGGAAGTTACAAATTACACAAAATGTACATTTGGAGAAGCTTTGAGGATCCTGCGGCGGTGGATGATAAACAGCCCTAAAATGACATGTGTTTGTTGTGAAAGAGTTTGGGATCTGAGATTCCATTTCCAAATATCCCACAGGTCAATCTCCACAACACTCATTATATAGAGATTGATTGGTGCCCAGGCCCTGGAGCGATCTTGCTCCTGTCCAGGGGATATTGCCAATTATTTTCACGGAAATTGGTATCAGCTCTGAACCAATAAAAAAATATCACCTCCGAGCCAACGCATTAATTCCTCTGAAATAGATATTGACGTGCACCTATCCGCTGAATGCAGGTTACTATAGCTAAGAAAAAAAAATTAAGAAACTAAATATGTTCCACAGGCTTTTTACACCTTCCTCTGTCAGCAGTAAACCTCAAATATTAAGGTATACATCAGTTTACCTCAATTCGAGTGACATATTAAGGATCCTACTTCCCAGTTTTAGGTGTTCAGGCTATAATGACTTTGTGTAGATAGATGGAAACATGCTACATGCTAAATGCACTGTAAAAATATCTATCGTTAATGTGACAGGGAAGCTAATGGGCAGGTGCCTCTGCAGCCCGGGCTTCCTTTATTAGTCATGCACTTTCATGTGTGTCGCCCTTCTTTATGTCATTGTGCAGGAGGGAGTTACAAGAAGATCGGATACTATGACAGCACCAAGGGGAACCTCTCGTGGTATGGAAATGACAAGTGGATAGGTATGGAAATCAGGTCGCTTTTACTCACTTAAAATGAGCAGTTACCTTATAATGGGCTGCTATTACCATGGCTGATGCTTGTGAGGAATAGTAGCTTGCTACAACCCTAACATTTTATTCTTAATATGGTTTTATAAGGGTACACTGGCAATAAGTTCTTATTGACTCTTTCTGAAGAATTATAGATTCTTTTCTGACACAGTGTTTAATATTTAATGTGTTTTAACACACCAGAAGACAGCTAACAGCTTCCCCCGAAGGCTGTATAGTGTACAGGCTTATCGGTTTGATTGGTTCCCAGTTGTTTGTTGTGTTTCAGTGCTTCACAGCTGATTTGTTTTCCGAGGCTGTGTGGCACTGCTAAGCCACTCGAAGCCTCATTTCCCCGCCCTGCATATTACTTGGCACTTGAGCAGCAGTTCCTATAAAGGAACCAGGGATGATTCTGCATGAACATTTTATGAAGAACAGTGTTTTTATAGAATTTCTGATGATTGCGTTATGGGTTATTGAAGCGATTACTCTTGTTTGTTACAGTCCCTTGATTAAGTTCTGTTGAGTATTGACTTGGGTATTATGTTTGGCACGAACAATTCTTGAAGAGAAGTATAGTGCTAAGAGTAACTCAGGAAAAAATATCATGAGGGATCATGGGAAAATACGTAAAATCAATGTTCAAGCAGCGCCCCGTCTTTTGTGAATATGTGAGTTCTGCTCAATAATTCATCGGGTGTGTAGTGAGGAATCTCGGCGGCGCTGATCCTTCCACACCTTGCTCCTTTGATAACTTTCCGCTCTGCCTGTCACTCCAGTTGGTGCTTGTTTCCTCACACCATTTACAGTGCTCTCTCCTTTGAAAGGTGATGCACCTCTGCCTCCCTGACGACACTGAGAACTCAGTTAATCTTTGACGGTACTGAGAGGACGTTTAAATATTTTTGACAAGGGTTCTCGGAACTGTTTTCTGAAAGGGAGGGAGGTACTTGTGACCTCTGTGTTGTTTACACTTCTCTGGCTCTAGGGCTCTCTTTGGCCGGCACCCAGCATCCACATCTGAATAGTTGCCCCGCTCTGGGCACTTCTCTCTGCTCTTGGCTTTGCTGTTCTGATTTTAACAGACAGGCCAATGCCACAGGCAAGAGTCCCATAAAAGTAATTAAGTGAAAGACTGGTTCACGGTTTACCTTTCCCAGTCCAGCACCTCCCTCTGTTCCATCTTCCCTCTGGTATCCCCTCAACCCCTTTTTTTTTTTTTACTTCCCACTCTTTATTCGCACTGTCCGTCTCTTCACTTTCTCCCTCTTTTCCCTGGTTGCTCCTGACAACCACTGCAGCTCAGCTCTCACCATGGCAACCAACACAGAGCTTGGTCTCCATGACAACGTGCCGTCTTCATTCCTTCATCAAGGACGGGGAGGTTTAAAGAGTTCATAACACACCCGACCGAAGGAAATCCAAGCGCACACGGATGCACGCTGACAACACTGATTCCCCTTTGCAGTCAGTTGTCTGAGCTGTCAGTTCCTACAGACCGTAATATCCTACAACCGCAAAACTATGACTGTCTCATCGTGATTCTAGCAACGTGGGCACCGTGATGTTTTTATGCTTTCAGAATACACTGTCACATCCCAGTGACATGTTGACAGCACTCTTTTCAGCCGTGGGAGAGATAGTTATAGAACTTGCCAGAATCACAGTTCTCCTTGAGTCTGCTTAGAGTGGTGAAAGCTGTACAGAATTAACGTCGGAAACACAAGCCTGTCACTCATCGCTCCTCTTCTCTACGTGGTTTCCTTGCAGGTCCTGGGCCACCTGCAGACCAGACCGTAGTAATTGAAGAATTTAGGTTTCTGTCTCAGAAGCTTTTCGCATCTGTGTCTGTCTTTGCTGGGCTGGGAATCTTACTGGGAATAGTCTGTCTCACCTTCAACATCTACAACAGCAAAGTCAGGTGTGTGCATGTTGTATCTGTGAAATCCTCCTCTCCACATGACACCGCTCAGCAGTTGGCTGTAGGGCTGGGGTTGTCTGGTCAATGGCCAGCAATCGTGTTGCTTGTTTGTTGGTTTGCCTACTGGCTTATTTGACTGGGGCTTAGTATATTAAAAACGTCACTGCAAATATTCCAGATTCAGCCAAATTACCGTTTTTCATGTAGAGTACATGGGTTTCTCTTGAGCACATTGTAAAGATAAAATAACTTGCAATGCAATGCAAAACCCTACAATACAATGAAAGCAGAGAAAAAATTTGATCTTCTTGATATAACCTGGTGACAGGTACATCCAGAACTCCCAGCCATATCTGAACAACATCACAGCTGTGGGCTGCATGATGGCCCTGGCCGGCGTCTTTCCGCTCGGGATCGATGGACTCCACGTCCACAGGGCGCAGTTCCCCGTCGTATGCCAGGTAATCGGCCGTGCGCCGCGATTGAATGACTTCGGCACGGTGATGTCACCCTGTGCCCCCATCTGCGCTGGCCCTCTGTTATGGCACCTCTCCCACGATGCTTTGAAAAATCCCAAAATGGCCCACCTCCCCATCTCTGCCGCTTCCCTCTCGTGGTGTGACCCTGCTGCTTCCTCCTCTCTCCCGTGCTGCAGTTTCGCCTCTGGTTACTGGGTTTGGGTTTCAGTTTGGCCTACGGCAGCATGTTCACGAAGATTTGGTGGGTTCACACCGTCTTCACTAAGAAGGATGATAAGAAAGAGAAGAGGAAGGTAAGGAAGAGTCCTCAGCCCTGTCCTGTGTCAGTCATGTCATTTCTATATTTGCTTTGTATGCCTCTGTTTATATATTTCTGCCCTGGTTCTTTTATTCATTTTTTTTTTTTTTACTCACTGATTTTTGCATTGCTGCCCCCCCCTCCCCCCCCATTTGTGGTCCGGTTTTGGATTCCTGGCCTCGCTTTTTGAGCCACTGCTCATTGTACAGCGGGAGTCCCTTTGCGCGGTCCGATGGCTCGAGCTCAGACAGAGAGGCGAGAATGGCGTGGGTCGCCGTGGGCGGAGGCCAACACCCACTCCGGTTACGCGGGACTGTTTTTCCATCTGCTTTCTGTCTGCTTGCTTCTTTGCCGAGTCGCGATGTTATGAAATTTCTCTGCGACGTCTTCTTTTCGAGAAGATGTCCTCAGCTCAGAGAGAAGGGGAAAGACAGCATAATATGATGATTATTATTATTATTCAATCAACAACAGCAACAATAACAATAATAAACTTGTAAATGTTCATTATTATCATAGATTCTCTTTTTATATGATCATGAAATTTCTTTACGATAAATGTGGGAAATCACATGTGACAGAATAAATTGTACTAATTAATAGGTGAGAAGCTCAGATTAGGATTTCCTCCTTTCATATTTTATTCATCCCTAAGGGGAAAATATGTTTGCTGTGTACAATGCTGCAGTGCTGGCTCTTGTGAAATTAATGGGGATCTCGGTTGTTTAGAACATACTGGTGCAGCACTAGACCTGGTGATATGGTGGTTTATGTTGGTGTGCGGAGGGTTATTTTTTCAGACTTGTAATGTTTTATCCAGTGAAAATTAACCAGAGTATAGACCATGTGAGTTATATTTTATGATGCAGAATATTATATGTATACATCGGAAAGTGATGCTGATACTGTGGGATGTGTTGGGAATTTTAATGTTTGTATATATGCAGATGAAACTCATTTCAAAACCACATGAATATTTGCAGAAATGTAGTCTTCAAGGGTGTTGTTATGGGGGCCATTATGAAATGGATTTGGTTCCCTTTCAGCTACAATAATGCACTTTTGATACCAGCAGGTTTGCCTCGTAATGCTTTAACATCTGGAAGCATTTTAAAACAAATAGTCATCAAAAAATATTCCATTACTGGCCTTTTTGTGAGGAGCTCCATAACAGCAACTCCATGCAGCACCTTTCCGTTTTTGTTCTGTTCTGTGACAAATCCTGAAATGTCCTTCAAGTCACACTGGTCACGAGGACATCCCCCGCGTCCTTTTTACGGATTCCTTTGGTTGCCGTGTGTTCGGAATGCCAGGAAAGTGACAGAGCTGGATTTCTATATGTGCGTGTGCCTCTCTACTTGTAGTCTGATCCAGCATACATGGACTGTGCTGAGCGTTACTCCTTGGTACCGCCGGGATTCTCGTGCTGCGCTGAGCTGCTTCGCGCTCTGCATGGCTGTGATTATCGGTCCTTTTTGCATTGCAGCAGCACCTGGAGCCCTGGAAACTCTACGCCACAGTGGGGGTGCTGCTGGCTATTGACATCTTATCTCTTATGATCTGGCAGATTGTGGATCCCTTGCACATCACAGTTGAGGTACATGGACAATACTTTTTTTCATCTGACTTTATGCTTGTAGTTTCACATTAATTTAGCTATCAAGGATTTTCTTACTTTTTTGTATATCTCTTGCCTCTTGCTAATCT
>JAODKE010000146.1:16951773-16975093 GCA_026779605.1 Mormyrus hasselquistii
CATGTTGTGGTGACCAAGGCTGAAACTTTGATTTCACAAAGAGCTGAGTCCTCAGTAAACCAAACGCCAGACCCACCCACGCACACACACACACACACACACACACCCTGGAAGCCCCCCCCCCCTCTGTCACTGGCCCTGTCTGCCACAAAAACTTCTCCTTTGTCACAGCAAGTCACACCAGGATCACAGGCCCGGGACGCTACCCTAGAGACTGCTGCGGTTTCTTTCATCTTTGCGGCCAGGGGGACACAGAAAGTGAAGTGTTTCATGTAGTTTTCTGATATATACATTACTTCTGTTAAATAAGGTAGGAAGGTGAGCATCTTTCACCAATCTGCAGTTTTAATGGAAGGTTTTTCCTTAGAAAAGCGTATGTGTCACAGCAAAATTTCTACCCCTGTCGTTATGGTGATCATTAATCCAGTATTTCAAGAAATGTGTATGAAGTAAATAAGAATCTCCTGTGTCTGCTGTGTTTTGGCAGTCACTAGAATCCTAATGGAAGCTCACGCCATGGGTGCGTAATGATCTTGGGCACTGGGGGGGCGGTGCGCTTATCTTTGAAGCCTCACTACGGAGCCTTGTCCTACTGGGTTTGCCGTGCGAATTCCGGGATCATTATGCAGCCATTAAAAGTTTGGTTTGAGGCGACCGTGAGGGAATCTGAATGCTCTTTCACATTTGCGACTGTAATTATAATTTAATGAACTTACAATTCCAGAATAATTTAATCAAGCCTGAACATCTCGAAAAAAAACCGGGACAGGGAGCATGAAATAGAGAGAAAAATGTCTTAATTATACCCAGACATGTGTTCATACGCTGGGGAAATCAACCCATTGCCAGAGGAATTCATGGTGGCTGGTAGACAGACACAAAGGAAGTGGTCAGGGTACGAAGAAAACAGGTCAAGAGAGACAGGTGAAGTCAGCAAAGGCGAATTCCACTACGCTCAGGTAAATCCCCGCAAATGCATCAGATAGACCATGACAAGACGAGTAATATGCAAACATTCCCCACACCATCTTTATTATACACATCCAGACATACAATATTCTCATGCTGAAGCAGATATTAGCATTCTTGATGCGTATTTGGTTCTCAGTGTTCTTCCGTTCTGTATATGAAATACACAAAACATCAAAATAACAAGTGTCATTATTGTTATTTTACAAGTTTGGGGGAATTAATGCTTTAGAGTTTTTGCGTGGTTAAATAGCTCCAATAGGTTGAGCTTGAATTTCTGTGTCCTTTCAATTACCTATTAGCATTGTTAGCTTCCATGGTCACATTTGGTGCAGTGTGTGGCCCACGTTTTAAAAAATACTTGCATTTAAGAGGAATTGCCTAAAGTCCATGATGCAGCCGGAAATCGCACAGGAATTAATACACTTTTAGGAAGCAGTGTATTATAAATGTACAACATATGAAGTGTATATTTGACCAGTAGATTCAGTGGATGACAGAACTAAATTATAATTCCTCAATTTTCTTTATTCTCCTATCACCCGATCCTTGTCTTGTTCATTCTATTTCATAGCGTCGCTGTAGGCCACCTGAAATGAAAGTCACTATTAAGTTAGTACATTTTTTCCTGTGGTAAATTTCACACAATGACTCACATCGGTGAAGCGGCGAGGACCTCACTGGTCCCAAAGCCACGGTTAAAGTTTCCTTTTTCACAGAACGGCCGCAAACCCGCAATGACATGCTGATTGGATGGATTTCGAGGCCTAGCTACAGAAGCCCCTCCCTCCTTTGCATAGAGAAACCAGTCAGATTGCATATGCAGAAACATATGCATATGCATTGTAACTTGTTCCTCTAACAGGGCAGCCAACTAAGTACAATTAACTGCATGTTAGGAACCTGAAGCATGATGATATCTTTGATTTATTCTACGTCTCTCTTTTGTAAATTACGTTTACCTTTTACATTATGTTTATTTAATGAATTTACTTAAAGCAGGATTACAGAGCTCGTTATATAATGCCATAACACCTGCGAAAGTCTTTTGACATTCATAAATGCTGATCTAGTACAGCGCTACGATGAGCACAGACTGGGGGAACCCCTGGATGGGGCACCGAGGACACCAACTTGTATGAGCGTGTTTTCAGGTCGCGAGAGGAAACCAGAGTACCCAGGCGAAGACGCCCACGATCAAGAGGACACGCAAACTCCATGTGCACAGCGCCGGGGACAGGAAGCGAGACCCAAAGCAGGGAGGTGATGGGCCACCGTGTCGCCCCACTTTCAGCTGGTACCATTAGCTTTTCCGTCAGTTCAGCTGTACGGTTCCACCCACCGCCGCCTTCTTCTTGTTCCTCTTTCCTTATCATGAAAAGGGGAATTCTTGCAGTGAAGGACCTTTTCCTTTCACTCCAAGGCCACTTTCCCACAACTCAACCTCTCACTTCTTCCTGTTACTTTCCTACTTTCCCCTTTTTGCGTAGATTCCTTTTCAAATTTTGTTACCCTGATCTGTTCTTAGGTCTAAATGCTTTCATAAATCTGTGTCACATTTAGAAGGATTCCAGATGGTATCGGCTGTACATTGTGCCATGATTTTCCTGCGTGGTTGAACTATCTCCTTCTTTGGGAGTAATCTGCTCCCAGAAAATCGTATTCCTTATTTTTGTGTTTCTATATGTTATTTTCTACGTTTGATTTTCTGGATGTCTATTCACTGTTAATTGGTCTGTTGAGATCAACCATTGTGAGTCCAGGTTATTGCAAGTTTTCCTATGAGTGAATGTGGTAATTCATTTTGTAATTATTATTGTTAGCTATCCTATAATATGAATATTCAGTATAAATAAATGTGACATTTGGGTATTAGTTTTGTATTTTTAAATAAGGTCCTGGTCTTCAAGTGGGCTTTTCTCAGTGAACTTCCTTTAATTTCTAAGGGTCATTTGTTTCTATTGTTACTGTATATATGAACACTGAAAAGCTGCAAGAAGTCAACTTTACTGTTCATATGAAGGAACTGAAATTCAAGATGGTGAGGTGCTGAAAGCATAACGTGAAGATCGGTGAATTCTTATCTTACGAGCTGTCTCGAGGCTGTAAAATATCAGGGGTCAAAGGTCAGATGCTTTCTGGGTTTGGCATTGAGTTATGAGGGTTACATTCCATTTCAGGTTGAATGCGTAAGATTAGGGAAGGTGCCAGAGGAGAATTTGAGCAGACACAGGGGCATATAGTGCTGCACTCGGGGAAATTTGCAGTCCTTGCATCTGCGAAGATAAAGTGGGTGCAACTTCCTCTTTTGTGAAGGTTATTGTTCTGTTTGTGAGTGCACGGGATTTTTAAACAAACAGCGTTCAGTTCTGATTTATGTCTTAACATTTCCCATAGTGAAATAAACCGTGAATTAGTCATAGTGTGGCATAGGTGTCAGAATGGTAGCTGGTGATGAGGTTGGAGATGGCAATAGTCAGTAGTGATAGGTGTGAAGGCGTACATTTCTCCAGTGAGTCTTGTGCTTTTTTAGCCCTTGTTGCCATCTAATGGTGGTAGATGTGAATCTCATGGTTTGTCACCCCCCCCCATCACAGTTTCACCACCCCCCCACTCTGTGCGCACACACCTTTTTCGACACCTCACCAAACTCCGCAGGTTTTATTCTTTATCTCACTGTTCTCGATGCAGCTAGTCGTGTGTGAGCACTAGTGCTTATTTGTCCTTTTCAGAAATCCGTCACCTTTAATAAGACAATTTATATATGTGTAGGAAGAAATTAAGGGGTGAAAAACACATCTTATATAGGTGGGTGTTTCATAGCATCACACGTATGAAAGTTTGACAGTGTAAATTCGATGTACAGAATAAATTAATTTAGAGGACAAAGGCGGTATAAGCACGCCACACTCAAGAAACTGTATTTACATTGTCGTGACAGAGCTCACTCATATCGAATATGGCCGTGGTATTATGCATTTTATATATTTATAAAGTGTGCAGCTTCTTGCATGTCAGCTATCTTACCCAGTGGTACAGAGCCATATCCCAGTCATAAATTAAACCAGTGAACCTGAAGTATGGAACAGTTAGACTAGCTGGGTCCCACCACTGTGTTGTTTCTTACTGTTTGTTTTAGTGGTCATTTGCTAAGGGAATCATTTTAGGTAAATCATTTAAGTAAGAATGTAATAAGGAAATAGAGTAAAAACGTTGCTATTTACGCTGCTGACCAGGGCTGCACTGGCCATCTGGCATGGTGGGCATTTTCCCAGTGGACATGTAGGCCAGCAAAATTTATTGCGTGGGACATCTCCCCCCTCTGCCCCGGCTGGCAGAATGCATCGCTCTGCACGTCATCTTGGGGGTCCTCTTCCCCTCAGTAAAATCTATCGTGACCCCCCCCCCACCTTCCTGGCACCCACCGTGAATGACTTCATACTCCAGGGTGGATTTTTAACTCCAGTCCAGTACTGCTCTTGACTCCGTGTGTGGGCGGTTCCCATATTCACCCACTGTTTACTTAGGATTACACTGGATAGCTTGGTTTCCGCGTGCTCTCCATGAACATGCCCCATCGGTGCGTCTAAATTGCCTTTGGTGCATGATTTTGTCTTTAGATATCTATGCTGTGCAATGGACAGGTGTCCTATCAGGAATGTCTTCTTCCTGGCACGCAGTGCTTATTCATAAGATATGATTCATCATATTCCCTGAACTGGATAACCGGTCATGAAAGATGTACAGGTATGCATGAATGGGTTTTATTTACAGTCACTGCAAATTAAATAAATGGCATTCAAATTATATAGCAAATATAAAAATGACAACATCACAATCGTAAACATTTAAAAAGCCTACTTATGTATTACATTCAAAATAGTCAGATTTAAATGATAATACTGAACTCAACCCATGTTATATGCAATCCACATCCTTTCCAACAACAACATTTCACGCAAGTTTAAAACATGTAATTATAAAAATAACCCCACATCTCCTTTTTTGTAAGAATGGTGTGGAGTTTAGTCAAAACTGTGCAGTTTCACTGCTTTTGTCTTAAGTTTCAACGGAACTGTTTAAAATACGCCAGCGTTGGAATATGTCCGTGTTTTCAGAAAACAACCGTCACGTAGAGTGAGAGCCCCTTCCACGTGTCGATGATAAGTTAATACCCCCGTCTCTAGAAATATTAAGATAGCAGGAACAGACCCCAGTATGTCTTATGAGGGCTAAATCGTAAACATTCTACGGGATTCACCTCGAGCATCAGACTGTCTCCTTTCTCGCAGCTAATTAGCTTACTCAAAGACATGCTGCCTTCAATCGACACTTCGCTCAGCTCCAGCTTTTTCTTCCCTGGGATCTCGTTCCTCACCAGCACCGCTTTCTTCTTTTTATTGTTGCACGGATGGAATGTGGTAAGAGCGTAGAAGTAGTAGAGCCCTCCGGTGTCCAGGGTGACCGAGCCGTTGTGGAGGAAGACCGAGGTGGTGGAGTCGTGTATTTGCAGGTCCTGAATCCACCCTTTCTCAGGGCTGTCTGGAGGTAAAAGTCAACAAGAATCATGGGGGAGGGGGAACTATGGGGTGGGGTGGGGCTGGTGTAATGCGAAAGAACTGTCGACCACCTTTATGCTCACTTTTTTTTTTCCCGCTGGGCAAAATTTATCTCGGTACATCAGCTCATCTAATTCTCTCAGGTTTGTGGGCAATGTTATGGCAAATTAATTCATTAATAATAGTAACTGCGCAGTAACATCTCACTTTGCTTTTATTACCGTAACTTTCAATTAATTATACAAGAAACTAACAGGTCAGGTGTGTGCATATGTGTGTTTGCATATCAGAGCAATAAAGAGAAGCCACGTGTAACAACATAATAATAATAATAATAATAATAATAATAATAATAATCATCACTTTATTAATCCCCATGGGGAAATTGTCTTTTACTCCTCCCTAAACTTGCTCTTTGTAAGCAAGCTGTCTGTGAAGGGCAGCCACCTGTTGGGGCGTCCAGGGAGCTGGGGGTTAAGGGTCTTGTTCAAGGACCCACAGACATGCTGAGGCTGGGTTTGAACCGGCGACCTTGTGGTTACATATGCGTTATTCAAAAATCCCATCAGGGATCCATTGTCAGTGTAACTAGCAATAAATCAGGTTCATTCATTTAATTGTGTCATTTTCCTGGGAGTAACACCACACTGACACAATAATGGGCTGAGCTGCCCTGTTTAGAACACTTGTCAATTTGCACAGTCTTTCCCCACCGGTCAGATGGCGTAACTGCGTCTCTCTCTCTTAACGTCACATCTTTAAATGTCATGTCTATATTATGTTCATATGTGTTGCCATTTATGTTCTACTTATTTATTACATTATTTACCTTATTTCTTTATTCGTGTTTTACTTTTTATTTGCACTATGACCATTTTAGCCCAGTATGACTCCGTGCCTCATATATCTACGGCTGACAATAGCACATGCTTTGACTTTGACAATGATAGTTGCTTATTTCCGTTACTAGATGTCATTTGCCAATGCTACAAATAATAGTCTTGTAAATTCTTATTTTTACACGAGTTTGTTTTTCTTGGAAAATCACTGCCCTTTGCATGGACCTCTGCAGTGAGGTTTGCGAGCCCTCAGAGGGAGCTGTACTCATGACCCAACAGTTACTGACAGCTGCACTGCAGTGCCTGAAAGTGAGATATGGAAGTATGTTGCAGGGGATGTGAAAACTGGCGACTATGCACCTTTACAAAGGTTACAAAAAGGTATAAGCCATGCATTCTACATACTCTTTTGCTATAAAAGCCCCCGCAAAGAAATACAAAAACCAGGGAACTGACATTTCCCCTGCTTACCCCAGTTTCATATTGCTACATCCCTCTGACAGAGCTGGTTAGGTTACACTGTGAGTCACACACTGGCTTCCCATACATGCCCATAAGGTTGGGGGTGGATAGGAAGGTGTGAGGTAATGATCATGCGGTCTCAGTTCAGTCTCCAAAAAGTCGTGCAGCTGTGTTCCGGTGCCCCTCTTTGTTGCATGCGTGCCTTCTGTGCGATGGATCCTCTTTAGACCAATCAGCTTCTCACAGCTGTTCTAAGTTCCGGATCTGGAGGCCATGACCATACACGCGGCTGCCACTAAGTTACTTAAAACACCGGCTGCCTTTCAGACTGCACACAAACTTTTCTGCTCCAAATAGCAGTCAAGAAAATCACTCGATCACGCTCATGAAGAGATATTTTGGGAAAAATGGAGTAATTAGTTAATGTTTGGGTCTTAAATGGTCAATCTGATTATTCGTCATGAGATATTTAAACAGTTAAATGGTAAATGTAGCCATAATTTGCTTAATTAGATTTACTAATGTCAAGCAATACCTAGGAGAGTAACCATCCTATCAAAATTTAATCAGAGAATAATTAATGCGTTTTGATTATATGTGGATGTAATAATTGACCTGGGGATGGTGTTGCTGTGATCTGAAGGTCGCAGGTTCAAATCTTATGACCAACAGAGTATTTTCACTATTGAAGCCTTGAGTATGGCCCTTAACCGCCAGTTGTTCCAGGGACTGTCCGACCCTGATTTAGGCAAAAACATATGTCGCTTTGGAAAAATGTGTCTGCTATGTAAATAAAATAGGTTACGGGTGGGCTGAGATAGATCAATGTAAGCGATGTACTGCTTGCTGCACCTACATTGAGGTATTCCAAATAAAAAGAGTAACCCCAAGATGCTGCCTTCTCATTTCTGAATACAACGTTTTGAAGTTTCTATTACTGAAGTTATCCAGGATGTTCCGTGGAAACTTCATGTCATTTCTCTCAAGATGCAATTACCATCTGAGTCATCTTGCAGAAACCTTGCTATCTGTTCAGTGAATGAAAGTTGCAACTCAATACAGTATCCATGCAATTAGCCCCTGCCCTGTGGTGGACAACCAACTTCATCACTAACCTCACAAGGCAGGTATGATTACATAATAGACTTCTGTAAAAAGAAGTGATAGATAAAAAATACATATATGAAAAGGCTGTCCCTTGAGAGCTGGAGATTCACTTACCATAAGTTAGTTGAATATGCCAGATGTGCCGTCCTAAAATGCAAGCAGAATGTTCTTCTTAAAAAAAAGCAAACTCAGTGTTCCTCTTTGTTGTGTGACATTACAACTTGCAGCTTGGACGTCTGCCCATAGTCCTTAACTTTCATTTTTAAGGCTGCAGAGTATCAGGTCCATCCTTTCTGACTGGCACATAATCCTACGCACTAATGGAGACATGATTACCTCACCTCACCACACCCCCAAATACCTGATTATTATCTACCAGATCATTCCCTCCTTACTGAAATGTAACAAACCATGATTTTGAATGTAAATTCACGCTCTTTTCCCTTCTGTACATCATGTAGTCCATTGACATCTGCTCTCTTTGATGTTGTTCATAGACTTCCATTCTAGCTTAGAGAAACAATCTCACATACTTGTCGCTGTAGTTGATGCATTATTTGCAGTAGTTGATGTGCATGTTGCACCGGTTGGCGCGATCACTGCATCTGCTGTAAAAGAGAAAAGGCCGTTTACTTGTTTCTATTCTACAGATGTAATCATTTAAAAATCTTACGAATTAAAAAGAAGCTTTTTTCATTACCGGTGTCCTTGTGGAATTATAACCAGTCTGTGGCCAGTGTGCTCCGTTAATGAGAGCCTCTTAGTTAGCCTCATATTCTAATAACATTGTTTAGCTTTATGTTTTTTAACATCTAGCTTTATGTTTCTTTTTAGCACTAAAAAGCCACATGCTGTTGACTGAGACCTATGCAGAACCTACCCTGTTGCCTCTCTTGCATCTCAGGTACCTTTGTTGCATTCTGAGAATGAGAATGGATGAGCTCAAGGTTAACTGCAAGTAGCTGCAACTGCAAGTAACTGCAACTGGTAGTCAGTGGTGCAGTAAAATGCAATGAAACAGAGTATATTTTTCAGTAACAACGATAACAACAAAAATAATTATTAATAATCCATCCATCTTCCGTGACTGCTTATCCTATTTAGGGTTGTGGGGCGTCTGGAGCCTATGAGTGCCAGGCAAGGAACAACCCAGGACGGGGCACCAATCCATTGCAGGGCACACTCACACACCATTCATTCACACACCATTCATTCACACACCATTCACTCACACACCATTCACTCACACACCATTCACTCACACATGCACACCTATGGGCAATTTCATAACTCTGATTAACCTCAGCATGTTTTCAGACTGGGGGGGGGGACATAGTACCTGGAGGAAACCCCAGACAACAGGGGGAGAACATGCAAATGCAACACACATGAAGGATCACAGAGACTCAAACCCTGGTCCTAGAGATGATATGAGGCAACAGTGCTAATAATAATAATAATAATAATAATAATAATAATAATAATAATAATAATAATAATAGAGATTTCTATATAGAATATACAATGCAGTCATTTCAGGTAGGTAATTCTTCTGCCCCGTAGCTCAGCTCACCCTTCATAGCCAGCCTCGTGGCGCTTACCTGCTGTCGCGTCGTCGATATCACCAACGTAACAGCCATGGCGACCACAGCCACCGTCAGCAGGCTGCACCAGGTCAGCAGCAGGGAGAAGTGCGGATGCTGCTGTTGCCGGCACATGGTCTGTGGGGGCCAGCAGAACACACACCCGTGACCCTCGGTGAGCCTGCCCCCCCCCCCCCCACCCCCCAGTCGACACGCGGCGGCTCAGCTTCTGAAGATCGCTGTCACTTTTCTCAATCAGCCTGGTACACTATACCTAAACCTCATAGACTGAAATAGCAACAACCATTTCCCAGTAAAATCTCACAGATGATTAGAAAACTGTTTTGCATGCTGCTTTTACCAACACACAACTCTATACAGGATGTTTTCCTTCTGTAAAATCACAGCACCACCTGACTCTTCTCCGCTAGATTACTTCCCCAAGGGATCTGAAACTCTCTAAGTATGAGGAGACTCTGTACACAAACAACACTGACGCATGGCGATACGTAGAAATACCACGCTGGCACCCAGAGCTTCTGAATGGCCTGCAGTGAATCCCTAAGTATATCTCTGACCGGCAAAAAGCGCGATGATGCGGCAATAACCGGAGAGTGTCTTACCTTAGTGTACCTTGTAGTGTACTGTTATAGAAACATAAGTAGATAAAGAGGCTTTAGGGTTTTTCCTTTTCATGTGGGCTGTGTAATATGCGGTGATGTTTCTATTTTCCACATTTGTGGTTGGAAAAAGAACGCGGCGGGGGGGGGGGGGGGGGTTCGCTGTCAAGCGACCTCACAAGCTAATGGAAGCTAATCTGCAACATCGCACCTAAACATCACACGACAACTCGCTTACAGTGCGATGAACTACTTCAAAAGGTTGTAAAAATGCTGAGGAACAATATCCTACATAGGAAACATAGAAACAAAGCACAGAAACATCACTTCTCAAAGGTGATTTCTGTAAACACATCTTGACACATACAAAATATACCATCTTTATGCTAAAGTGTGATTGCTGGAAGCTAAGTTATGAAATGAGTTTTAAGTGGGTGTACCATGTTTTTTCCCTGTTTGTTTTTAAAGGTCAGCAAACAAGATGATCGTCAACACTTGTCTTTCTCTGTTACACATCATCAAGATCATATCTACCGATGTACGCAACACATTTATGCATTGGTGAAGAGCTGTAAAAGACTTTCCTATACTTGCAATACTTGTTATTCTGTATCGTATTTAGAATCTATTTATTACAAAAAAGCCAGAATTTCGAAATTTGACTGAAAAAAATCATATATGAGGTAGGGGTGTCATGATGGTCAGCACTATCTCGTTCATGCCTCTAGAACCAGGGTTTGAGTCTTCACCCTGGCTCCATGTGTGGAGTTCTCCCCGTATCATAAGATAAGATAAGATAAGATAACAACACATTAAAAGAGACAGCCATCCTATTACAGTACGAGTGTCTGAGTCAATGTGTACAATATGTCAGTCATTTAGTACACTGTTACAGGGGGACTCAATAAGTCAAGTAAGGCTTGGTTGTCACACCAACCACAATCAGTACACAATCAGTGATATGGAGACATTAAATAAAATGAATATCCAGTGTGACCCTTTACTGGATATGCAATTATTTGTTAATAGGATTTAGCATTTTCACCTTAACTTCCTCACTAGTGATACTTGGGGAACTCAGATACTCTTTCTCACTGACCAAGCAAAACATCCCTCTCTTATTTTGACACCGTGGGACATCCCCTCTTGTTCTCCTGGTACAAAAAAAGGTCACTCTCACCACAAATACAATCAGAACATTGCACTTAAAGGTGCTCTCCCAGAGGTACTTTTGAATATACCAATAGGCAAGAGGTAAAACACAACATCTTTTACTACTAGCCGGCTGGGGTTGTTCGATAAAATATAAACATGCGCCTTTTAACTAACCAGTGGGCTCATGTTCTGCTTTTTCTACTCGCACTTTAAATCGCTCACCTCAAATACGAGGAGGTGAAGTTCATTTTCAGCCCCGCCAAATAGGGATGCAGAACAGAGAGAAAGGAGTGACAGAAAGAGGTTTATTTTGTGATGGGTTCGTTGCCTTTATGCCTTTAGTTCCTCATGCTGCCAGGCTTAGAGGAATGCAGTAATATAATCCGGATGATGCAGGTACAGTGTCTGCAGTCTGCTGTAACCCTAGCTTTACAAATGAAGTGGGAATATGAACGGCTGAAGACCACCACATTCCGCACAGAATTTGGGGGGGGGGGGGGGCCACCCAATGGGCCTATCAGGATGCCTGGGCAGAGAAAAGATAAAGGGTGGGGTTTGCAATGGAATGCCAATCCGGGGACACATCAGGCTGGTTTCCAGCCATTGGAAGCCGTCATTCTGTTAGTTGGGAGTTGGTGAATGGAAAAAATACTTAGGACTTCACCTCGGTGTCCTCAATGATAGGTACGGGTATGATCGTGGGACACGCACAGATTCACAGGTTCACATATTTGAGAGCAGTTTAGGATCAGTGATTCACACAGACATGAAATAGACAGACCCAGGAATCTGAAGCCTGAAAACGTAACCGATGACATCTTGTGGACCTGGGGAAGACCACAGTCGCAACCTGCATTAGTCCTGGAAAAGCACTGAGAAGATGCCAATTAACTGGATTAAATGGATGACTAACTTCAGCTTCCCTATCTTACTTTTGGTTATATGAACAACACTAAGACACGTTTGAGTCCAAAATAGCCTTTTATTGGCAAAAGTGTTGAGTCTCTTCATTGAGAAGATTGGATTCCCTATGTGCTTTGCAGTAAAGGTATACATATACCTATAGCCCCTGTTAACAGAATACAGTTTTTTCCATTAAAAGTACAACCATTGAGCTGCATGGCAGTTACACAGACACCATACCACAGTATAAATCAGCCCTATAAAATGACTGTGGTCTGTTGAAATATTACAAACCTAACAATAACCTAATGGGTTGTCTTCATCAGGTCATGGTTTTCAATATCATATTTGTATACTCTCCAGTGAGTTGCACTGGAGAGGTAAGAAGGTTACTCAAGTCAAATATGCCGTCTGTCTTTTCTTTAATTCAATTATGTTTATAGTCATCACAATCGACAGTTGCCATTAGAATCCATAATAATGTAGTTGTGTATAGTTCTGTTATATATAGCTAAACTGACAATGTTGGAAGAACACTGTTGGTTTAATTGTTCTTCTTTTTCATATATGAATAACCTTCTTACCTATAGAGAGGTAGTTGGCAATGTTGACTGTTCTACCATAATATCTCTGAAGCTGATGAGTATAAGACGGGTATGGCTGTCCTGCGGTATCGGTGCCAGGTCAAATCTAGTGGCTGGGCCCATGACCTTCATGGGGTGGTACCAACACTGCTGTCCAGGAGTGGAGGATAGTCAAGTCAAGTCAAATCAAGTCAAGGGGCCTTATTGTCACACAAACCATATTCAGTACACAGCATCTGGTGCCACAAAACAATGTTCCCCCAGACCAGGGTATGACACAAATACAAAAAATGTATAGATTGACACACAATATAAGAATAAACAATGATGGAATGTGTAGATTAGTCAATGATGGCAGCAGCAGAGCAGATAGGTGGTATGGAGTAAATAATCAATCAATCAATCAATCAGTTATTTAATTAGTTAATTAATAAGATGAATAATGATAAATAATGTGTATAAATGTGGCAATAAGGCGACAAAGTGCAGATGGAAGCAGGGTTCATGTAAAATCCAAATCACTGGGGACAAGATGGATGGTCTTGGGGAGAAGATGAAATCAGGTGATGTGGCCACTCGTTCAATTTTCCTGTTTCATGATGTCAATTCTTATGCAAAAAGGACCTCTGTTTTCTCTCAGACCCCTGTACAGTACTCTCCCTCACCTCAATTCCCCACCCAGCCCAAAGCGGTACTGCTTTCATTATCCGATGTTGTTCTGCCGATATCGCTATCCCTTCCCCACGTTCTGATGTAGAAATGGCTGTTTTTCGGTTTTGTCCGTACTCGCTGCTTTCATGGAACTCGTCCTCACATAAAGTCCCTGTTCCTTCCTCAGATGCCCAGATCACATGACGTATGTTTGTTTCAAAGATATTCAAACAGGCTCCTGACAAAATGTAAACATGCATTTTCCACAGGACAGATTCATTTTCAATTTCATCGTCCAAGTGACAATGACAATAAAGATGATCTTTATCAGAGATTGTGTTCTGTTGCAGGCTGTATCACAATGGGAACACTGCTAGAAAGGTGCTTCAAGTGACTACTCACATTGGGCTGCTTAATTGGGTCATGCCTCTTATAGTTAAAACTGTTGGAATTTTCACCTAGATGTACAACGTTCTGGTACAAGTTTTTATTCTTAAGAGATTCATGGTAAATTCCAGGATACAGTGGTGTGATGAAGATAGAGCTCAAATTAAATAAGGAACTTGAACTTTTACAGAATTGAAACACGTGGAAAGATTTTCACTTATTATGTATAGTGAAGGAATGAACAAAGAAACACTTACTTTGAATGACAGTTACACATTTAAGTATTTATATACTCTTAATGGGCCCTTTATTGGGTATTCCTGCTTGTTTAGAAAAACAGCCTGTTCCTCCAAACTGCAAAACATGCAGCTAAAGTTGAATATACAGCACTGAGCAAAAGTCTTAAGCAGTCAAAGAAAATGTTTAAACCTATTCTTCTGAGTAGTAAGTATATATTTGCTCAGAAACACCCAAATTAACATTAGAACAAATGCAAATGAACAGTGGCACAATAAAAATTAACAAGAATTTCTTCTGTTCTCCAAAAAGTTACTGGCTTGAAAAACATTACTTCAGTTCCCAAACCTCTCCTCAGGGGCACCTCAACCATTCCGTTTATTTATCAATCAATCAATCAGTTTTTGAATCAGGTTTTAAATTGCTGATCAGACAAACTTTCTCAGACATGGTTTCACACCAAGATGAATATCATTTAAGCATTATTTTCTTTGTCTGCCTAACACAGTATGGTATGTAGCACACTGGCAGGTTCAAGAGGTTCAGTTACAGATCAACAAAGTTCTAAAATGCACAATATGCATGATCAATGTGATTGTTTAGACAACCATTGATACAGCATCTCAGAGAGTCACACTCCTGGAATTTTCAACCACTACAGTGTTTAGAGCATGAAGTGCTGCAGAAACAAAAGAAGCAGTCAATGGAATTTTTGTGGTCAAAAACTTCTTGTTAATGAGTACGGAGAAGAATGGTCAGACTCGTCAAAGTTGATCAGAAGGTCACAAGTGCAAAAAAAACAGCTCTGTATGACAGTGGCATGCTCGATAGCCTTAGCCCACGTGAGATGTCCTGATTTGGGAACTTTCAGGAATGTGGTCTGGGTCAAATATCCTGGATCATACCTGTGGTTCTGAGGTCTAAAAGAGATCTTACTTGAAACTGTGTAAGGGAACCTAATGAATTGGCTAATGAATGCGTCAGATATATTTGATCATGTGTGCCTGTGACAGGCCTTCACTACATGTGACCCTGAAACAAGTGAAGAGGTTTCTGATCCAAAGGCCTGACTGTGTGAAAAGCTTCCTTGGGTTCTCTTTATATTCATGCGGACTGACGCGATGCCACGTTTGAGTATACAGACACGTTGTGTTCTGCACTTGTGGTGAAATGGTTATGTTTACAGATCGGTTTAAAAACGAGGTTTAAATGCATAGTACTCCGTCCATCTCTATTCCTACTGTATGTCCTATACAGGGTCACGGTGTAACCTGGAACCTATCCTAGAAATGGTATAAGGCAGGAGAAGACCCTAGATAGGACGCCAGTCCATTATGAAGTATACATGAGCACACACACAACACTGATTCACATAAGTGCGTATTCTCTGGCTGTGTTGAGAACAAAGGGTGACAAACAGTCCAGGTATTGCACTACTTGCATAATAACTATTTAAAGCTTAACTCACAAGTCGACACTTGCTGTTTTTATGCCTGTTGTCGTTTGCTCTAACAACAAATACAATGGCCATTACCAGGAGAAATAGTCTCGAGACGGATGGATCTATGGCACACATGCGATGTATTTTTCTGAAAAGTGAATAAACACAGAAAATAAAAAGCTGGCTGGAAAGATACCATGATCACAGAGGTGCTTCACCCAGGATTCAGCTGCGGTTGTGCAGACTAATGCAAATTCCCCAACCGCAGGTTTCTCAACTGCATTTCCAATGTCCATCCTTCCACAGCATAGGGGATTTAGGGCCCATTTTGGTTATGCAGTTTATGATTCTGTGGTCTTGATCAGAAGGTTCCCTTTCCCTTGGTCTATAGAAGGATTTTATTGTTGGGCCATAGAGCAATGCCCTTAACCCCAATGACACCGAAAGACAGGCGCCCCCTAATGTTTGGATTTAGATATTGCTATTTGATTTAGTAGCGCTAGTAAATAAAATATTTCTTTTAAAACAGCTATATGTATCATGAGGTTGTTGAAGAGGATTGTACTTTTGAATAAAAAAATGGAACATGTAGCAATAAATAAGATGAAGTCAGTACGTACGCTATAGTCTTGGTATTTGGCAGCACCCTTTACCAATAAATTGTTCCCACGCCCCAAGGTAACCCCCAGCTTCAGTGGGGCTGCATGTTAGCTATCCCTGCACTGTGACCCCCAATCTTACTCTCATCTTTATATGTTTCTGTGTGGGGTAGGAGAAAATGCAATTTCCTCAAGGGGATGAAAAAAGTATCACTATTCTATTCTAAATTGAATTTGGGTGGAAAATAATAAAATCAAAGACCAAAATAAGTGAGGAGAAGGGAACATGGAGGCAGCAAAAGCAGATGCTGGTAGGTGGTATTATCAGATAACGAAAAGAAAACCGAAATCTGTTCCAGATACACTTGTGAAGGTAATTTGACTGCTGAAGGTGGGGAATTCTGACCTTCTAGGTGTTTTACTTGTGTTTTGGTGTTTTTATTGAGCTCATCAGGTAGGTTCTTGCTTTGTTTTTCTCATGGTACATACTATATATATCACATTGTTTTCAACTCTGTTAACTGGCATTCCGAGAAGACAGCTGTGTAATTATGCTTGCCTGATTCCACAGCAAAAATCATTTCGAAAACATTTCTAATAACACAGGTGACCCCACAGCTTGTCTTCTCTTTTTTTTTTTTAACCAGCAGAGATTATCTAGTATCAGGATCAGAATGCACTTTTATGGCAAGCTACAACTGCATGCAATTTGTTTTGGCAGTATAGGTGCTTACACTCACAAAAACATAGAAGAACAAGAACATATATTAATAAAAGTAGATATAAAGAAATAAAATAATAAGATAAAGGAATAAAATAGTACAAGGTGTGCAATATAATTATAAGGACATTAAGGGGAACAGCAGTATTTGAATACTGGAAACGTATGAAAATATATGATGTCTAGTAGATGAAGGAAGATGTATGAAGATGCACAGAAGAAAGACCTTTTAGAGGGATACAGATGAATTGGGAAGGTCATCCACCTGGTCGGGGTCATGGGATGAATGGGGGAGTGTGTATGACTACGGTCAGCCTGCAGGAGGCAGTGTGATGGTCCAGGGTGGTTGTTATATGGCACGCAGGCCGGTCATGTATAATTCCTGAGTCCGGGACAAAATTACTTCAAGTGGGTCATGATATGCAAATCCTACCCCCTGGACCTTCTCAAATCAGCCCCCAACACATCAGACGTCCCCCAAGATGGCGGCTCTGACGGCATGTGATCTCTGATCCAGGATCTATGTGTTAAAGGCCAGGGTTGATCTACTGTAAGGGATGGCCCATCCCAGCTGCCACCCCACCACTAAAAAATACAGACGAAATACAGAGTATTTAATACTGCAAACCAGAGCTGCCCGAGCAGCCTGTTATAAAAAGCATCTCTAGTTAGAATTATTTACATGGATAGCAGGATGGAAAATGGAGGGAGAGGAATGTCAGAGGATAATTGGAAAACTCATAAGCAAAATGTCTCCTGAGTTTAAATATGTGGGTGTTAGTCTGTTGCATTTACTTTTTGTTTAAAGGATTTTAATTACCTACCTACTGGGGTGAACTTCCTTTTTTAAAACTGGCCTTATTGGAATTGAAGTTATTTCCTCAGAATCTAATCACAAAAAGAATACCAAAACTAGCACGGAGAATCATATGACATCATTTCAGAGTCTTTTGGAGTTTTTAAAACCAAACCTTCTATTATGCTTTGTATAATGTGTGTACAAATGGTCCCCATAACTGGTGAAAATAGCAATAAAAAGTGAAAACAGTTTTACTTGTAAAAGAAATTCTGTTTACTCTTTTACTTCTTTTGAAACTCAATACACATTGTGTTTTCCTCCAAGTGTTTTTATCTGCAAGTTTCCTTTCAAAGAAAATCCCCTCCATATTTCCTCACCTTTTCTTGAGTAATTTGTGTCTATGTGTAGAGATGATAGTGGTTGGAGGGGGTTACTTTCACTCTACACTGCTGTTCAAGAGTCAGAAATGTCCTCATTTTTGAAAGAAAACAATTGTTTTGTCCATTATAATAACATCAAATTGATCAAACATACTGTCTAAACAACAGACAATGGGTTTCGGAAGATTGGAAAAAAAGTGTTGTGGACGGAGTCCAAGTTTGAGGTGTTTGGATCAGAAAAGAACATTCATGAGATGCAGACCAAATGAAAAGCTGCTGGAGGAGTGCTTGACATCATCTGTTAAACACGGCGGAGGCAATGTGATGGTCTGGGGCTGCTTTAGTGAGGGTAAAGTTGGACATTTGTACAGGGTAACAGGGATATTGAAAAAGGATAGCCATCACACTATTTTGCAGCGCCATGCCATACCCTGTGGATGGCGCTTAATTGGAGCCAATATCATCCTACAACAGGGCAATGGCCCAAGCACAGCTCCAAACTATTCAAGGGTTATTTAGAAAAGAAGCAGTCAGCTGGTATTCTGTGTATAATGGAGTGGCCAGCACAGTCACCGCATCTCAACACTGTTGCTGAGCTGTTATGGGAGGAGCTTGACTGAAATGCCCATCAAGCCAATCCAACTTGTGGGAAGTGCTCTGGAAAGCATGGTGTGAAATATCATCAGATAACCTCAACAAACTGATAGCTAGAATGACCAAGGTCTGCCAAGTCGTCATGGCTGCAAATGGAGGATTCTTTGAAAGTAAAATTTGAAATAAACAATTATTTTAAAAGAAAATTATTTCTTTGTCAATGACTATTTCTTATTTATTTTGTACTATTTTCTGTTCAAACAGATTTTGTGTTTTTTTCCCATGGAAGACAAGGAAATTTCTAACTGACCCTAAGCTTTTAAATGATAGTGTATATGTTTTCATGATTTAATGCATTTTAAAATGAAACCATTTATATACTTGTACAACTGTTCAGAAATGAGGAACCAGATTTGAATTGAGTTTTAAAACATAAGTCTTGCTTGATGGTCTTGTGATAGAATTTAAAAATAACTTACATTGTCACACCATATCCAACTGACCCTCCTGTCTCCTTCCTTTCATTACCTTAATGGGTCACACCTGTTGTTAGTTTGTTTTACCTTTTGTGTTAATCATTCCCAGTTACCTCTCATTAGTTCCCTCGCTGGTTTTGTACATGTGCTTCCCAGTGCTGTGTTCCCCAGTCCAGCCATTAACACCTGTGAGATGATTGTATGGTGTCTAAAGTTTTTTTTTTTTTTTTGTCCTAATCTCTTCCTTCTTTGTGGTGTGTGTATTTGTGGTATACATTAATTATGCTAATTTTATTTTTAGGGAATGGCATGTGTGTAGAACTATTGTCTCATACCTACATGATTGGGTTTTTGAGTCTCCCTATCATTAGTGTATGAAATTTGTGACCTTGCTTTGTTCTGCATGGGGTCACATTGGTTTTTTATCTGCAGTTCAAAGACATACAACTAGGTGAACTGGCGTGTACAGACTGCCCACCCTGAGTGTTCATGCATGTCCCGTGTAGGTCTGGCATCCCACTCAGGGAGTGTCCTCTGCATCCTTTTTAGAAAAAAAATGTATTAGTAATAATATTAATTTAATGTAAATAATTTTATGCTTTGAAATATAACTTCATATGGATACAATGTGACTTTAATTTAAATTTTAATTAATATTCTGGAACAATATGAACACAACCAAGATATGGTGTGCTATGACAACTATTAATTACATTTCTATTTAAGGGAAATGAATATGGATTAGCTTCATTGTGCTGAGGGGCTACGTGATTGGCTCATAGGGTTAATACCATTGGCTCGCATCTGTAGGGGCTTTGATTCCTAACCTTTCTGGGTCTCTGTGTGGGAGGATGGGCTTTCTATATTCCCCATGGTACAAAGGGGAGGGGGACAACCTGATGTGGTGAATTAAACTTGGAAGTGAATTAATATTATATACATTTTCAAGTTGTATATAGGAAAATCCCTTTAACATTTGCAGACAACCTGTACTGTAATTAATCCAAAGATGACTACAAGTGTATTTATATACTAAACCTTAAGTGACTATAAGTGATTCCCAGAAAGTGCACTGATTGTTCATATAGAGTCTTTCATACCAAAAAAACAAATGCTTACTAAGAATCACTGTTTTTTAAACCAGTTGCCTTGGTACAAGATGACACATGGTGCCAGAGGTAACCCGAATGGAAAATTTTGATTTTGGTCACCCTGAACTGAACTTGCTGGGAATTCTTAGTATGGTCACATATCTAAACAAAGAAGATAAAATGAAAAGCACGTCCTTTTCCGAGGATATTACATCAACCTAAAGAGACAATTCTTTGCAGTGCCAGAATAATCAAGACATGCAGTATCGTGAATGTTAGATAATGTACAGCCAGTCAGGACAAGCCACTGGGAACAGCGGGAAACAGGAAATCGCATGCCTGCCTCTATACACCTAAACAATTGGTTCAGGAATGCCATTGCAGCTACAGTATAGAAAATGCAGTCAAGCTAATTAAGAGTAATGAGTCCCTAAAAAGTAATGAGAAGGCTGGTATTTTGACCGTTGTCATAGACTACCCAGCTGAAGAACAGCGTACATTAATCATTCATGACGATTCCCATAACCTTTGCCCTACATTAATACCACAGGCTCATAGGTGTAGGTTAAGCCCCAAATGAATGTGACCAAGTCCCGAATTATTTTTTTAGTTCCGATAATTTATCAAACATGCTCTCAGTGTTAGAGTCCTCAAATTAGATCTCTGGGCTACGATCCTAGCAATGGTCCGTTAATCAGCGCTAAGCTATTATATGCTTCAAACCTACAAATAAAGTATACAAAAGACTCTAAGTTGTAAGTTTGCTTATATGTTTGTATATTTTGTGATGGGTTGGCATCCCATCCTGGGTTATTCCCTGCCTTGCACCTGTAGCTTCTGGGATAGATTCCAGACTCCCGTGACCCTGAATAGGAAGAGTGGGTAGCGTAAATGGATGGTTGGATGGATGGATGTTTGTTTGTATATATATATATATATATATATATATATATATATATATATAAAATGTTACTTCCTGGAGTACAGGAGTGAGTACCTAAACATGACATGACTCGCCAGACTGCAGGCCACAGTCCCCTCTCTGCATTTTTCACCCATCTCTGCCACGGCTGGAGTCCTGTCTAGGTGAGACACACACCTTCCACTGCCCCCTTTCCTCATGGCGCCGCAGCCAGCAGACTGACGAGGTGATAGCCGCGACCGTGGAACATCTGTTTTTAGATTCCCGGGTTTGCCAGCGTTGAGCGGAGGGGTTTTCCCCCAACGAACGGGATTTTGCCTCTTGTGGGCGCCACCACTCCCACGGTCTTGTTCTTTTTGATGCTGTTTATATTTGTGCCGTATACATTCAGCATAGCTCAAGACAAAAATAAAAACAATATGTGTATGAGTTCTCTTTCATTAAATTCTACTGTTTATCTTCTTTTTCCTGCCACTACTATTACGACTAATAATAATATTCTATCACTTATCTTGGTCAGGTAAGGTAATAATAATAATAATAATAATAATAATAATAATAATAATAATAATAATAATAATAATAATAATAATAATAATAATAATGTGTTGCCTCACAGGATTCCACCAGTTGCCCCCTGGGACAGGTTTGTGCCTCTTCCCCGTGACCCTGTGACCCTGTACCGGACAGACAGTGTAGGATTGTTTATTTTTGCATTTTGTTTCTTGTAGAACATTAGGGATACCTACTCATTCTCTGAAACCAAGATGAATCATTGTTCGATTTTGCATGACTGGGTGTAAATGAGGGGAAGAGGCAGGTTAATTTAGGATTTTGAAGGCTGGAGACAGCTGAGAGATGGATTGCGTGTGTGAGATCATTAGAGATCCCAGCCAGCTCGATAATGACCTGTGCTGAGTTCGGGGAAATGCTACCACTGGCCCAAAGGTCAGCATAGAACGGAGGAGGAAGTGCTTATTTCCCCAGGTGATATGGATCCTTAATGAAAGCAGTATTTAGGACCTGAGCAACTGACATTCCTGCCTACTCAACTTAGACAATTTACATTACAGTAAATATTTATTTATTCTTAGAATTATGCAAATTGCACACTATGAATATGCATGATTATTACTTGTTTTCTTATGTCCTGTGTCTTATGTCTTTATATGTGGCTCCATTTTATATTTATGTAGTCTCTCATACTTATGTCCCCTGCTCAACAGGCAATACTGCATTTCATTGCACAGTGTATTGAGTATAACAAACAAAACTTTGTACTTTGAACTTGAAGGAGAATGGACAGAAAAACATCCGTTCTCAACACACCTTGTGGAGTTCATGCTGTGGTGAACTGAGGCTGATCTGAGGGCCAAATGGGGTGGGGGGGGGGGCAGCACAATATTAATAGCCGTCTATTAAAATTCAGAGATACAAAAGCGTTATTCAGCCATTCGAAGCTATCGATCATTTATTTTTTAACAATTCGTTTTACACTTAGAGACTTTGCATTGAGTTTTAAATACACTGCCTTAGTACAGATGTTCCCTTTAGCTCCTTGTTTGTGAAACATCTGGAAAAAATGAACAGGTAGAAAATTAACAGTTACAGTAATTATACATCAGTGATCAATCAACCGGGTATAAAAATGAGGGAAATGTGGAGGAGAGGTCACAAGAGGGAAGACCAACGAGAGACTAAATAGTGTTATCACAGAAGTAAAGATTTGTCCATCTTACCATATTCCAGGATCGGAAAATATGATTTATGCCATTTCGTCAAGTTGACAATATTCTGAAAAAGAACACTTCTGGCTCATTTCCCCCTTCACCTTTTGGTGACTGATATATGCATCTATGTGAACAGCTGTCAAAACGTAAGCCATGTATGAACCTTTCACCTTTTGACCACTTTTGACAGGTTCTGCTATAAGACGAACTAACCTTTTTCTTGTGGCAGGACAAAAACTTTCCTCATTCCAAGGCAGGACACCTTCATTCGAAATTCCTTGATTATTTCCTTGCTGACGGAAGCATTGCGAGCTGGACACATAAGACGGACATATGAGATGGAGGAACGGAGGCAGATACTGCCACACAGTTTGGTTTCACACCGTTGTTGAAGAAATTCACATTTATATTTATTTATTTAGTAGATGCTTTTGTCCAAAGTAATGCACTAGTGACGAGACCCCACATCATCTTCATCTTCATCATCTTCATCATCATCATCATCATCATC
>JAODKE010000146.1:16975566-17024150 GCA_026779605.1 Mormyrus hasselquistii
AGGGGGGCGGCGAGCGGTGGGCAGGCACGCAAACAGGGGGAGGGGGGGGGGGGGGGGGGGGGTGGAGGGGGGGATTTGGCGAGAGCAGAAAAAAAAAAGTGACAAAGTGGTTGAAACGCAACTATACATGAAAAACCCCTACTGTCACTTGTCAAGTGAAAGGGACTTTAGAAAGTCAGGCTGCTGGGATGATGTAGTTTAACCCTTGTACAGAGTGGAATCAATTTGTCCCCAAGTACTTTTAAAAATGTAAAAAATAGTACGTGTTTCTGTTGGTGACTTTTGGGAAAGGTTAACTAATCACCAGAAAGTTTGATGACATCATTTTCCCTGCTGCCCAAATAATTGTGGACTCTATACAACAACTCTGTTACAATACTGAATTTGGTCGACTTCTAACAGACAGTGGGCCAGTCCTCATTGCAAGGGAATGACCTATATCATTATAGAGTGTCCTGCATCATTGTGGAATGTTCTGTATCACTGTGAAGCAGCCTGTATCACTATGGAGCGGCCTGTATTCCTGTGGAGTGGTCTACATTACTATGGAGTAGTCTGTATCACTGTAGAGTGGCCTGTATCGCTATGGAGTAGCCTGTATCACTATGGAGTAGTCTGTATCACTGTGGAGTGGTCTGTGTCACTATGGAGTGGCCTGTATCACTATAGAGTGGCTTGCATCACTATGGAGTATCCCATATCACTGGGGAATGGTCTATATCACTATGGAGTAGCCTGTATCACTGTGGCGTGGCCTGTATCACTGTGGAGTGACCTGTATCACACTGGAGTAGCTTGTATCACTATGGAGTGGTTTATATCACTATAGAGTTGTCTGTATCACTATGGGATGGCTTTTATCACTTTAGCGTAGCCTGTATCATTGTGGAGTGGCCTGTATCACTGTGGAGTGGTCTGTATCACTATGAGTGGCCTGTATCACTGTGGAGTGGCCTGTATCACTATAGAGTGGCTTGCATCACTATGGAGTATCCCGTATCACTGTGGAATGGTCTATATCACTATGGAGTAGCCTGTATCACTGTGGCGTGGCCTGTATCACTGTGGAGTGGCCTGTATCACACTGGAGTAGCCTGTATCACTATGGAATGGTCTATATCACTATAGAGTTGTCTGTATCACTATAGCGTGGCCTGTATCATTGTGGAGTATCCTGTATCACTGTGGAGTGGTCTGTATAACTATGGAGTAGCCTGTATCACTGTGGCGTGGCCTGTCTCACTGTGGAGTGGCCTGTATCACACTGGAGTAGCTTGTATCACTATGGAGTGGTCTATATCACTATAGAGTTGTCTGTATCACTATGGGATGGCTTTTATCACTTTAGCGTAGCCTGTATCATTGTGGAGTGGTCTGTATCACTTTAGCGTAGCCTGTATCATTGTGGAGTGGTCTGTATCACTGTGGAGTGGTCTGTATCACTATGGAGTGGCCTGTATCACTGTGGAGTGGCCTGTATCACTATGGAGTGGTCTATATCACTATAGAGTTGTCTGTATCACTATGGGATGGCTTTTATCACTATAGCGTGACCTGTATCATTGTGGAGTATCTTGTATCACTGTGGAGTGGTCTGTATAACTATGGAGTAGACTGTATCACTATGGAGCACCCTTTATCACTATAGAGTGGCCTGTATTACTGTGAAGTGACTTGTATCACTGTGGAGTGGCCTGTGCCCTTCTGGTGTGTGTGCATGAATTTGTGAGAGTGAAACAGAAAAAAGAGAAACAGATGCACATACAACGTGAGAGACAGAGAGAGAACATGTGACATACCATCTCGCTCCAAGTCATCTCTGTCGGGGCGTATGTGATAGGGCCAAACTTCATTTATGCAGTGGTTTCCACTAAAATGATACAAGAGATAATCAGTTTCATTTTCAGCATGTTACTTTTTTTTAACACACTCTCACAAGATTATATTCTAAACATGGATAACAAGAGAAAGTGGAATACCCAGCAATCTACTATAAATACACTATGGCATTCTACCCTCCAGTAACCTAGAACTTTAATACAAAGGCCAGCTTTATCACTATGTACACAGGTAGTTACCCATTACACATTAACTAAACACTACCGTTTCTTTTCCTGTGGAGATTTTTAAGTTGATCAGTGTTCATTGCATTCATTGTTAATCTGTCATTATGGTCAATGTAATTCTGCCTTAAAATAACAAAAACATTATGATGTGAAAACAATTTTAAAAACTGAATATTAGGTGTCCCAACTGACAAACAATGTGCAGTCTTTTGAATGCCCTTCCTCCTCACTTACACTCGAATGGATCCATTGAAAAGGAGTGTGTTTGCATTGGCGGCCTCCTGGAGGACAATGACGGTACTGTCTACTGCTCTGAATTTGATCACATCTGATTCCCTCTCTCCAGCCACTGCAATGAAATACCAACTGCCTAGATACTGCAGAGAAGGAAGCACTGTATTAAGAAATTTAATTGGAATGTCATATGTATCTCAATATATACAGTACTGTGCAAAAGTCTTAGGCAGTCAAAGAAAAGGTTTAATGATCTTTATCTGGGTAGTAAGTGTAAGTGTATATTTGCTCAGAAAAAATATATATGCATATGAAGAGTAACACAATAAACACTAACAATTACTTCTGTTCTTCAAAAAGTTACTGATATCTAGTTGGACGGCTAGATCAACATCACTTCATTCCCAAACCTCTCCTGACACACTTTGACAGACATAATATTATGGTTTTACACCAACATGAAGATCATTATTTTCTTTGACTGCCCAAGACTGTACTATTTGTGTGTGTGTGTCTGTGTGTCTGTGTTTGTATGTGTGTATCATCATTAAAACAAGGGAAGGGGCACTTCTGTGACACACTGTACAAACAGTGGGCTTTTCGTGTGTTACTCCATAAAAACTAGCATTTTGTTTTTGATTACTTATTCCCATCTTTGAAAAAAAACACAATTTCCATATAAAACAAAATGATCAGTGATTCATTTCCCAAATTTATATTTTGAGATGTGAAAAATTTGACCTTAAAACGAATCCCAAAAAACTCAAAAAAAATAAAAAAAAAAAAACTCCCAAAACGATACAACGTGACAAAGTCTCACCTGCCTGGCATCGATGTTGCCCATGGATAGGATCTCAGGAGGGGTGCAAGGTGTGAGTGAATGTAACAATAGCCCGACTACGTGTAAAAGGAATGTCCATGCTTCAGTGATCATAATGAACCAGGAGTACCTGCCAACAAAATGAACAGCATCGAATGTGCAGCCTATTACTCCGTATGAGTTTCTTCTCTAGCTGCCTGGCAAGACTCATAATTATTAACTAGTTTGTTTTTACTGATGTCCACCCACAGATGTAACTCTTATATTCCCAACTTAGGGAAATGTTACCCTCCTTTCACCCCTGGGGTTTCTTAATAGTGCTGGGTTTGCTCCACATCCCAAGTCTCCTTTATATTTAAAGTCTCCTTTATAAAAGTATAGCTAATATTAAAAAAAAAATATGCATTATGTACTATAGTCCAAGGTTTAATTAAGAAGTACACTGATAGCAATCTAAAGTAAAAACTGAATATGCCAGCTTGTTACAATTCACTTTTAATATCGCATTCATACTGTACCTCTTCAGTCAATACAATTTTAAGACTTTCTTGTATCACAAAATATTCAAAAGCCAATTCTTCTGTCTTTTTGATTATTTATAAATCGGGGTGACAAAATTTCAAATATGGTGTTTGTTTAGTTATTGTAAATCAAGGCAATTGTAGCAGGTGATTGCCTGGAGGAATGACATTAAATTAGATAATTTGTTGTAACAGTTTAAACAATTTTACTACTGTAACATGAAAATAAATACCTTTGCAGGACATCTGGCACAAAGACTAATCCCTCTATCTTGCAATCCACTACAGGCTCATTGAAGGGGCCTATAATTTCCACAAGATCCTGTTCATTAGCGACAGCAAGAAAGAATGTGAGACTGATAGGCAGACTGCGTCTGTGGTTATAGTTTTGCAGGCATTGACCCTAATAATAAGTGGGGAAGCAGGAGTTACTTCAGATGGAGCTTTCAGTTTCCGGTTTATCTATGTCCCTATTCTCACCTATGGCCATGAACTGGGGGTAAAGACTAAAAGAACAAGGTTGTGTCCAGCTCATTCTCCAGAGCAACATGATCACCTCAAAAGAACAAAAGAGATCTGCTGCTCTTTCAGAATGAGAGAAATCATGGTCTTTTTATGAGGGTACCACCTGGTCGGCACTGAAGGGAGCTGTTCCAGACGATACCCACAGTACCGAGTAAGACCAAGGACACACTGGAGGGATTATAGCTCCCAGCTGGCTTGGGAACATCTGGGGGTCCCTTAGAACAAGCGAGAGTCTGTGACTTTGGAAAGAGATGTGTGGTCTGACCTGCTCAGCTTGCTCACTAGGAGATGTGGGATGAAGATGATAATGGATGATAAAATGGCTATGAACTTGTCCTTGGGTGTCATATGAAATATCATTGCAACAATTTCATCGTCAATAAATTATTTAAAATCTATACCGATCTTTTGAACTTGATATCAGAAAATGAAAATAATTAACTACAACATATCAAATCCATGGCCAAGACCAAATGAACAATGAAAATGTGATTCAGAGAATACACTGCAAGTGGATTCACTAATTAAAATAATAAGAAAATGTCTCTTGATACAAAGTGTGCCTGGAGAATGGTAAGTAAAGTCTCATCTTAAAAACGGCATACAAATTCATACATAATGGAGACAGAACTTCGTGCAATGCAGTTGTGTTTTTCCCCCAAAAAAACATCAGGGAGCAATGACCACAGTGGAATGAACTGATTCAAAAACATGTATCCACGTTGCTTATGATGTGTTCAATTACGATTGTCATAACCGAAGCAGAAAATTCTAGGCGTTTAAGACGGACAGGCTCATTCGAGACGCTACGTCACATGGGTCCTTGTCGCATCAGGAAAAAACTGAATAACAAATCACCAAGGAGGTTCAATTGCAGCTGTTTTAAAACTTTAACTTAAACATCTGTCAGCTAAATAACCAACCAAGACTCGGACGGAGTGAGAATTTTATCCCGAAAAGAGCAAGCTTGAAGGTAATACGGTATTCAGATGTGATGGTTTACAGTGTTCATCTGGGCCGTATTGCTAATGCGGCTAGCTAGCAGTGTAAGTTGCACTAGACAGTCGGCTAACTCTTAAGTTACTGAAGTAGAACTGACAAGCGGTAGGATGATATCATACGCCCTAAAATTAATTTCAGTGACTTAATCGACACATTAACAGTAATGTCTACTAGTCAGGCCGTTCACTATATTTTTGGTTACTTCGTTTTAGTTATGTTCTATTAAATTTGCAAAGTGCGTATGCAGGTTAACTACAGTTAATATGAGCCAAGAATTACTAAAAGGAAAAAAAAATAACTTGTCACTCGTTAATAGTTGTGGGTACTGATTTGTCTTGGGTGTTCTCGAAGCCATCTGCAATAATAAATCATAACAAATCCTGTATTGCATGAATGCTGCCTACTTGAAACCCGTCACAGAAATTATCTGACTGTTTCTAGCTAATAAAAGCTCTTTGTGTCACTGTTGGTTGAGCTGGTGATGGTGCTTTTCTTTAAAATCCCATAAGGCGTTCTTTTAAGATCTTACTTTTATTAGTAGACTATCGAATATAAATAAAATCACACTCAACGTCGTGGTTGTTGCATAGTTTTAAAAGTAACAGGTAGTCAGTAGTTCTTGTAATTTATGTATGCATAATTGATTATGTTGAGGGCAAAGTAAATTAACCCCTTCCTCGTCAAAATATAGGACACAGCATTGCTTTGTTACTCTCGTACTTTTATAGAGCTCTGCACATTTGTAGTTATTGTTGATCTCTAGTTTCACACTTTTTATGCAGACCTCTGAAGTTGCAGGCAATGGACGTGGTAATTTGGAAGTAGAATATATACGTAGGCCTACTATATAGATTTTCATTCTGTTTCAAGTTATATAAGGACAGCATTGAGCTTGGTAGTCAGCGCTCTTACACCTCGTTATTTTGAATCCTACATCCACTCTGTGTTTGTGTGGAGTTTGCATGTTCACCCTCTGTCATATAGTTTCCTCCTACAGTCCAAAGACGGACAGTTTGACTAACTGGCTTCTCATAGTATGTGTTGTTATACCCGTAGTATGTAATGTGTGTATGTACCCTGCAGTGGATTGTGAAGGTGTCCTCTAGGATTATACCCTGTGCTTCCTGGTATAGACTTTAAGCCCCTCTGCAATCCTGGCCATGATCAGTGGTTGGAAGTTGGGTAGGTATAAGTTACTTGAACACAAATTTTAACATGTGTCTGAAATCCTTATCAATAACACCTGAGTTAAATATATGAATACATAGGCACAATTTTAGGTAGATTGCCATTCAGTTAAATGTGGGGTTTTCTATAAGCTTTAGGAGGATGCAAAATATTAATTGACAAAATATAGATTGACATTTGCTGCATATGCCCCATTTTAGCCACAGTGGAATTTACTTTAACATGTTTGATGTGGGTACTTTCCTGTCCGGTAGATTGATTTAATAGAAATGATTATGATTCAACATCTGTAATAACGCCTGGCGAGGTGCACACATCTCAGTTCTCATATTTGAAGTTAACATTGTAGCCCTCAAGGATGAAACTAAAGTGGGCATAATTACCACTGTATCCGTTTTGTTGTTGAATTGCCATTTATAAACATCAGTGACATAGCATGTGGTTCAGCCCTGTGCTTTACTGATGGGGATGAATTTATCTCAAGGCTGCCACAAGCTTAACTTTTGAAAGAACCCATTGTGCTTCATCATGTGTGGGTTCTGGTGGACAATTAACAGGGCATGGATGGTTCTGTACTTAAAAGGGAAACACAATGGTCACCAGCGTTTGTTCCTCCCAAATGTTCGTCAGACTGAAACCTTGATATGACTCTTAGATTATATGCCTCACAACCTTTTGTAGTCTTTTGAGGTATCTTATGTCAAGATCACATGATACCTAAATCAGGATTTTCATAGTGTTTTCCGGTCATGAGATATGTTACTCAGTATTTCAGCCATATTTTGTAACTGAGATCACAAAGTTCGCAATATTTGTTCAGTTCCCCTTTGGTGCTTTTTAATAATACGCATAACTGCAACTATAGAGTGATATACTGTACCTGTAACAAGTCTGGACACGCCTGCAAAAAAAAATCATTTCAATAATAAAATGACCCTAAGCACACCTTGAGCTTATGCAGTCAGTACTTGTGAACTAGGAAAGGTATGCAGTGTTATGGCGGATGAGCTGCCCCTCCAATACACCCCCGACCCAAAGCCCATAGAGGTAGATTTGATTGCAGAGTACGCATAAGGTAGCCGACTCATACCCAGAACTTATGGAAACTCCTTCAGGGCTGTTTTAGAAGCATTCCAGGAGTCAACATCTGGAAGCTGGTTGAAAGAATGGCAAGAGTATGCTGTCATCAAAGCAAAAGGGGGATTTTTAAAGAGTCTGAAATTTTGACTTGATTACTCCTCTTGGACGTTGCAATGTAATTGCCTCGAGGCCTTCAATTATAAGGTGAATAACATAACTAAAAAAAATTAGAAGCAGGCTTTGGACTGGTACTATAAATGATTATTATATGACTAAATTCTCCATCTTTTTATTAATGTCCAGAGTTTCTATCATATCGCACTTTAACAGCATTGTGCAAAATGTTCTGATTGTGCAGTCAAAGAAAATGTTTTTGGCTACAAAGGTGTTAAATTTGTATACTGAGAAGAAAAGACAATTTAACATTAGAATGTATGTAAATTAACAGTGATACTAAAAATAACCAAGAATTTTGTTAAGTAAATAAATGAAGTATAGATTACCCAAACAAGGTTTAGCACTGGGGTTAAGCAAAAATTTTGGCAAACTATGTCATAGTTTTGCACTTGATCATTTAAACATCGTTTTCTTTGCCTGCCTTTGACTTTTGTGTAGTACTGTACATTTTTATGCAACCTGTAAAGCTGGATTAAGGGGCAGTTAACAAACTCTGCTAGTAATGGCACTTTAATTTGCAAGTGAACTAAAGTGTGACAATACCAGGCTGTGAGCCGCAATAAAATTGTATTTAAAGACAGTCATGAGGAGTGTCTTCTTTAGAATGGTTTGATACATGAATCCATGGCATTACACAGGGATCTATGTCTGTTTCACCTTCTTTGTTTAGGTGGATAGGCATGGGTGAGCCTGGTGATATCGAGGTAACTGTGAAGACTCTGGACTCACAGAGCCGAAGTTACTCGGTCAGAAGAGAAGTAGGTGTTTCTATGACTTTTTTCATTTTACTGAATAAAGTTCAGATCGTTTAGCATGACATGGGCATAGCTGATCGATGGCATGGACCCACAACACATTTTACAGAAGTAAACATTTCCTTTTCCTGTATTATACCACATGAAGTACAAGAGCAGTGAGCCTATAAAAAAATATTAACCTGAAATAAACTATAGCCAAACAGAACTTATCTACCAATAGAGCGTGTCAGATAAGTTGGTAGTGTTGCTGTGATTTATGTCAGCAGATACAAATCAGTGTCAACTAATACCACTGCATTACAGGACTTTAGGTGACGGGTGTAATATTTGGTTGGATGGTTTTTTTAGTTTTATATTGATGTTTACTTATGGCTGTAATTTGATAAACAGATTAGTAGTAATAGAAGTATTATAATAAAATATAATAAGAGGTGTATTGTGAAACCCAAGAGTTAGTGATATGTATAAATATGGCTTATCCTTGTTTATTAAATGTCAGACTTTAAATTGCAAAAAGTACCACCACACCACTTTTACCTTGTTTAACCACAATATCTCCACTTTTTTTAGAAGATGTTGTGGCTGCTGAGCTGTCCCTTTCTTCACCGCCACTTCAGTGCTTATCGCTTCCATGATTTGCCGAAACAGTAGTATGTGGCTCCGCTAATTGAATTTAATAAATGAAACGCCAAATTTCTACACTACTTTTGGGTGTTACGGTATGCCTCTCATTTTAATCGCAACACTGCTTATCAAATTATGGGCATATGTAAATGCCTGTATAGTACGCAAGTAAACATCCGTGGAGTACTTGCATATCGTGATTATATCTCAATGTGATATCGTGCGGCGCTAATTTCCCAAGAAGAACTCTCATCAAGTAATGGCTAATAGCATCTGTTAAGTCAGTCCTAGTTCTAACAGGAGTGCTAGGTTTTGTTCATTCTAGGAACTTAATTAGAATAAAATTTTACCATTCTACATCTGGAGGTAATTATGCTTTGCAGGTTTATATAAATCGCTGTCATCAAGTGTAGGGGAGGCACGAAAGCGTATAATATTAAAATGCCACAGGAGTTTCCACTGTTCATAATTAATGCAAATACAATCATCCGCATATTTGTAATTGCACTCTCGTGGGATGCATTGTTTACTGTTTTGTTTATGAGCGTCCAAGTTCATCTCTCATTCCTGACTACAGGAGCATGGGTGCTTTGTCCAGGCTTTGTTACGGAAACTCCCATGATGCATTGTACTGATTGATTTCCTCCTGTCAGCTGACGGTGAAGCAGTTTAAGGAACACATCTCGGAGTCTGTTGGGATTCCTGTGGACAAGCAGAGGCTCATCTATCAGGGCAGGGTATTGCAGGATGAAAAGACACTGACAGACTACAGTGAGTATCACAGCTCCTCTCCCGTTATTATTGCATCGCCTCCGGTTAAACAATAAAGTTTCTGTAGGTGGTCGACAAACTACAATTTTTTAATGTTCCACTGGTTACACTTTTTCATTTCCATGTGTTATTGTAGGCAGAATGGAAGCGCTGCATATTTTATTAATCACTTCTGACATTGTCACGTGGGCGTGCGTTCCAGCCTTATGGGCTGCCGTGTCTCTTGCTCGCCTCAACATTACGGTGGGATGCTTTGCTTTGCGTTTAGCATTTTCCTCCCCTTCTGATGTGTGAATCGACACGATAGGAAAGACTGACTCAATATTAGCACAAAAACACCCTCGACATGGATCACCGGGCCGAGAGAAACACCTATTGTTTGTTTTTTTTTTTCTTTTTTTAAACTCATCACAGTGTCAACATTTAAATATACCTACTGTATTTATATGTAGCTATGGAAGAAAACGCCTTGCCTTAAAGCATGTTGCCGGTCTCAAGCATAACCATTCCTATTATATTCCTATATACTTGGGGGGAAAAACTGTCACATATAAATTTGAAAATGACACTTCTAACTTCCTACTTTGTGTCCCATAGAATAGCGCTGCGCTTTTTCACCGTTTCGATTGTTATGCTAGTTTTACTTGGATTTCGGCTATTTGGGTGGAGCTGTTTTTTGCGAAGTTCTTCTGTTCCTTTCGTCCAGAGAGTGGGCACGGTCCCGGCATAACTCGTTCCTGCCATGATTGTTTCCTCACGGCCATCGCGAGCTGACAGCCAGCAATGGCTACTCATCGCTTTTATTCTCCTACCGCTACACTGACCCTACGGCAAGGTGACCTCTTCATTTTCCTCTCAGATGTGGAAGGCAAAGTCATCCACTTGGTGGAGAGGGCCCCTCCGCAGACGACGCAGCCGGGGACGGGAGCTGGGGGCTCAGAGGGGTCGGTCCCACCTCCCCATTCCTCCTCTGCCACTTCCCAGGGTGCGCCACACGTGCCACCACACGACCGTAACGCCAACAGCTATGTCATGCTGGGGACTTTCAACTTACCTGTGAACGTTGTGGACCCCCAGCAGATCCAGGTGGAGCAGTCTTTCTTGCCTCGCATTCCTGGCTTTGATTAGTTTTCCTCTCTTCATGCTTATTGTTGCGCGTCTTACCGGAAGGGTGAAAGCAAATAGGTTTAATTGGGTTCTTGGGGCTAATTGTGCCAACTTACTGTGATGTGTTCTGTTCCAACAGTCAGTAAATATGACCAATGATGGCAGTCTCTCCCTCCCTCCATCTGTGCCTCTCTCTTAGATGTCCGTCCAGCAGGTGCTGTCAGGCCTGGGAGAGAGCGGGAGAAACGCTCGCGTCGTCACCAACCCAACTGTAAGCATGCGGGGGTCTGGGCAGGGTGGCTCCCATGGAGCGACAGTCGCTGGTGATGACCTCCTCTCCGTCTGTCTCAGGGCAACGGCTCTGTGGACGTGCACGTCAACGTGGACCAGGCGATGCAGAGCGAGCCCAGGCTGCGGCTGCTGCTGGCGGAGAACCTGCTGAGGGATGTGGACTCCGTCATCCTCAGGCTGGAGGTACCGCTGAGGAACATAGCATCTGGTGATAGGTGTAGCATCAGTGATTCCGGTCTGAAGTGAACCCCTCTCCCTCTGCTTTTGTGTGTGAAGGCTGGGATCATATCGCAGGCAGTCACCAGCTGTTCTGTTCTGTGTGTTTCCTCCCTGACACGTGACGCAGGGCCACGCCGGCGGAACATCATCTCCACAAGACGCCGCTCCTCCTGCCTCCTCTTCCTCCTCCGCCACCACGCCCCAGGCGCAGCCCGCAGAAGCCTCCCCCACTCCACCTCCACCCTCTTCTTCCTCAACATCCACTCAGACTGATGGACCCCCCTCCTCGGGACCCAAGTAAAACTTTTACTTATTCATTATAAAGCTTGTTTTGCGCGTGGTGAGTTATGGAACCTGAGCTCGTTCTGAAAACACGGGGCCATGTGTGGTTTCTGCCTTTCACCATATAGCCACCCCAGCCCCTTGGAGCTGTTGGATATACTGGTGGAGCTGAGGAGGGTGGAGGACAGGCTGCAGCCCTACGTTCAGAGAGCACACTCCATCTTGGGGGCAGCCACCTCTGCCGACTACAATAACAATGTAAGCTGGCAGGCTTTATGTCCTTTTTTTTTTATTATTTTTAAATTACATACTTGGCACATCGCTGTCTGATGCAGACTTCATATGTCCACTTTAGGACGATTATGACGTCTAATTGACCAATGAAAAGACGTCACATGGATGACCTCATAAAACTAATATTTATGGTTGTACTAGTTACCATTTCTATTAGAGATGCACTGACTGTATCGGCCAATACAGCAACAATCTGCTATAGGCTGATGGTTAAAATTTTTACCACCAATAACCAGAAATTTCCTTATTGGCGCATTACTAATTTCTATTCGTGATGATTGTACGGGTTACTTCATATTGCTAATTTTAATGTTAACGTTGACAGATGGCTGACTAGCATGAAGGTTAACATGAATATAAAGCAAGATTAGTTTGTATCTTGTTAACACTGACATATTTGCCCCCGCTGATAGTGAATGGTTTAATGTATTGATGGATCATTAACGGCCTTGTAACAATAGGTTTCTGTTTGTGGTGCTAATGGTGTCTCACTACATTGTTATGTTGTGACGAAAATGTGTTTTCTCCACACTCCTGAAATAATGGGTTTCAGGAAATAAGTGTTTTTCTTGGACAGCAACGGTTTCCTTTTGGCAGTGGTGTTCATTAGTCTCTGGGTGATCGTTTCTCAGGTACAAGAGAGAGAAGACGACCAGCGCGTTTTGAACCTGGTGGGGGAGGCTCTCCGTCCCCTAGGCAACGCGCTCGTCGCCCTCGGCGACCTACGCTGCAACCTTCTGGCCCCCCCTCCTCGTCACCTGCACGTGATCCGGCCCATATCCCACTACACCTCCCCTGTGATGCTACCTGGTGGGGTGCACCACATCCCCATCCCGGTGGGTCATCATTGAGTTTATTTGATAGCATAATAGAAATGAATCTATATCCCGAGAGTTCTCGTTGAATGCACTCATCTCAGCAGAGGGATTTTCATCGTAAGTTTCGGTGTGCTGTTAAATCTGCCGGCAGATGAACATGGGAGCGACAGTGACTATGACCACCAATGGCAGGCAGGCCCCTGAAGCCCAGACCCCGCCCACTCCGGCCACAGGCCAATCAGAGCAAGCGGAAAATGGACAGGTCCCGCCACCTCAGCCCACTTCTGCCAATCAGCCAGCACAAGGACAGACAGGGCCGAGGGTTATTCGAATCAGTCATCAGACGAGGGAGCCGGTGGTGGTGATGCAAATGAACCTGGATGGTGTGTATACTCCCTGACCAGTGTGTCTTGTCATTGTTATGTTTTTGACACTTTACCCAGCCTGTTTTTTTTGTTTTATGTGTATGTACATAGACTCTGCTGCACCTCAGGCTTCAGGACAGCAGACAGCTGCTGGAACTGGACAGACAGGTGAGTCAGGATCAGCTTTTGCATCACTGCCCCTGTGGTGTGTTGCACAGCATTGCACCAGTAAGCCCTCATAGCCAGGTCGCTATGAATTTTGTTGCTGAAGGTTGCTTGATCGCAGCTCTGCCTTGGTGTGCAGCCGGTTAAAGATCCTATTGAAGATCATATTGCCTGCTATGGTGGCTGTACGACCTGTCATTAAAGTCATTTGTGAGTGTGCCCTTGTTCACCTTCTCTCCAGGGAGCACGGCCCCTCCTCTCATCCCCGGCCTCCCGCCCGAGTTCATGCAGGCGATCGTGAACCAGGTCACGCAGCAGGCCGTGGCAATGGCGGCTGCCGCCTCCGGGGGGCAGCAGGCGACCCAGGGCTCCAGTGTGAGTGCTGGAGGGACTCCCCCGAATGCACCCCAAGCCAGGGTAGTAATAACCCACCCCTTCTCCCCCATGAACACGCAGTCCAACATCGGAAGCAGAGGAGCCACTATCAATATAAGGGCAACGGTTCCCCCCACTGGGGGCCAGCAGCCTGTACAGGTGTAGTGCTCTTTACTGTTGAAGCATGCCTTTGCATCGGCCGTCATATCGGCGTCTTCAGTACCACTGGCGTTGTCGGTCGGTCGTTGGTCCGTGAGATAAATCCGGATTAAAATAAATGTGTCTGTCTAACGTATTTAATTTGATTTCAGTAATAGTTTTTTTTTGGTCATGGATTTTTTTTTTGTGTGTATTTTGCTTGAATGATGAGTCATATGAGTGTCCCCTAGTCACCGGAAGGGGAAGGCGGCTCCTCTCTCTGACTAAAACTCTGCCATGAACACACACACTGCTGTTTTTATGCCAGGCTTAAAGTTGCTGATGCTTTAGGAAGTGGACTTTTGAGACTGTTTGAGGCTATCTGTGCTTCTGGTCAGCTTCGCCTGAATGTATCTTGCTGATGTGGTCAATACGGTGTTATTAAATGCTGTTGTATTGATTAGTGACCCCGTAGGGACAGCTTATGAAAATGCGACCTCCCGTAGTGCCTAATTCCTCTTATCAGCAGCTGAAAAATGTACTGTACTGATATAAGCAGCAGTATGTAATACTGTGATAATAGTAACACATCATTTTGGGAATTTCATGCAGAGAGCCTGTACACATATGACACGCGAGGGGGATTAGTCACTTAGTGATCTCATATGTTTCGTAATATCACCGTGACAGACGCAGCCCTATTTCATCACTGTCCCTAAAAATGTTTGCAGCGACTGTCTCGCCTTTAACACACATTAAAGCTGTTTGACCAAGATAAGCTGGCTTTCTGATATAGTAAGACACAGCCATCCGGACTTACAGGAAGCTATTTAATATTTAAGACCACAGCCTCTCGTGTGCTCTTGTGCCATCTGCTGGTGAGTGCTGCATAATGCGGTTTAGTCTTCCTCCTTAACTGTGCTGCGGTGTCACCTTCTTCATCTCTCTCCAGATGATCAATGGCCTGGTGGGCCAGCTGCTGATGCCTGTTCACATTGGTAGGTACATCTCAGTAGTGCTATTTATGCTTTTCTCTCTTGTCTTTTGCTGGATTCGCCGCAGTAAATCTGGTGTACGGCTTAAATATTTCACATATTTCATGTTATGTTTAGGCATCTAAATGATATGGTGCACTTTCACTTTGTTTTTATTAAGTTGCTAGCAAACCCTGAAATATTCTTCAAGGGATTTTATTAATTTATTTATTTTTTGTGCAGTGTGATTATATTCAGGATGTCAAACTGATATTCTGTCGTGTTTATTTCTTTGCAGCGAATCACACCTCCACCGCCTCTTCAACCCATTCCTTTTCTTTTTCCACGTCCTCCTCCTCTGCCCCCACTACCTCTGCCCCCACTACCTCTGCCCCCCCTCAAACAAATTCCTCTGACACTTTGCACCAAGCGTCTGCCAACGCAGCCGCCCCCAGCCTAGGCCCGGACGGCTCGGCCCTACCTCAGGCAGCGACCGCCGAGGGGAACCTGGCCCAGCTGCTGGGGTCTGTGTTGGGTGGGGCGGCAGCAGCCGGCTCTGTGGGCTCTGGGATGCCACCATCCATTACTGTCACCATGCCTGGGATCCCTTCCTTCATACAGGGAGTGACAGACTTCATTCAGGTCAGTGTGGATCCTGTTTCCTGCATTACACTGAAATTGGGTCATGGGTCAAAGCCTTAGTCCAAGGGTGTCAAACCCTAGTCCTGGGGGGCCGGAGCCGTGCTCATTTTTGGTTTTTCCCTCATTTAACACACCTGATTCAACACCTTGTGCTAATTACCACATAGCTCAGGAGCTGAATAATTTGTGGTGGAACAGAGAAAGAATTAAGCTACACGGGACTTCTGACCTCCAGAACTGGAGGTTGACACCCCTGCCTTAGTCTAACAAGTACTTTGCCGAAAGATTGATTCTAAAATCAAAGAGGATAGTTTGAGTTGGAATTTTGCGGCCAAATTACCCAATGATCATCAGACAAACAAATTTAGATACTAAACCTCTTGGTATGAGAATGAAAGGCCTAAAACAGGAAATAAAATGTTGAAATATAGCCTGGGACTGTCCCGGTATTATGGATGTGACACTTATACTCAACTTGGCAATCAAAATATCTCAGACCATGAACAAACTTAGTATCAATGAGTCAATTTCCAAAATTTTCCATATAGTACAGCATTAGTCAAAAGTCTGGAGACACCTCCACATAGAAAGGTTAATATGTTTTTTTTTTTTTTTTTTTTTTTTTTTTTTTTTTTTTTTTTTTTACATTTTCGAATTATAAAGACATCAAAATTATAAAGTAGCGTTTGTGGATTATGCACTGACAAAAAAATATTTTTAAGAATGTTGGGGAGGTAGGGCAGCTCCTGTGGGTTGGGACTCAGAAGGTTGCTGGTTCAAATCACTGGGTCGGCAAAGGGATCCATTGAGCAAGGCCCTTAATTCCAATTGCTCCAGGTACTGTTGCAGGGGATGCTTCTACAGTAGCTGTCCTGAAGGAGGTTTCACATATATGCTGAGCATGCATTGGTGGCACTTCCTTCACATTCTGGTCAAAGTCCTCCAAAACAGTTTCTACTGTGGATAGGTCAGGTGGCCGGGTCATGTGATGAGACACTTGGTTTTGACTAGCGTTAAATAGCATTTTATCACACCTTTTGATTTCTCTCCTTTTTCCAGGCCAGCCAGCCAGTCTTCCCCCAGCCCCACAATGGTCAACAAGCCCCTTCTGCCAGCACTGCCCCAGCACCGCCCCCAGGCACCACCCCCGCTCCCCCCTCTGATTCTACCCCCAGCTCTGTCCCTGGTGCCACCCTGGGAGCCCCAGGAGAGACGTTGAACCCAGAGCTCTTCACCGGCATTGTTCAGGGAGTGCTGTCCACCATGATGGGCTCTCTCGGGGCTTCCCAGAACAATACTGAAACCATCGCCCAGTTTATCCAGAGGGTGTCCCAGACAGAGAACTTATTTTCACCCAGCACAGGGGATGCCACAGGTAGTTTTTAAGAGAGCGCTCCATACAATTTCTCCCTTGTTTTCATCGTTTGACGTAACCTGTTTATCAGATCGAGTATCTGTCTACCTCACTCTGTGTATTCCACATGGCACTGAGTCACATCTTCTTGAAAAAGATTGAAACCGCTATCAATAGGGGGGAAAAAACATGCTATTTTCTTTCATCTCGAATTCCATCCCCTGTCTTTGGTGTCATTGTGTGGCTTGTCTCTCCACGCCTCTGTAGGCTTCTTTGTAGATCTGCTGTCCCTGGTCTGGCAGAACTTCACCATGATGGACATGGTGCTGCTGTTACATGGCCAGCACCAGCCCCTGAGCCGCATTCAGCCCCAGCTTTCCCAGTTCTTTACAGAGCACTACCTGCGTGGGAGGGAGCCCACCGACGCCAACATCTCTGTGAGCACCATTCTTTGGCCGCTCGGGACATGAGCAGAGCCTTGCCGCGGTGTTACTGTGATCTTGCACGCACGCCGCGATTTTCATAACACGACATGGTCTACTCTTAAATTTCACCTGTACTCTGTGCACGCGGCATTATAAATGGACTGTTTACCATTAGTACACAGCACCAGTCAAAAGTCTGGATATACTTGCTTTTAATGCATTTGTCTCTATTTTGCCTTATAGTAAAGTGCCTTGAGGCAATGAAGTAATCTATATCGTATATCACAACGACCAACAGAAGTGTTCGACATCTCAAAATTCTCTAAAATTTTTGATTCTTCAAAATAACCCCATTTTGTTTTGATGACAGCATTACAGACTCTTAGCATTTCTTTCAAGCAGCTGTCAGATGTAACCACCTGGAATGCTTCTCCAACAGTCCTGAAGGGTTTTCCATAACTTCTGGGCACAAGTTGGCTACCTTGCTCTTACTCGTCGATCCAACTCATCCCAAACCAGCTCTGTAGGGTTTAGGTGCGGGGGGATTGTGGGGGGGGGACGACAGCTCATCTGTTACAGCCTTCCATCTCATCATCTCAAGGTGTGCTAATGGATACCAAAGCAATTAATTTACAGTAGATGTGTCCAGACTTTTCACTGGTGTTGTATATGAAGTTAGACGCAAACTGATTTTCTTATTTTACGGATGCAGGCAGCAGCCGAAGAGCTTATCAATGGGCTTGATGAGTACATCACAGAGACCTTTGTAAGTGCCGCCGTCATCTCTCTCTGCAGCGCATGCTAAATTCTGTTTCACCAGTCAGGCTTTAACCACCCCCCATTTCCTCGTCAGTCCTCGGCGACGGTGCTAGAAGGTGTGGACATTACCCAAACCAACTTGTCCTTCCTCACACGGCAGCTCACACAAATCGCCACGCACGTGTTGCGCTGCAACGGTGAGTGTAGAATTTCATGTATGTCTCTGTTGGTGCTTTTATTTATTACCACTGTATTGCAATTACCCGCACCATCTCACTTGTGCTCTTAGCTTTTGATCTCTGTAGTGATGTAATTTAAAAACATAGGTGAGGTTCAGGTATAAGTCTGGTGTTAATGATTAATGGGGAAATTTTAGCTCGTCAGCCTTCTATTTTAAGACACCCGCCCTTCTTCTACCTAATCACAGGAATCGAAACCTGCATCATATTGCTAGTTTTCTGTATCTTGGGAATTCCTGGTGCATTCCTGAGTCAGTACTTGGAGTGTTTTACGATTATGCGAGAGAGGATATCGCTGCATGAATGCTCTCTTCATCTCGTTGGATTGTGTGATAGCCCATCCAGTTCACCGCTCCATCTGCCGTTGACCCTCTCGTCCCTGCAGACGATTCCTTTGGGAGCCGCCTGCTGTTGATGTGTAACCAGGTTCTGTTCGAGTGTCTGGCCCTCAACCTTTACTGCCTGCGGGGGGAGCAGACCGCGCTCACTGATGTCATCAACCATCGCATAGTTAGTGGACAAGACTCTGCCCTCTACCTGTGACCTCTTTCTTGACTTTAGTCCTTCTGGTTGTTGGATAAATGTTGCTAAATGCTGCTATACCTGGTTTTATAATGATGCTTTTATTGGTTACATTTAGGGAGTCAGTCATATAGAGGTGGTTATGATCAAATGTTCAGTGTTGGGGTCATGAAATAGTCTATAGTATGTGGATTAGGTCTTGCTCCGAGAACATTTACCCTCTCTGTGGTGTTGATGACATCATACTTCAGCCTGTTCAGACTCTCCCCCCTCTCTGCTCTTTATGCAGCGAAGTATGTCCACGGAGGTGAACCCCAGTTTGGTCAACTGGCTGACCAGCATGATGTCCATGAGGCTGCAGGTCATCCTGGAGCACATTCCAGTCACAGAAGAGCAGATCCTGCATTATGTCATCCGCGCACAGGTTTTTGTTTCACCTCGGACAAGCATGCGCACGCAAGGCTGGGTATTTCCCAGCATGTACGCCCGCGGACAAGTAATACCTGTTAGACTCACCGCTCGAGCGAGTCACGCCGATTTGTTCTACTCCGCAGGATATGTCAGAGGACAGGGAGGGATGTGAGATGCAGCAGGCATCCAGGCCTGTGGAAGTGAGTGCATACCTCCCGCTGTGTCGCCTTTAGGCGTAGATTCCCGTCTGTAGCTCATGCAACATCCTTTTGGCTAGATGGAGGAGGGTCGTTCCCCCACCCCTGCCACCACTGCTGAGGAGGCCATGGCGTCACCGCGAGACTGCAGGAATGAGGCGGCCGTCCGGCCCGGGGGGGCCGTCGGCATGGAAGGTGCTTTGCCGGGAGTGGCTGGCGGAGAGGTCAGCGAGATGACGGAAGAGGGAGAGGCCTGGGCTGCGGCGGTTCCTCCTGTAAGGGCCGGAGCTTTGCTGTCGTCGTACGACTCCTCCCTGTCCGCTGACCATCTGGCAGCGTCTCTGCTCTGCAAGTTCACATTCCTCCTTCCAGCTTCTCCTCCCTTTTCATTGAGACGCCCCTTTTCGATATTATGTCATCCCGGCACACCTGGTATACCTCTGCGTCTCCTCCTGGCTCTTTTAGGAGTGGGTGCCCATTATCCGACAGGACATAGTATCCCAGAGGAAGATAAAAGCCCAGCCCCCCCTCTCAGATGCCTATTTACACGGGATGCCAGCCAAACGTAGGAAGGTAACCCTCGGAATAATAGAATTCTGTGTATCCCAATGAATGCCCCCCCCCCCCCCCCAAGTGATTTTTCTATTCGTGGTATAATTGCTCGTCAAAGAAGTCAGTGTTCCCAAGGTGTTGTACTGGGTTGTTTCAAAGCTGGCGCTCCCTTTTTTTGAGACGGCACAGGGCGATGGGCTCCATGTCTCTCTCGCTGAAGCCGTAAGTCAGGCAGCAAAGTCAGTGGGAGCCAAGCCAGTCACTACCGCAGAGAGCCTTCGGGGGGAGCTAGAAAGCTCTGACCTTCAAGACAAATATATGGAACAGGTAATGTTCGATGACTGACTTACTATTGGAAGCTTATCAGTGTCCAGGTTTCCCAATGTTATGCTGTGGGAATTTCCTGATAGACTTTTGATTCTCTCTCAGGTGAAACGCGACATGAATAAACGAGTAAGGGAGGACCCAGACTACAGCGCTCAGCTATTCCCCAACACACAAAGGGCTTTTTCACTGGACTCTTAATGTCATTGGTTGGCACACATGGGAGAGGTGCTTGAGCAATGACATTTCGCTGTTGAGCAAACGTACCTTGCAAGTTTTTCCTCCTGCTTTTGATTGGATTTGAAGTATCAGAAACTAAACCCAGGTTATATCGAGAATGTTGTCAGTTATCCATGCAGCATTTTTGGTTGGCAGGAAATGAAGCCTACAAGGCCTGCATTTTGACCTAATGATCCCAATTAAACTGATAAGCTTTAGCTTTGCCTGACCCTGTGGATATATTGAAAAGTCCATCCTTGGTCCATTCTTTTATTAACTGAATACAGGAACCTTGAAGTTACTTTCATCCCTTCCCAAGACATCATCCTTGATCTGCAAATGACCCACTCTTTCTAGACATTGCTGTATGCTTTCAGCTTCTTTGCAAATGCTCTATTTTGTGATTTATTTTATGTTTGGATCAACATTCGAAGAGCGACAAGGCAATAAAAGGTTGTGGCAATGGTAATAGCGATATGTACAGTATGGAGACAACGGCAGTAATGATATCATATTCTTACTCTGTCACCTTCCCTTTCCGGTTGTAAGCCTTTTACGTGTTATAATTAGGATATCTGGGTGGGTGAAATGACAAGCTATGTTAAATATTTATTTTTTGTTGAGGTTAGAGTGATTATGCAGTTATATGGTGTTAAACGATTTTGATTTAGAAACATTTCCATCCCAAATCATCCTTTGTGTTTTTGTCCAGCGGTTGTTTAACATTAAAACGTTTGCCAATGAATGCACTGAAATTTCATTATTAATTCAGTCCCATTTAACAAATTATATATGCACCCTTACTTACAGAGTACTCTATCAATATCCGTATAGTTGTATCCCACCAGCATGTCCAAATAAGTTACCTAGAGTTTATAACTGAAAGGCCCCTTAAGAAAGTTGTGTTCTAAGGTAAAGAAATATATTTACCATTTATTCTGCCCTTGCTGCTTATCAATGGATATAACTGAAATCTACATGAATCATATGCAGTATAAATCCATTCTTGTGATTTCTTTCAAGTACCTTTTTAATAATATATAATATAATTTCTAAATGGAGACAGAATTCAGGGATTGGAGTATGTATTGAATGTATCGGAAATACTGGCTAACCTGAATACACCTTGGTGTTTGTCATATTGCAGTACAATGTGAAGAATCTAATGTGCTAGAGTGAAGGCTTATTGACGAAGTAAGTTTTGAACGAGTTTAAAAATGAAGAGTCTTATTGCAAAATGTCTTCTGTCCATATGTCGCAACAACCATGTAAAGAATTAAGACATTTCCGTGATGCATGTAGGTGGATTAAAGTTACACGTAAGTGAAAGTGGCGGGTAAACCAGCTTACAGGAGACTACGATACAACTACAAGTGTTCATAGAATATACAACCCATAATATACGCAGTTCTTATAGAATTATTCATTAAGTATTACTGACATAAAGCCTTAATGAATACATTTCAAAGAGTCCGCCATTACGGGTATGGATAAGGTAGTACAGTTTCTACTAGGTTAACAACGATTACAAGTTTTGCCTACTGAAAAGTTTTAACAATTTTTAAACATGCCAGTAGATGTGTAAAGTTTATTCATGATTAAAAATGCACAATAAACATAGACATGAATACAATGATAAAGTAATATTTATAAAATTGATGTAGATTGTTATGTAATGAGAATACTGCCTGTGCCTATACTGCCCCACAATGGCAAAGCAGAGTAACTGCTCATGCTGAGAAAAAGGGCTTCGTTTTTTTTTTTTTTTTTACAGTAGGAGTAGTATTTAGGTAAAGGATAATGTTTTCCTCAAAACTGAACATAGCTGAACTAAGGCATTTTTCACAAGATAAAACAAAGTCTAAGAGACACAGTGATAACTTAATTTTGCTAAAATATGTTTGCTAAAATTGTTGCCGACCATGTCCATCCCTTTACGACCATAATATTCCGAGCATCTAATGGCTACTCCCAGCAAGATAACGCACAACACTCATGTCAAACTGATTTCTTGAACATGACAATGAGTTCACTGTATTCAAATGGCCTCCACAGTCAACGGATCTCAACCCAATAGAGCACCTATGCGATGTGGTGGAACGGGAGATTGGCAGATTCGTATCATGAAGATCATGAAGGTGCAGCTGAGCAATCTGAAGCAAATGTGTGATGCTATTATGTCAGCATGGACCAGAGTTTCGGAGGAATGCTCCAGAAAACTTGCCGAATCTATGCCATGAAGAAATAAGGCAGTTCTGAAGGGTCCAACCTGGGGCTAGCAAGGTGTACCTAATAAAGTGGCCAGTGCATGTATTTTTTGCACATAAGTCATTCGGTGTAGAAATACAGAACAATACTAGACCATTACCCTTCATGTTGTCCATATTGTTTTTATTTAGAACAGGGTCATGGTGAGCTTTGGTATTTCCCAAGAAACACAGAACACAAGACAGGTGACACCCGGCATGGGACGTTAGTCAACACTCACAAATTTTGGACAATTTAGATTCACCAGTTCATATGTTCACCTATGTGCAACCTACATAAGCACAAGAACATGCAAATTTAACATACACCCAGTACAAGATATGAGCTCTTACTCAGAAAGATGAGAAGCCATGATGTTATTCACTGCATCACTGTACCTTCCCAACTAGAGTATTATGTAACGATAATTAAAGAATCAAATTCGCTGTCGCCTAAATAATGAAAATGTACTTTGTGTAGCATTATTAACTTTTTATATTGCACCTCTATAACATCTGTGGATTTACAAATTACCAAAAGAGCTTGATCTAAGAGGTCCCACTCAAATCAAGAGAATAAAACCATACCTAAATGCTTGAACTCATTTTGAATTAATTCAGAGATGTTTAGTCAAGATTACACTGGTCCAAAAACACACACCCCTTTTGAGTTAATATTGACCTCACTTTTTATTTTAGGGTGACATATGCAAAATAATGTAAGGCAGGGGAAAACCATGGGTTACTTTGACCACAAAAACAAGGAACTTTTAGTTTTAGCATTTATAGCGTACTGTACCTCAGCTGTTTTTACTTTTCTGATAATTTGAGAAATTAAAAATGTGGTAAGAATTCAGGGCTTCAACAACCTCAAAAATTTTTAAAAAGCACCTTCAACAAATTATTGACAATGCTGACTATGACTACAACTTCAAATCTGTCAGTTTCAGATTTGTTTCTGGAAGACCTTCTCTGCAATAGGGGTAGATTTATGGTACAATAATTTTTCCAGGTATCTTCTAACCAGGTATCCTGTTCAGAGTCACCTGGAGCTCATCCCAGGAAGCACAGTACTGGCATACATGCACATCAGTACAACACAAGGTACATACACATGTCTTTGGGCTGTGGGAGAAAAGGGGAAAGCCCAGTGGAGACCCCCAATCCTGGATGTGTAAGGCAACCGAGATACCATGAAACCCCCACCTGCCCATTTATGGTGTTAAATAAATGACACTCCAATGCCTCCTACATTGTAATTGTTTTAACTTCTTGTTCTCACCTACATGTAGTTAAGATTTCATTCGCCTCATTAAGGTTTTTTTCTGAACTGCGAGAATGCACTGCTTTTGACCAATCATGTCATGCAACACGCGGAATTAAGAACCGCATTTAAGGTGGACTCAACTGATATGATTTCAGTTACTGACCAACTGACCAGCAAATTTAATGAAACGCTGCGCTAAGATGGCTCGAGATACCAGTTAACAGTGGAAGAAAACACACAATGGTGCAACAAACCGTAATAATGACATACTGTACGCATACATTATGCTACTGAAGATAAGAACTAGTTTAACGTTTATTAAAATAAAAAATAAGTCGTGATCCTATCCAGTATAAATGGTGACAAGACTGGTGGATGGGTGAGTATATTAAAATATATTAAAGAATAATATAAATAGTGTATATAACAATAATGTGGACCATACGATCGACTGTGAAACCTGAAGAGTAATACACCAGGACGCCATTAGTTCCGGGCGCCATTAAATAGGAGCGCAGCAGGAACAGTTACTCCACAAGTCCCAGAAATCCCACGTGTGGGACGTCAAACGCGTCACGGACTATATAAGCAGATCGCCCTCCTTCGCAGCCTCATTCCAGGATTTGTGTAGAGGTGAGTATGGTGCTAGAGTTCATCCTCAGTACTGCAGGAAAAAAAAAAATATCATTGCGCATTTGAAAATAATAAGCGTTCCCATCAAAGAAACATACCCACATGACATTCTGTCGGTCTGTATGTATTATCAGTGCATTAGTCTCTAATTTGTACTTATTTTTCCCCACTCGATTGCAGGTCTCATCCCTTCCTGTGAAGATTGATCGTCGAGGATTTTGAAGAGAAATGACAAAAACGACCTGATTTTTTTTTGCTCTATCAATTAACGGACGATTGATGTTTTTTTTGTCTCCACCTTTTGTTCCCGAGGGAAAAAGCTTTGCCTCTATCAAAAGCCCGCCCATAAATGGCCAAAACGCCAATTTGAAGTCCTATATATTTGAGCTAGCTGGTTAACTAATCATGAGCTTATTTAATTAGGCTGTTGTATCAACTGATTTGTTGCTTTTAAGCACAAACCATTTTACCAGAGGCGCTGAAAGGAGATACTGATAGTAAGTGTCGATTTTTCAAAGACATTTAAATTATGCACCGGCCACAATTTGTTTAAAATGGAATTGCTATGAAACATAGCGAGGTAGCTAACCTGCAATATTGGCTTGATAAGTGTAGCTAGTTAGCCAGTCGCTGTGCATTTTGCAGTCTCGATTAATAAGGGCTATTGTGGCCATCGGTTAAAGTTATTTATGAGCTCACACGATAAAGACGTCGGGGGCTAGTCGCTTGGAGTGTAAAAAACCTCGGCGTCTTTGTGTGTGAGACGAGTTACCAAACAGTAAATAGGCATTAACTAGCATCCTGGCTATATATATATATATGTGTGTGTCTGAGTGTGTGAATATATATATAAAAATATAAGCAATCTCCCCATAAAGATTGCCTCACATTAAGGTAGGACTTGGCATAATATATATTTTTTCGTCAAATCTCTGAATCTTTCCCCCGCCAGATCCATGGACAGTACAATATAAATATAAAATGCTACTTTTACCGACGAGCCTATGGATTCCTCTATAGCGAATAGAGAAGTGGGGGTAGAATGCCAGCTATTATTTATCTGCACGCAATCCCGCTGGCTAGCCGACGTTAGCCGTGTCGTCGCCAGCCGAAATCGAATAAACTTAAAACTTAGCCGTACGGCAGAAACTGCAATCTGGTGATAAAGATTGCGAACTCGTGGCGCCGCGGATGAAATGTGTAATTTTCATTACGGGACGGTAGTTTTATTTGTTCGGAAGCGTGAGACAGACAAGATGGCGGCCGAGCTGTTGTTTTATCTCGGGCGGGAGAGAAGGAGGTGGTCGTGAGGAGACAAAGATGACGGGCGGATAGCGGCACCATTTGTGCGCGTCGCTGAAGAGAACACTGAAAATGGGTCGATTTGTTTAAAAAAAAAAAAAAAAGATTAAGATTTACGCACTTGTGATTATATAATGCTGGATATTAACAAGCAGCATGGCCAATATTTATTAATGTTTACCAAGGCGCCTTGATGACAATGGCGAAGACTTTCCTTCTCACTCTCAGGAAACCAAATGAGGCCACTGCGCTTCGGTTATACTCAGCAGATTTACGCTGATTTTTTTTTGGCCTCCAGACTTTTCCCCCTCGTTTTAAACTACTTTACCGAGGCCCGTTTTTTTTTCAGAGGAATTGCAATTGTGCGCATTAATATGAAGCTTTAGTTTAGAACTTGACAAAAATAATGTGTATTACACAAAAAGTTGTGCAGTATGCTTATTAGTTAAGTAAAACTTAACAAAGCTTCAGAAAGAATTTATAAGGTAGTTTATACATCAGACTACCAGACATCCATGACTAAAGGTCATGACAAATAACCCAGAAAGGTTGAATGTATACATTCAGCTTTATAGGCATTCAGGCAGCTGGGTAAAAATTTGCAGACTTGTTTTGCCTATGTGTCTAAATGGAAATAATCTATTGATAGATCTGTACAGTATTTTTCATTGTCTCACACTATTGTAAAATGTCTTTCAGTTTGAACATGATTAATAATTTAATTTTGTACTGTATTGTGGTTAAATGTCATTCTGGGAGAATGGGAACCACCTTAAGAGTCAGAATGGTTAATGCTCCCTTTTGACATTCTATTGTTTTCCTTTGGATGACATGTCATGCAAATTTTATTACTTTAAAAATATAATGAAAAATAAAGTATGTAGAGTATATACTGATATAAGTGTAATGTGATAAACATTGGGAGTTTGTATACACAATTCTTTAGTAAATCTTTTGTATTAGTTAAAATTTTATGAATAATTTGAAAGAATAAGTGATGAATAGATGCACAGTCAAAGATGAATTACAGATTCTTGACAAGAATGCTGTTATATATCTGTGGTTAATTACCTTTTTTTATGATGGTGGCCAATGAATGCCTGCCTCAATTGAAATCAAATATGCCCTGTCTTCAAGAATCGGTGTTAGTGGTGTATACAATGAAGCAAATGAGTTTCACTTATAGTAGTGAGTGCGACCAATAATTATATCATTACAGTTAACCCAGTTCTCTTAAATCAGTTTAATTCACTGTAAGTATCCACAATATATACAATGTGCTATTGTCATGTAATGTAGATGAAAATTTGAATAATTAAAAAAATTGTTCCACTTATTTTAATGTAATAGAAGAGGCTTCAACAAGATCCTAGAATTAATTATACATTTCACTGAATGGAACAAGATGACAAGAAGAGCTTTCTTTTCTGAAATATAGTCTGTACCTGTAGAGGGTGGTATCGAGTTTAAAAACATTGCAACGCCTTTGTACAAATAAAATTTATGAAACTATTTGCAATATCAAGACAAATTACAAGTTTGTTTATTTAAGCTACTTCCGTTAACTTATTGGTTTGTGATTTTCTTGAAGTAGTTACTGGGGCGTTTTGAATTGTTTTTATGTATAACATAATTGTCAGCAGGATGTTATTAGAGATCCATTTTATCCTTTTTGGGATGGAGTTTACTTTATTTCCATTGCTAATTGCTTGCTGACGAGTTCTTGCAAAATTTGGATCTATAACTTTGGGGAAAATTAAATTTGTATACAAAGTTATATATACATATATAACTTGCCTTCTTTTTTGCAGTTTTTCACAAGTAAGATTTTCACATGTTCGGTACCATAATGCTATTTGAAATAGCATTTATATGTATAATATGTATGGACGTTGGTTGATCCCAATTCATCCAGTTCTAGGAATTCATCTACTTCCAAACACAAGAGCTAATTATTGGTATTAGCCAGTTTTATTTTCCACAGCCAATTACTGGATGTTTTCAGAGTAACATATTTTTCCTTGCATCTAACCCAGTTGGTGAAGAAACTGATGCAAGTGAAGTCTAAATCGAAATGATATTAAGAGTGACATCTCCAAATGAAGATAATCGTTGTAAATTATGGTGCAAAATAGTAGTTATTCTGGAACATTAATTCGGAATTATATCTGAAACTGAGAGTGTCCTGAAAAATAAAGAAAAATGTGTCACAGTGTCATAAAGTACATAAAATTTATTCTGGCAGTTGCTTTAAAGTTGGATTCCACTATCTAACTCTGATGTTCTTTTGATATATATAATACGGATCTGCTGAGTCATGGAACACATGAAGGTCGATAGAAGGAACCTGAAGATCAAAAGAGAAATTACCATGTATCATGTGATAACTGCTAGCTAGGAAATCATGACAGACATTTATGGCTGTGCCCATTTATTTTTAATAATCCTCTGAAATTCTGTGTAATTTCATGGTATGAATACTAACCCTTATAAGTCAAACACTTAAATATTCTGCGATTTTGTATAATTGTCCAGAGCTGATGTCCTGTTCTATAGGGTGCTTTTGCATATCAGTATCAATACTGAGAGAATCAGGGAGTTTGGTCATTTTTGTAACTGTTGTGTAATTTTTCCTCTGTCTCCTCCTTCCTCAGGAATGGCCCCTGTGGATCCCAGAGAAGTATTAAAGGAGGTTGAGAATTTCTTGGGGAAAGACGGGGAATTACGAAGCCTGGAAGGAGTCACCAAGATATTTGGGTAGGGCAGGCCTCTGAACCACCCCGTAGCTGTTTGACTTTCCTATGGGTAACCATGACAGCTGTGCTGCAAAGACTTCTGGGTAGTGTACACAGCGACGCCAATGAGAGTTCCAGAAAGGCCCGAAGAAATTCTAGAATTATTTTTCAGGTGTCTACATAAAACATGCACATCTAAGAGTGTTGAAATGATTCATTTACAGCTTGATGAAAGCATCTCAGAAGATGGTCAGTCGGTGTATGTACCTCAATATCTTACTGCAGACTAAATCTCATGATATTCTTAACAGGTGAGTTCACATTTTCTTCCTGTTTTCTTTCTTCTTCTTTATTATGTCTTTATTACCTAAGCAAACATGTTGTACATGTTATAGTGAAAGGAAATGATGACATGATACGTTATTTGTCATTCGTGTAACTTTGAGTACAAGTACATAGGAATTCTTTAGTTTTCGGAAATCCCATTATTGTTCTCCTGTGAGGTATATACAGTACCAAACAAAAGTCTGGACACACTTGCTTTTATTGCATTTGCCTTGAAGCAAAGAAGCAATGCATATCAAATAATGCAACAACCGAGAGAAGTGTTCAGCATCTCAAAACTGTCTCATTTTAGACTCTTCACAATAGTCCCCTTTTGGTTTGATGACGGCATTGTAGATTATTAGCATTTTTTCGCTCAGCTTCCCTGGAATGCTTCTCCGACAGTCCTGAAGGAGTTTCGATGAGCTCTTAGCACATGTTGACTACCTTGCTCTTGCTTTTCAATCCGTTCCAGCTCTATAGGATTTAGGTCAAGGGCAGCTCATCTGTCACAGCTCTCCACCTCATTCCTTGTTCATAAGATAATGCATAACCTCCATGTGTGCTTAGGGTCGTTGTTTTCTTGAAAAATAAATGATTTACAGTAGACGTGTCCAGACATTTGACTGGTACCCTACTGTATGTATACGTACAGGTGAGAATGAAACTTGAAGTCTGATCACAGGGTTAGCCATTTATCCAGCCCCCCTTTTTGGGGTTAATGGCCTTGTTCAAGGTCGTACGTTATATTTAGCTCGTTTTCAAAAACAGGTTAGATCAGCTACGGATTTGTATAAGTTGTTCTGTCAGTTTTTATAAAGTCCCATCTTTACAAAGTAGAACATCTGTGTAGCCTAATGCAAATCACACATAGCTCTCCAGGCATAGTGAGATTTGATTAGATTCAATCAACCTGGCATTCATATCCACCTTCCATTCTCATAGTCATAGGGTTGTTTGTTGTATTCGTTATATTTACTGTTCCAGTTTGCTCACTTTATTAATCCAATGCTGTGTATTTCCACTTTCTGTATACACTATTGTCTCATCTTTGTTATGTTTACCTAATCGCTGCTACTGTGAGCCTTTGCACGCAAGTTTTTCATTCATTTGTGTGTACTAGGTGTCAAACAATATACAAAGTGATTTGATTAGATGTTGCGTGAGCTTAGTGGTGTTTGCATTCCTCCTCCTACCTGTTAAAACTCTTGCATTTTCTTCATGTCATCTCAGGTTTATCCGAGTGGGGGGGTACAAGCTTCTGAATGGGTGGCTGACCTACTCGAAATCGACTACCAACACCCCCTTGCTGCAGCTGATCCTGCTCACGTTGCAAAAGCTGCCTCTCACGGTCGACCATCTCAAACAGGTGCCACTCTCCTCGTGACCTAAGCGTGACCCTGGGTGCTTACAGAGCGATCCTGGTCCTTCGCTACAGCTCACATAATTATTCATTTTCACGCTAAGAGTAGCGGGCCGTGATTAAGAAAAGTAAAAAGGTCCCAAATAGCACGCATATTTGGTGTCAATGAGCCGCCCAGTTTGTCCGCACCCCTGTGTTAAAGCATGCGGCTTCCGGCGTCTCTTACAGAACAACACAGCTAAATTGGTCAAGCAGCTGAGTAAGAGCGGCGAAACGGAAGGTGAGTCAGGCGCGTGTTTGATGCCTCCCCGATTCAGCGAGGCGCGACAGTGTGGGCAGAGTGCACTAATGGTGACTGACTCATCTCCTTCAGAGCTCAGGAAGTTGGCCACGGTCTTGGTGGACGGATGGATGGCAGTAATCCGCTCCCAGAGTGTGGGGGCTTCCAGTGGAACTTCCCCATCAGGTAAATACAGTGTCTTGACCTCTCACCCTCCCCGTCACCCTACTATATTTTTTGGTCATGAGCTGCTTGTGGCTTGAGGTCTCGTTTTAAGGCGGCACTGTGCGGGTGGTGGTGAGTAACAGAGCTTCACTGCTCTTAGATAAGAAGAGGAAGAAAGAGGAGGGGAAATCCCGAGGTGGGGAGGCGAAGGCTGATATTGGGAAGGTTCAAGAAGAGGAGAAGAAGAGGGAGAAGCCCAAAGCACACGCCCCCAGTCACGCCAAGTTCAGATCTACAGGTTCGTGCTGGGCTTCTGCCAAGTCCCTCACAAATAAACCTATCCAGGATCTCACAACCAATAAAAATGCACAAGGAATGATAGTCAGATTGTCATAGTTAATGTTTTTAGATTCTATTGTGTCAGAAATAGAAGTGTCGCTCATGTGTTCTGGGGGCGCTGGCTATAATCTCTGTCTGTTACCTTCAGGCTTGGAAGTTGACACCCCAGGCCCATTACCGGCCAAAAAACCCCCTCCTGTGCTCCAGCTAGGAGACAAGTACAGCATTAAACCTGTTGTGCTCAAGAGGCCTAGGTAAGTAGCCTCTCATTTGTATAATCACCTGGAAAAATGTTATAAAGCAGTAGACAACAATAAAAATCTGCTCAAGAAAGATATGTGTATGAAATTCTTACATCAGTACAGACTTATATCAGTCCAGTTATAGAGCTCTTCTCTAAGCCTTTGTATTTAACTGTAATTCAGTTTTAGGTGCCACCTAGTGGACAAGCAGCATTAGTGACTTTCAAAATCTGTCATTCACAGTACCTCACAGGCAGATGTCCCTCTAGCGGAGAAGAAGTACAAACCTCTCAACACTATGCCCAACTCCACTAAAGAGATAAAAGTCAAGATCATCCCAGCACAACGTGAGAATCATGTGTTACTGATATATACTGATCTTTTGGTAATGCTTTATTAACTGTGTTTTCATAATGCATTTATTATGCATTCATAGAACATACATAAGCAGCATGTAATTATACCTTGACATATTGCAAAGCATTGCATTCATATTTTCAATGAACAAGACAAGACAGCCATAATATACATCAATAGCGAACGTTATAATTGTATAATCATGTAATGTTTGGTATTACTGGTATGTTAGGATGTTGAGCTATACTTACATGCATTCGACAAATGCATTATAAAGGCATTATGAATGCGCAGTACTGATCTTTCTAATGTGCTTTATCTCTGCATATGTCCACTGTGATTCTTTACATGAGGTGGAATTTGCCCATTCTCTTCTGTCTGTTGATAGTGTTTGACATCTAATCGACAAATGGAAAGAATTTTTATGAAGTCACGTATTTAAGAAATATGTATGTTAGTTTAAAACAATAAACCATTCACTGATGGCTGTGTAAAGATAGGTTTGTATTTACGGTGATAAGGGTGTCTCATGTTGTTGTTTTGGGTTTATTTTGTATGAAGTTTCGGAGAAAATGCATTTGTTTCAACCTCCTAAAATAACAGATTTTTAGAGATACATGTTTCTCATTGGCTATATTATATATATGTGTGTTTTGCTTTAGATAACTGTAGTTGAGATTAGTTGAGTTTGACCAGATTTAAACTTTATTGTATAACCCATTGAGTGCGTATTTCAATCACTTGTCTTCAGCTATGGAGTGTACGGGCTTCCTGGATGCTCTCAACTCTGCCCCGGTTCCTGGTTTTAAGATCAAAAAGAAGAAGAAGGTTCTCTCTCCCACGTCCAACAAGGTGCCTCCCCCCACCCGTGAATCAGCCCCCTCATAGTACAATGTAAATGTAGCAGGTTCAAGTCTTGATATCTATTACATCTTTCTATCTACTAATATCTCTGGGTTCTGTTTGTGTAACAGTCCTGTCCACTGGACAGCAAGACCCTGTGTCCATCATCCCAGAACAAGCAGTCGTCGCCTGACCGGCCCGCCTCCCAGACGCCCCCTCATGACCCCCCGGACCTGGAACAGCCAGGAACGCCGGTGCCCTGTGACGACACTGAGGTCATGGACTCCGGTAAGCAGGCCAGCATCGCTCCCCTGTGGGATGTCCACCCAGCGGGTCTTTGCGCTCACATTGCATTTTAATACTGCAAAGTGCCATCTGTCACTGCAGTGTGCATCTGTAGGTGTACCATCAGAACAGGTACTCTGCTGTCTGGCACGTTTAAAAGAAAAGATTAGTAATTCTGTAGGGACTGGCGGTTTAAGTAAATTGGTGTTTTATTGAGGGATAATTTATGTAGCTAATAAAAAAAATGTTTATCCACAGGGAGTTTGAATAAATGCTTAGTAAGAGCTGTGAATGCCCGGAGAGAGACAATTCATCTTTATTTATACAAGGAAGACTGTCTGTCTCACAAAAAGAGATTTTGTACGCTTTCTGGAATATTGTTCTGCTCACTAAAGCTTGTAAACCCTCGCAGAGGAGAAACCTAATGCTCTGTCTGAGCCTCGTGGAGAGGAGGAGGTCCTGACCAAGAAAGGGAAGAAGAGGAAGAGCGTGCGCTGGGCGGAGGAGCCGCACCTGAAGGAGTACTTCTACTTTGACCTTGATGAGACTGAGAGAGGTGAGCAGCCTAAGACCTTTGCACAGCACTGTATGTATTTGGGTGAATTATAAGGACAGTTCCTCAGTTTGAGGTACACGCAGTTCGCTTGTTGGTTTTCTTGAGTGCTGGGTAACTGGGGCTTTAGGGTGACCTGCTCCGGACACTGATCGGTCCGTGTAATCATAACACCCGCTCACTTTCTCCTGCGCCTGTCAGTAAACGTCAATAAGGTGAAGGATTTCGGAGAGGCGGCGCGGCGGGAGCTGATGATGGACAGGCACGCGTTCGAAGCCTCCCGCCGCCTCTCGCATGACGCCATGGAAGAGATGGTAGCGTGGACGCCCCCCAGGCCGCTCACCTACACCGGCTGCCTGGTCACCCCCGGCGCGAGCAGTAGCGAGAGACACACCCAGAAAGACCGTGAGATGGGCATTCTGCAGGAGATCTTCCTGAGTAAAGAAAGGTAACCCCATCTGACCTGCGCGGTCAGGCCACTGACGGCCTACTGCCACTCGCACGACATCCACACTACGCGATGGTCAATACTAGGGACATGTGATATCGGTTAGCGTATCGGTATTGCCTGATGCTCATTAAAAATCAAGACCTCGGCATGGGACCGATCGGTGTCAATCTTGTTTGATATTCCTACTGAATATTTACACTTCAGTCTCTATTTAGAGGTATCGGCTCCAAAAAGGATGGAGATGATTGGGCAATCAGTCGTTTTCCAAAGTTGAGGACGGCAGAATTTGTCAACTGATTCATGACTTGTCTCCCAAGTCGGTGCTGATGTCTCACTCCCTGAATTATATGACATGTTTGCTACACACATTCACGACATGTTAGGAGGTAATCATCACCCACGTCGGTTTCTGTTCCGATATTAAGAAAAAATATATCGGTCATCGATAATGACGAAAATTTCAACAGCGATAAACTACTAATTATTATACCTCTGATCTGTCTAAATGGGTTTGTCTCCTCCTGATTGTACAGGAGAGCAGTGAGCAGACACAGCGGCTTTGTAATGTCCATGACAATGTGTCAAGGCTGTATAATCGAGTGTGTCGCCGCATCGTAAATGTTTCCCTACCGATTTCCCCAGCGTCCCAGACAGTCCACAGGAGCCAGATCCAGAGCCGTACGAGCCGGTGCCACCCCGCATCATACCCCTGGACGAGGTTGGTCCGTAAGCCACTCTGGTTTGTAGTCTTCCTTCGTCTGAGTGCAGCTCCTCACCGGAATGCCTTCCACAGGACTCTGGCTCGGTGGAGGAACCCTTCCTGGAGGCCGCAGAAGCGTCAGGGTCGGGTAACTACCATGCCGGAGCTGCCGAGGGCTCCAAGCTGCCGCCCGTCTTGGCCAACCTCATGGGCAACCTGGGGAGCGGGGCGCTGGGCTCCCAGCAGCAGGGGCCGTCGGCTGTCAACGTGCAGGAGCTGCTCACGTCCATCATGGTGAGGGGGGGGGGGGTCCTGTATATCGGAGAATAAGCACTACTGTCATTCATCACATTAGTTTCTTAGCTCACATTTTCGCTCATGGGAGTTTTACTTAGAGCAGTATGTTCTGAGGACAGCATGAAAAATGATTGGTTCAGAGAGACGACCTGTCAGATTAAAGGAGGTGGGTCTTAGCAACCAGAGGAGGTGGGACGAAGCAATCAGAAGTCTTGATCCCACCTTTTCTAGTTGCTACTGAAGGCTGGGTGCGTTTCTCCAGAGTTTTTTTTTTTGCCTATTTCTGTCAATGCCTTTATCCCGAGAGATGCGGTTTGCGGGTCGTGTCGTCGTGCTGACAGCGAGCTCCGGCTGACCGTGCCTCTCCTCGCTTTCAGGGCGCGCCGAGCAACCAGTCGGCCGAGGACCTGATCAAACAGCCCGACTTCTCGGACAAGATAAAGCAGCTTCTCAGCTCCCTGCAGCAGAGCCAGCCCCAGGCCCCTGCCGCTGCGCCACCCCCAGGTACGCGCCCCTGTGCCCCCTGCCCTGTCTTATGGCATTTTTTTAAACATCTTATATCAGACTCATCAACTCTGACAGTATTTTTTGCCAGTGTTTTTTCTCTTATAGAGGAGCAACATTTCTGCTGTGAACAAATAAGAGTTATCATATTGAGGCTTCTATTGCTATTTGATAGATGCTTGATAGAAATTCAGGAAGAACCATGTCATGCTGGTGCATTCTGGTACGTTAATGTGATGCAAACTGAACGTTTCTTTTCTCCCCCCCCCCCCCCCCCCCCCACCTCTGTATGTGCTTTGTCTGTGTTGCACCTCGCCGTTGCCAGTGAGCACAGGCTTGCTTGGTCATGGCCCTGGCATGGGCATGGGCATGGGCATGGGCATGAATGCCAACATGAACATGAACAGGAACATGTCTGCGCCCATGAACGGAGGCTACCCCCCAAATAACCCGCCGGCCGGCGGCCGGTTTCCCCACCCACCGCCACCGCCCCCACACGGGCATGGGCCCCCCTTCCCCCCCGGCGGTGGGGGCCCCAGGACGATGGGCCCGCCACCTCCTCAGGGGCGTGGCGGAGATGGCGGGGGCTACTGGGGGGAGGAGCCAATGAGGGGAGGCCCCCACCGAGGAGGCGGAGGGGGCCACTTCCATCGTGGCAGGGGAGGCCGCGGAGGCGATTCCGGATTCCGCGGGCGAGGCGGACGCGGTGGCGGCCCCCAGCAGGACTCAGGGTTCCGAGGCCAAGGTGGACGAGGAGGCGGCCCTCAGCAAGACTCCGGCTTCCGGGGGCGAGGAGGACGGGGAGGAGGTATTATTAATTTTTAAGACGATGCGTGTTGGTCTGTTCGGCCTACAGAGAAGTAACATCGCTGCAGGTGTGATACTAATCTAATCCTTTCTTGCAGACATGTCCAAGAGGCCTGTCTGCCGCCACTTCATGATGAAAGGAAGCTGTCGATATGAGAGCAACTGTGCTTTCTACCACCCCGGTGTGAACGGGCCACCGCTGCCCTGAAGGCCCCTCCACGCACAGCCAGCATGGCTGCAGGCATCTCGACCAGGGGGAAGAACTTATTTAGCTAGTTTCGGGCCCCCTGCTCCTATTTTCCATTTTAACTTTTTTGAGCAAGAAGATGATGGACAAACACCACTCCAGACGTGCGTCGATCGACGCGTGTATACATTTCAAATCATCGGGAAAAAACGTTTCATTTTACTGGTTTTCCCGTCCGATTTCTTGGAGTGTAGTACCTTGGTCTTTATTTTGTTGTTTTTCCAATCCCTGCCTAAAGAAAAATGACCTAAAGCCTGAAATTTGAGTTGATTTCAGGAAAAATATCTGGTTAAAGACTGCTATACTTGCTAACCACTATTGCAGAATGGAGTGATGTCCATCGGTATCTTATTTTTAAAGTGTTACTGTCCCACAATTTTTGATCCTGATCGAGCACAACAGCCTCGATTGAGATGTTTGTATAATGGTGACAATTATTTCTGTAATATTTGGACTTATTTCATTACTAGGGGTTAAGAAAATGAGAGGTCCTGGTTGTGATACCAAATCTTCAGGGTTGTGAAGGCCAGGAGGGCTTGCTAGGTGTGGGACCAGCAGAGCAGGCTTCAGTGTCAAGCTGCTTTGGCTCTGAGGGACTCTTCCTCACGTCGAAAACAATGTATTTAAACTAGAAACACTCTCATCTCATTCTCATCCTGACCGTGTGTTTGAACAAGACAGCTGGATGGTCAGTTTGGGAAAAACTCAGCTGCGGACTTCAAATGTGGATGTCAGTACTGCCGTCAGTGCTCAAGTTCAGTATGCAGTACTGATGTGGCTTTAGGATTCCGGGGCGTGGTCTGAGAGGTTTTCAGATAGCTTGCCGACATAACAGTGGTATGTAAGATCTGTTTTTTTTCTGTTTGGTAATGTGCAAATGTGCCAAATGAATTGTGGGAAAGTGGACACAATACAAGAGGAAGTTCTGCCCGTTGGTATGTGATCGCTGGCACATCATTTATGACACCACTGTCATTCCATCCATAATTCCTTTTATGGAACATCAGACTTTTCACCTTCTAGGTGTTAAACTGTCATCAGCACAGAACAGAAAAAACTGTACAGATTCTAATTAAGCTCACCTTTTCTGTTAGAGATATGCGATAATGTCTTTAAGGTATACAGTAGACCCAAAGTATAAGCTAAAAACACTGAACGCTAAGAAGCTAGTATTGCAATGGGCTGGAAAGACCAATAGTGTATTGAAACCACTGTTCTGCCTACTTAAAGTTTTTAAATGGTAAATATATGTGTCAGTTTTAACAGTTTTGTATATCAGATAATGCTTAGTATTTTTTTTTTAATAGGCCAGCTTTGATGCAAGCATGTAACACTTCAATATGGCTTTGTGGATCCAGGCAGTGTTTACCTAGTTATGCCCGGGTATCCATGCCTGTCTGGGAAACTAGTCGATTGTTTTCTGTGAAAACATCAACATTCTTGTCTCATGTGGGACTGTATTTCATTTTTCCCAGATTCCTTTTTTTGTATGTATCTGCAAGTAGGATTTTAATGTCACACACATGCCGTTTGATTTGTATCAAGTTGTGGGTTGTACACTGCAGCATAGACACCCATTTACATGCAACTCTTTGTTGGCCTGCAAGTTTTTTATGTCAATAAATGTCAATTGATTGATTAAAGACTATTTTTAAATCTTGTGTCTGATCTGTTTGTCTTTTTACATTATAATTCAGTTTTGATTTGTGTTCTCCACCCGTACTATTAAACAATACTGAAGCATCGTGTGATATTTCAATTTACTTCTTTAGAGATGCAAGAAAAGTGTCCAGTACAACCTGAGTGCATGAGAATCTAGCTACTCCTAACTCTAACCACTCATTGAGTACAGGGTTATGCTCAACCTGGATGTGTTGGCTCATCGCATTGGTAAGGGGCTGAATTCGAACTGAAGAGAAGCACATGAAATCCACTGATTCATTTTCATGACCATATTTATTCTGATGGTAGTGAACAAATGTTTGTGATAACGCACTTCAAATGGCAAGCGAACATGCTGCCAAACCACATAGGGTGTTTTGCCCCTGTCTGCAGCCAGGATGGAACAAATTATGTGGAAATGGTTGTTTGATTCAGCCTAAGTTGGTTTGATGAGCACTGGATGTCTAAAAGCAAAGCTTAATGATTGAGAGATGCGCATTTATATTTTTACATAACGTCTTGCTGGATTTTGGCATTCCAAAACAGAGCATAGCATGGTGATTCTCACAAAATGTTTGTTTTGAAGATTTCAAACATGAAGTATTTAAAAAGACATCAAGTTTCATTTTTAGCTATTAATAACCAGGTCTGAAGTGTTTGTAAGGGTAAATTTAAAATCATTTATAGAAAATGTAACATTTCCCAAAACAAGTCCTTAAAAATCTCATTACCACAACAGTCTGAAAACTTCAAAACCATTAAGAAAGCCAATACATTTTAGCATTTTTAAAAATTGCTTAAGTCATGCTCATTAACAGTCATTCTCAGTTACTTGAAACTCTGAAATAATATATGTATTTTAAATTAAGATTTTTATGATTTCTGTCATCACAACAGCTTCTGTAATGTACAACCTAATATTTTTTGTATTTCACTAAAACTTGATATATTTTTAAAATGTGGCAAACCTGAAGGAACACAACATACAGCTTCTACACACATTTAAAAACAAACTACTGTTTTTTGATTTATTAAATTGACATTAAATGGACACTCTTGCGGTAATGATACAGAGGTTTATATGATCACCTGGGATTATAGCTCAGAGAATTTTAAGCCGAGCCCTGACATAATTTAGCCCTGATGTCAATTGTCTTCCTTCAAAAAAAGCCAAGCTCCAGGTAAATTTAACTTACCTCAGATTTTTTCAATAGCTAAAAACTCCCCTGGGTTTCGGAAATGAGGTTGATGCTTTTATGAGCAAGTCTAATTTTAATTATTATTAAATAATGTTTTAGACACTTATACTTATTTATAAATACTTTATAAATTACGCATACACTCAGTGGCTACTTTACATTAGGTACGTCTACCCAGTGCTGTAGGCATAACCCACTGTGTTTTTCCAGAACCGTCTTTGAGGGTGGACTGGTGCGTCTGAAGAAGCCATTCTGTACGCCACTGTGCCAATCAGCTGTTACTTTTGCACTTGTGGCTTTCATGTTAACTTTAAGGAGTCTGGTCATACTTCCCTGCCCCCTCATGTTTGTGACCCACAGAACCTCCACTCGTGGGATACTTTTTATTTATTGCGCTATTGACCGTAAACGCTGGAAACACGGCTTAGCCAAACAGCAAGTGAACCTTTTGACCCAGTCTAAGCGCTCTATGTATTCAGATGTAACCATACTGTCTGGTGAAGCAGGCTCTTTGAGCAGCAAGTGTACCTTATACACAGCCCACTAAGTGTAGGTTGAGAACAAATAACTATAATATGATGAAGAATGAAAGTACAAGAAGGCTGATTTCATCTGACCCCATATAAGTGATGAATACACTCTTAGTTCCATCTGCCTCCTCTCTTCGTGGTTATAGTTCTATTCAGTAGCACCAGGAGCTGGTAGGGAGCAAAAATGTGGATTGTCTGGGGTCCCAGTATAGGATGTCACAGTTTCCCTTTCATGTCTGAGGTGGAATTGCATATCGGAGAGCCTCATCCATCCATTTTCAAATGCTTATACTGCTGTGGGTTGTGTAGGGGCTTGGAGCCTATTCCAGGCAGTTTATCATATAAGACAGGGGAACAGACACACATGCATGTGCCCACACACAATCACACAATGTGGGCAACTCACAGACACCTGTTTACCTAAATGCACGCATTTGGATTGTGGAAGGAAATTGGCAGAACATTGGCGGAACATGTAAACTCCGTAATAGGATTCAAACGCTGGACACCGGTCAGGAGCAAATGAAACCAGGTCTGATTTTTACAGGAGACGTCATTTGGATGTCAGTGGGAAAGTGCTTACTTTTCAGGTCCTTGCTGAAGCTTTGAAAGTTCTGATCCAACTTTCAGCCAATCGGGAAGCCCTCACCGTGTTTTATGAGCAGTTAATAATGTGGGTGGATGTACAGAAACTGCTAGAACCTCAGGCACCTGCTGTACAGGATCCTCCCCCTAAGATCCTGTTGCCCAGGGAGGGGCCCTGACCCCGGTGGCCTCTCCTGCACACAAATGGGAGGGGCCCTTCGAGACGTCTTGTTTCCGCAGAAGCAAATATTGACCTTGTTCTTGGCCAGCTCAGCCCTGAGAAAGAAGAAGGGACCGGTGCCAAGGACACCTCAGCATTCCAGCAATGCTGACTCCACTGTCACCCCCCAGGAACCCAGGGACTTATAGCAGAGTATGATAGATGATCCCCCATGGGAATGAACTGGCTGCACACCCCGCCCCCGCCTTCCTATACATCTCACCGGCCAGGGACCCCAGTGATTGGGAAGATTTATATTAACTTGGGTGCAATTTTATTCAGTTTGTGGAATAAAGTAGTACTTCAAAAGTATGGAGTCAAAAGTGTACAACTAACGTAGCTGACAAGGAGGAGGAGCATCCATTCTGCTATACAATGGATTTTATAGACTTAAAATAATTTAAAACAAGAATCTTGCACTTTATTGAGTCCCAGATAATAATAATAATAACAACAACAACAATAATAATAATTATTATGATTATTATTAGTATTATTGTATATTTATTTATTTTATTAAATAATTATTATTATTATTATTATTAAAAATAAAAATAATAAAGCAAATTTCAAAATGAATTCATGCAATTTGACTTGTAACAAATGCAAACAAAACACAGTTACTGAGCCCAAAACAACAGAAGGTTCTGGTTCTGGTCACTCCATCCCTCCACCCGATACTCTGGGATTGACAAGGTGTTTCTTTTTCGGAATTACAATATTATTCCTTCTTCCAGGTCGGGGGGGGGGAGGGGGATATAGAATCCAGGCATGTGCTGCAATGTTAAAACAGATGGTGGGGTGCAGAGACATGTGCTCGTTCTGCAGGAGCTCCTTGATGGTCTTAAATTCATATCCCCTGCAAGGCTTCCCACTGTATCTCTGAGCCAAATTCAGCTGTAGCTTTGCATTACACTGTCAAAGATACAAATCTCGCCATTTGTTATTCAGTGCACCATGAAGTAATCCGGAGAAAAAACAAAGAACACCTTCATTAAACTAATGTTAAGAGATACAAAGACCATAATTTTTTTTTTTTTTTTTTTTTTTTTTTTAAGAAACTTCCTGTTTGAAAAACTTCCAGTTCAGGCTGCATTAATTTGCATTGTAAGTGTTATTGTTTTGTGGGTTAACAGGGAAGCCAGCAGCATAGTAAAAGGGTGTTGACCTTGTTCATGGCTCTGTAAATAAATCCACCCATGTACTAACCAGATCACCCCAAGTAAGTGAAAATGAGCCAGCGGCATGTTTGCTCACATCTCCATGGTGACGGGACAGGAAGCCCACGGGGCTCCGGCTGCTAAGTGACTTGCTATAGCCACTTTCTGCATTGCTGAAAGCTTTCGGCATATTGACTTATGGCACAACTAAACAAGCAGAAATGAAATGCTGCTAATAGAACAAATATTTTAGCTTTTATCAACATGTGATTAAAAATTATCTTTAAGTTCATACGTTTATAAATTACTTTACTGAATGCCGTAGAATGATATTCACTATGTCTAAGATCTAGGCCTTCAAAACTTGCCTGTACAGATATGAACGAATTTGAATAAATTTACAAAGAATTTGAATTGATTTCAATAGATGTATGACCAAAGAAGTAGATGCTCACAAGTATCTGGAAATCAGTTTGTGCAAAACCATTCTAATCAGCACACTGCTCAGCTTGGGACCACGGTAGAGTGACTCTCATGAAATGTGTGACTGTGAGAATCATTTTCTCTGCTTGAATGACCTCCTTGGCCCCTGGGCTGCCCATTTTCACCGTGTCCCTGCATTTACACTGACCGCCCGTCCCGGTGGGAGAGCTGCCCGTTATCTGACATGCATGTGGTGATGAGATTATTCATGGCAGTATATTTGCACTTATTTGTACCTTTGTGGATCACTTTCCAAGAAATGTAAAAAAAATAATTAACAGACAGAAATCTTATTTTATCTTTTGTATTAATTCTGATAAATTAAGGTTTTTCCTAGTTGGTCTGATATAGTTATTCTGTTTCCATGTTGAAAACTGAACTACAATCATGTTTGAAATATCTGCAAATGAAAAAAAAATCGAATCGATGAATCTGAGGTCAGCCAATGATGAAAAGACTAATCATCTTTGTGACGAATCAGAAGCTCCCTTTATGCTTACCTGTCCTTGGACTGGAGCCAACACGGCACACAAATTAAATCTTATCAAGAGTTACTGTATCTTCAAAAGACGATATCAGATCCTCCAGTTTATTAATACTGTATGACACTAATGTAAATAGATTGATGTACATGACTCAAACACAAATTTAGCCCAGTGTTTTCTCTGGTGGTCTGTGCTTAGAAATTTAAAGGAGCAGAACGGTTTTTACTCTCACATTCCAGTATGGGGGGGGGGTGTGGCCAGGAGATGTATAAATCAGGCACAAGGTGAGTAGTGAGTAGTGGAGTTCACTGCGACTTGGAGCAAGCACCTGAATAAAGAACAAGGTAACTGGCGCAGGAGAGAAACACAGAGGCTTTAATACAATATCAAGTTTCACTTATTCTCTGTTCCTCACCTTCTCTTAGAACTGTCATGATTTTTGCCTTTTGATCAATTGTTTTTGCATTTGCTCTTTCTGTGTGGACTTCACGTGTGTGTCCTTCGTGATACCAGTGTGTCATGTGCTCTTCCTACTGCGGAGGTTGTCTTGGGCCGCTTTCAGAAGCCACGCATATACTGTATGTGACAGCTATCAATGCATTTGTTTCTTTGTTTTAGAAAGTTGCAAGAATGATTAGGATGCTGCTGTCTGTGCTCTTGGTCCTGGTGACCATCTCCTCCTCACTGGGAAAACCAGAGAAGCCTGTAACCAAGAAGCCCAAGCGGGTCCCCCAGACCCTGTCCAGGGGTACGAGTCTCCCCCGCCAGCGACCCCCCCATCGATGATGCTTCGGCCAGGTTGCCGCCACTCCAATGACACAATTGACCTTCCACCATGTAGTGATGTGATCTTTGTCATTCCTCTCCAGGGTGGGGTGATGACCTTATTTGGACTCAGACTTACGAGGAGGCTTTGTACAGAGCCAAATCAAGGTAAACTTTTTTTTTAAAATAGCTACCGAAATGTGAGATACTTTTATGACCATGCTCTGATAATATATTAACCATATGTGCCTTTGTCATTGAAGCAACAAGCCCCTGATGGTCATCCTTCATCTAGAAGATTGTCCTCATAGCCAGGGTGAGGTACCATAACAAACCCTTACAGCATATTGAACGAGTCCCATTAGCTATTTTGCTGATGTAGTACAGCATTGTCTTGTCAGTGTTGTCTATAGTCCACAGAGATGGGCCCTTCTGTCACAAGGCAAATACAGCAATAACTATTTTTTTCAGTAGCAATCTGTTGAATCTAGTTAAACATATAAGCAAGCAAAGACTATTATCATCATTGCAATCCAAGGCACAGCGGGCTTAATTGTTGTATGGGATTATAATATTTTCAGGATGTAAATCATGATGAATATCATGACTATATATTTCCAAGTTCATCACTTTATAGCCTGTGAATTTTTGAATGTTGTTATTAAATAAAACCCTTCGTCTTGGTTGTTTGCATTTAGCTTTGAAGAAGGTCTTTGCGAATAGCAAGGAGATCCAGAAGATAGCTGACGAGGACTTCATCCTGTTGAACCTCATGGTATGTTGTAATGCACACAGTTCATGAAAAGTATGAAAAATGTGTAAGGAATACGTATGAATGAGACTTACTGGAAGTTTTAGTGTTTCAAAAATGAACATATAACAAATTCCAAATGGAATGAACTTAATATGATTAATAGAATTATACATGAAACCGTTTCATTAATAAGGATTTTAATTCTTATATCAGTATGAAACTACCGACAAGCACCTCTCTCCTGATGGCCAGTATGTTCCTAGAATCCTTTTTGTGGGTAAGCAACCCGTCTTTTGTTGCCATGACAATGTCCAGTGAAACTGTATAGTAAACCATTTTGGGTTATGTGAAATGGTGACAAAATGATTTTGCTAAAAGCAGACTGCATTTCAAGTAACCTTGATAAATCAGTATTCCTTTTCTAAAATAATGTCTGTCGCGTGCACTCTCTCCAGACCCATCCCTTACCGTCAGGGCAGATATCACAGGCAGATACTCGAACCGCATGTACGCATACGAGCCTTCTGATTTGGAGCTCTGTAAGTATCACGAGACTGATTTCCTTTCTGTTTATACACAGACCTAAAATTCTGAACGTGGCTGTAAAAACACTATTTAATACCATTTAAAGACAACAAAAGATAAACGAAACATGTAGCAGATATTTTATGTTCTTTTTTTGTTTTACTCTCATCTTCTTAATTAGTGCTCAACAACATGAAGAAGGCCAAGAAACTGCTGAAGACAGAGCTATGACTTATGGCTTTCTCTTCATGACCTTTGACCCATGACCTCTCTGACTTTTTTTCATGTCTTAGAAATGGAACTTCAGTGTCCTGCACTGTATGAAATGTTTGTTTACCAAAGTAAAATAAAGCACTGAAAGTCTGTGTCTTTAGAGTCAAAGGGTATTTCTTTTAAAGAATGATCTTATTACTGTTATTTCTTCAGTTAAGAGTCTTATGTAATCAACCCTTCTTCTTGTTTTGTCTGTTTAATAAATGTTCTGCTCTTCTGAAAAACTGGCTTTTAAATGAGCCTTTTATGGGGTTTTATGATCTGTGGTGGAAGGGTGCAGCTCACGGTCAGATTGCTCTTTGCTCCCGTTTTTGCTACATTAGTATTTCTGAACCTGGTCCTTGGGGACCCCAGACGGCCCGCGTTTTTGCCCCCCCCTCCCAGCACTGTGCCGGACTTTTTTAAGGAAAAATGTGGATTGTCCCCGAAAAGCAGGTTCAGTAAACACTGCTCTAGACTACTGCTTTAGTGTAGGGTGCTGTGTTTTGAGTATTCTGTGACTTTGAAGAACCAATTTAATGAAGTACTGTATTAAACATAATTATTAGACATAATTATTGTGCATCGTTTAAGAAGTACATGGCTGTGTTTTGTCTTTAATTTTATTGACACTGCTGTAAGCAAATATGTTATAAGGGAGAGGCAGGATAGTGATTACTTTAAATATTTCTGAAAGGACATGAGCCACTGTGGCAGAGAGAGTTCCTTGTTTAATCTTGTCCTGTGTCCTGGGTTCCTCCTTAAATCCATTTTAGAGGCTGCTGCCTTCTGTGGGTTGCATCCGAGGCTGTGGTATGGGGCTGACTGGTGGGACAGCCGGTTGACGGAGCGCTCTAGATAAACGGACTCCAAACAGTAGGGAGTGGAGCACTGTTTCACATCCTGTTGCGCCTGGAAGAATGCGGGCATTTTCCTTGTTTACCAAGTTGCCTAAGAGTCAAAACAAACTAATTAATTGTACTGTTGGCTGAGTTTGATTTTGGTCAAGGTGCAAGTTGAATATCCCTATAAGAAATAATGTATATGAATTTAATCTGCTCCAGACCCCCAGATGACTGCCAATTTAAACCTACTTAATGATAAAAAGCATTAACAATTAATGTAAAACTAACACAGACATGAATGTCCAATTTGGTTGAGCTAAAAGGTGTTTGAGCTCCAAGGTTCCACTGTAGATGAATTACTAATAGTCTATTTCCCTAAATCATACAGAAATGCAATAGACCACTGCTGGGGCAGCATGTGGCTGAGTGGGCTAATCCTGTTTGCCTGCAATCTGAAAGTCACTAGTTCAAACCCAGCCTCAGCACATCTGCAGGTCCTTGAATGCTGCTACAGGTGGCTGCCCTTCATGGACAGCTTACTCTACAACAGGGCTCTTCAACTCTGGACCTCGATTCCAAATCCAGGCCTTGCTTTCAGTTCTCCCAGGTAGTTAGTTTAATAATTACTGATTCTGATTGGTCAGAGGCTTCACACCTGGCTCACAGGTAAAGGAAGACTGGAAAACCAGCAGTGCTCAGACCTCGAGGACCGTGAGTTGAGTAGCCCTGCTCTACAAAGAGCAAACAGAGGCGGGTGTAAAAACAATTTAGCATTGAATAAAGCATTGAGTCTATCCTGGGAACAGCAGTGCATGAACCAACCCCAGGTAGTCACCAATACACCACAGGGGGCAAACAATTACAGGGTGAACTTAGAACTGCCAATTAACCTACAGCACACACTTTTGGGCCGAGGGAGAAAACTGGAGCGCATCCGCCCCGGCAGAAACCCATGCAAACTCCACAAAGAAAAGACCTGTGCCTGATCCCTTGATAAAACCCAGGACCTTCTTGCTGTGAGGCAACAGCGCTAACCACCACGCCACCCGCAATCAAGCGTCAAGTCCCCAATATCTGGGTCATGAATTGCTGGTCATTGAAATGTATTTAACTTGGGGTTGTCAAACCGGTGCCTGGTCTTTGTCCTCTGACTGCTCATTAACCAGCTTACGCCAGGTCTCCGTAACCGCTAGGCGTGATGCCCAGGGAGTTCTGTGTTTGAGGAAGGTGTGCCGAGATGCACGATGGCGTCACTTCAGAGCAGGTCCGCCTTTACCCCTTACACCTGGGCGTCGACCTTTTACGACAGGAACAGAGAGACTGATTACTCTGCTGAGACTGCAACCTGCGTCTGAGGTCATGGTGATATGGATGTTTCCGGAAAGGACGATTACTTCATGGTTCTTAAACCGGGTTATTAAGAAGAGTACAAAATCAACCATGATTCACCAATTGACACAATAATTTATAAATACAAATAAATGAATAATTTCTGCAGTTTAGCCAGAGCAAATTTCACCGCTACGGTGAGCAGAATGGGGAGCACACCAGCGGTAATTGTGATAACCTACAGTACACGTGCAAAACAGTTTCCAGTTAGTTTTATTCCAAAATACAAGGGTTCACAAATGCAGTTCACAGAACCGGCTGACATCAGCACACGCGCTTGGCAGGGGGGAGGCACAGAAGGACCCCTTCAAAAAAGTGAAGCAAAGAGATCACCCCCCCTCCCCATCATAAACGCAGACCATTGCAAGTGTCCGCCAGTTACTGCAGCTATAGCAATTGACTGACTAGTAATTTAAGTAGGAGAACTCACATACCTTCTGCTTTAGAACACATTTACAGCAGGTATTTCAGTACATTAATTCATGTCATAATGTCTTACTCAAGGGAGTGGAACATTTAAGGACATCAAGCAGCTATAATTTACAATGCAGCATTAAGCACCAAGGAAATTCAAAAGGAAATTAAATGGATATTCAGCATTGCTATAGAATTCTAGGTGAAATGCAGCTGTGACACAAAAAACATCACTACATTAAAATATAACCCTACGGTCAAGCCCTGTGCACGTAGAGTGTGCTGGAGTGTGTACTGACAGTGTAAAACCAGGGAGATGAGTAAAATAAACACCCACGACACAGGACATCTTAATGTCAGTCATGCACTTAAACAGCATCACAGATATCACCAGACTGATCATGTTATCTTTGCTGTGGCTGTTCTGTTCTAAAATGTAGCTAAATGTAGCTAACGCTTTATTTTACTTTTCAATCACAATGAAGCCCTTGTGCAAGAATTAAATACAACAAATTTAACAAGCAAAACCAAAAACAAGAGATGCTTTATTTTTAAAGCTAAGATCGACGATTAAAAATATAGAAGTGAATTTGGATAATCAACTATGATGGAAAAAGAGCAAAACTTGGAAACAAACGAGAAGCATTACAATTGCTTCAGTCTATGCAATACAAAACGTTGAGAAGTGTCCACTTTCTCCGTATGATTTGACCTGTCAACTGCAAAGGAGATTCTTTTTTCCACAAAAATAACGCCCAAAGGCCCAAGCACGGTACAGTTATTTTTAAAATCATGAAAGTCTATTCAGAGGAAGGCGCTTGGATTTGCTCGAGGGTCTCTCTCATTTCGATATCTGTGTGTCAACCACACGCCCAAAATCTGAAAGAGAAAGCAGGCCTGGATTTTCACTTCATTCTTAACACAGTATGCAGGTCAAG
>JAODKE010000146.1:17034110-17060056 GCA_026779605.1 Mormyrus hasselquistii
CGGGCACGAGGCAGGGAACAACCCTGGACAGGGGGCCAGCCCATCGCAGGGCACACTCACACACTGTCACCATTCACACCTACGGGCAATTTATTATTAACTCCAATTAGCCTCAGCATGTCTTTGGACTGTCGGGGGGGGAAACCGGAGGAAACCCCACAGGGAGAACATGCAAACTCCACACACATGTAACCCAGGCGGAGACTCGAATCCGGGGTCCCAGAGGTGTGAGGCAACAATGCTAACCACTGCACCACCATGTCACCCCTTCCATGCTTATTGTATCCAGGGTAATGACCCTACAGCCCTCTCGGTTTTGACCCAAGCCATCACTGGCCAGGTGGGCTTCATGGATGCTGAGTTTTGCACTGCCTGTGGAGAAAAGGGGGCCGGCAAAAGGTGTTCCATCTGTAAAATGGTAAGTGTGCGCACAGCGATGGGACTCCATGGGGCTGGCAATTCTGTTTTTAACTCTGGGTCGCTGTGTAGCTCTGTGGGTTAGAAGGTAGGTGGTTCAGATCCTGTTGTCGCCAGGGTAACGGGGCTCTGCAGCAAGGTCCATAACACCAGTTGCTCCCGTAACTGGCAGGTTCTACTTTCTCAGCTGGAATAAAATTGGGAAGTGACTAAAGCATCTACTGTGTAAATGTTAATGTAAAACCACAGTTAGCAGTTCAGATAAAATGTCTCTTCAGGCGCGAATGCTTCCTTTGTTGCTGTTTAGCTGTAGAAGTAGTTATGTTAATTAACATAGTGGTATGTAAACTGAAGCTGTTTCCCATGTAATCTGTTTACAGGTGATATACTGTGACCCCACCTGCCAGAAACTCCACTGGTTCACGCATAAAAAGGTCTGCAAAAAGCTGCAGGAGCAGAGGGAGAAACAGGAGGCCAGATCAGCGCTAATGATGGACAAGCAAGCTAATGGTATGAGCATTCTTTCAGGTTGAGCTGCTTTTGTGTCAGATTCAGTGTTGGTAGTAACACATTACAAAGGTAATTCCCCTTCTTTTGGCTGTAACAAGTAATATAGCTCATTACCCTTTCAAATTAAAGTACTGAAATTTAAATGAACTCATTACTTTTGTCTTGTGAGAAAATATTAATGGAGAAATGTAGGACTTTGTCTCAATTTGTCACAGCAGCAACACTAATATAATATATAACTACCCACACAGAACACATGCATAGGCACGATGTTACCAAGATGCTTTAAAATCCATCGGCGAAGCATCTCTATCAGGTCATTTGCTCACTGCTACAATGTTGCCGAGACATCGCTACTAAATATTTATTCGACATTACCCGGATGTTTGTGAAGTTTATTCCAACAGCAATATGATGTTAATGAGATTACTGTGTGATGTTTAGCTTACTGTTGTTTTTCCCGATTAGAATATATAATCCACAATAATGTTATACTAAATATATCCATATAGGCAGGGCTGCAGATAACTGGTGCACAAGTATGCATTCACCTTTAAAAGCGATACGTGCGGCAATCGATTGCTGTGACAGTGTTATATACAGGTTAAAATGCATGATCATTTCTTGTCATATCAGTGCAAATGCACATAAATACGTATGCGTTTGCAGTGTCACAGCAATCGATTACTGCACATATCGCTTTTAACTAGTGCGCAAGTACGCATTCACGTTTATCTGCAGCCCATACTATAGGCTAGGTTTCTTCCATTTATCCCACCATATATCAATTTAACTGATTAAAAGTTATACATTTTATTATTTTAGGGATCTTGACCATTGCAATCTTTATTGATCATTCCTTTTCAAGATTATCTATATCGGGGGCAGCAGGTAGCTCAGTGGGTGGGCCCTTGAGCAAGCCCCTTAACCCCCAGCTCTCTGGGCCCCGCTACGGGTGGCTGCCCTTCATGGACAGCTTGCTTACAAAGAGCAAGTTGAGGGAGGCGTAAAAGAATTTCCCCACGGGGATTAATAAAGTGATGGCGATTGACGTTTCAGTATACTGTAAATCAATTTGAAGTTTACCTCTGCTGCTTTTGCATGAGCGCTACATGCGTTCTCTGAGACAATCCATAATCATTTTCATCCATGCCATTTAAATCACTTCTAGATGGGTTTGAGAAATTTTATGTGGAATTCCTTTACTTCATAAATACCCCTATATGTATTAGAACAAAATCAACTCGTGAACTTTTCAAATACCATTCTGCCCTAGTATGTTTTATACATTTTTTTTTTTTTTTTTTTTTTAAATCGTCATACAGTATTATTCTGATCTTGTTGTATCTGTTCTCTGACCAGATCACTATTAAAGCTTGGACTTCTTCATTTGTCCATGCATCTATTATTATAAGCTTTATTTTTTCTTACTTTGTTTAGCATGGTTTTCTGAGCTAATGAGTTTTTCCAAGACGATAGATGTATTGAGTTTGAGACAGGCTATTTGCATAACCCATCGACAGTGTTTGCAAGTCCCACCACAAAGTACCAAAAAAGTACCCCAGCTAGTTTGGTACTTTAGCTACTGGAATTTTTGGTACTGGTATTTGACCAGTAGTCAGTAAAAAAAAAAAAAAAAGTATCGAATGCACCCTATAATGTACGGCATCTGGTCCAGCGAAAAGTGCCCTGTGTGTAACTAAATTTGATGTTTATGATAAAAATTTCTCTTCGCATGAAATAGCGGTATGACTAGATCATGCTTTTCTTTTTTGTTATACCAGAAGAAAACAAGCCTGTGGAGGAGGCGACTAGCTTGGTGCAGGAACTTGCCATACAGAAAGAAGAGGACTCCCCGTCCGACGCTTCAGTTGTCCAGTCTGGTCCGGCAGTCCCTGATGCTCCTTCGGTCCATCAGGAATAGGACTTCTTGGGTAGAGTGTGTAGACTCTGCAGTCTTGACACTGTGACAGTAGCCACATGAAGCAAGATAAGGTTGTGTTGACCGGCCAATGAGACTGCTGGATGGTAGTGTGAAGAAACCTTTCCGGTTTGTTCCGTACAAAAAGGAGCATCTTCGAAGGCAGCAACACTACAGCAAAGCTCTGCAGCTCACTTGCACACAAGTCAACAAAACACCGTGTTTTTGTTCCTTCGGTTGAATTTTAACGTGGAAGCTGGAAAAACTGCAAATTCTGAATATTTTAATGCAACATCCTCAAATGTTGCATCAAACTGTTAAATGTCATTTCCAAGTCTTGGATCATTTTTCTTTTTCTTCTTTCAGTCATTCATAAAGAACACATTCACAGAGGACATCCAAAATATTTATTTTTCCGTGGTAAGCCTCGATTTTCACTGGTGGTGATTCAGTGAGCAGTTCCTGTCACGGGCTGAATTTGTGACCGACAAGCATAGTCTTTTTAACTGAACGAAATGAAAATTCTAAGTAATTATAAGTTTCAGTAAATGGGTTATTCGTATAAGAACATCAATCATAAAGAATTTATAACTTTCTGATATGAAATCACTGGCCATCACTTCTTGAAAATATTTGTCATGCATTGCTAAAACATTCTAATGATTTGAAGGATGTTATACAAATCATTCTACTATGCAGTTGTTTGGTGAATAAGTAGTAAATTTCCAACTAGTTGCAGCAGCAGTAAACTGTTTTGTGCATATGCCTTTGCTGACTGGTGTGACAATATTTGCTATAGGTTGTGAAGATATTTCTGTCAAGTATCCAGTTATATACAGTATTTGCATTGGATGTTAAATTGGTCAGTCCCCCCATTTGTAACTCTAGGTTGGACCTTGGATATAACATGGTGATAAGGTCTTGGGCTATGTGCAAAGCTGGGCAAAAACACCAAATTAAAATGATAAATTATTACAGAATACAAGGAAAGAGCAGCTAAGCAGGCAAGATATGCAGCTTCTTGCTTGTTGGCCAGTTCGCTAACCTGATTCCCGGCTGTGAGACACAAATATTGAATTCTTAATGTGAACTCAGATCTGGGTCTTTTTTTTTTCAGAATACCTTCTAACCATTAAAATGCATGTAGCCAAATGAAACATTAGTGTAGATTTTTTGATACATGCCATTAGCTATGTGGCATTGAAGGTGCACTTGCTAAATGTGTGTGTGTAGAATAACTTTCAACATCGCTGTGTGTAATCACCCCCCCCCCACACACACATACCCTGAATGGTAGGAAAAGCCGTTTTTTTTTTTTTTTTTTACGTTTTACCACTTGTGATTTAACTTGCGTACGTCTGTGTGGTTACGAGAATAAATAAATGATTATAGATTACTGAATTCTTTAAGTAATAAACACGGTTATTTCAGTGCTAAACAGCATATGCAGGACATGCCTTGTATGTTTTAGACCAAATTTACATGATTATATAGCTTAACCCTTGCTGGTTGTTTATTGGTGTATTTACATAGGATTGTATACATATGGCGCTCATGGTTGTTCTTTATTTACTCACTTTTACACTTTTTAGTGCATTTGACTAATTACGGGTATGAAGTTGCTTTGGTCTGAAGTAGATGGATTTATCTGATATAGAGATACAGGGAAACTACTGATATAAGCACATGCGAATTTTATTTTTGTGCTTTTTCCAAATTCTTGGGGAAAATATGGTCCCAGTGTATTTTCATGGGTTGTTACAATCACATGCGGCCTTAAAATGATGTGGCGTGAAATCCTATATTATTCATCCATTGCTTTGGTTGGCAAGTTCCTAATGCGTCTCGTGCAAGATTCATACAGCAAAACACAGTTATGCCTCTGTGCCAATAAATGGTGGTTTATGCTCCCAAGTGCTGCTGTTTTCATTTTGAGATATATAATGTATTAACATGGGAAGCGGGAGTGAAGCTGTATGGAAAACCGATACATATTATCAACATTTAACTCTGAATTACTGTTAGTTGTTATAGTGTTGACATACATGTCATGCCACTGTTACCTCATCTGTTCATAAATATAATTAGCACAGAAAACTGGAAATAATCAGCAAAAGAAATAATTTGTAGTATTTGCAACTCTTTCAAATAATGAGAATCATTAGTTTTATCATTACTTCAGATTACTTGTCTTAAGACATGCCTGAAGTAAAGTAGGTTGGGGTTCTAGGCATCTCAAAATGTTTGGCCTACACAAATCATCTGAACTTGATGGTGATTATTTTTGGTTCTGCTCTTGTGCTGTGTCTGTACTGCCCTGAAGAGATGGTGGTCCAGTCATTGGAGAACAGCATTTTGGATCTCTGCACTGAAGCATTCAGTCTGGCCAAGTGTGACTCTGAAAATGAGCAAAGGTCAGGGTAATGAAAGAGCTTTCAATTGCATTGATTACCCAAAATGAATTCCTTGACTGAAGTTGCAAAAATGTAAAGTATTCAACACAAAAATAACAGTGACTGCATAAGAAACGTCAATAATATTCATGTTAAATGAACAAATTATTGAAAAGTGCTAGCCTTCCAAAGCAGTGCATGCTCTGCATTGGAGCAAGAAAGGTACTGCACTTACTATAATATATGTTGTGTACACAACTGAAAGAGAATGTACTGTATACTAGAATATTTTTAAAGATTTCACAAATTTTGCTATCGAATATCTTGAAAAGGGATCTGTATATCTTTTTTTTTCCTGAAATTACTGCTTGGACCATTCTCACTGATGCTGTCTTCTTGATAGAGGTTTACCTGAAATTGTACCTGAAGTGGACTACCTAGCAATGACACAATGTACGTCACTAACGTTGCCTTATTTTAGCAGGTCTAAGCAATGAGAACAATGCAACTAATTAGAATTTGCGGCAACAGTAAAAGTTGAGAAACTCATCAGGTGGAGAGGTTTATCTACAAAGTTCATTTCCTTTGGTAAGTCAGGGGTTTGTTGCATCCTTACCAGGACGATTCTGAGCTCTGAATCCTATTTCCATCTATTGGACCAAACTCTGCTCGTCGCCCAAAAGCCACAGACTGCCGGACTCTGTTTCTCCCTGGGCTGAACATCTGGAATGCTGAGATTTTTTCCTCCCGTTTCACTTCTGACAGGAGCACATTTATTTATATTGTCAAAGACGGTCTCTAAGGGTGTGTGCGCGGCGTTATTCAATGATGAAATTAGCTAGCAATTCAGTGGTATATTACAAGTCCTTGAATACGAAATAGCAAACATAAGCTCCAGCTGTTTTATGTCGAGCAAAAAGATTTCAATAAAAGTTAAATGAATGAAGTGCTGGTTAATTAATAACACATAAAGTCCTATTGTTCTCCTTTAGAACATTATTTAGTTATTTTGATATGGCATTTTGATGTTACATTTTGTATATTGTGTTTAAATTTCCTGCAGACTTATGAATGTGAGTATCTGATTTGTTATTACATTTCAGTATTTCATTCCGCAATGTAGCTGAAAACCATGTTCTAACCAATCTTTTTGTAATATTTACCTCTTCTATCCAATATGAGCACAGATGGCAAGTGATGAGCCACATAGTTTCGGTACTGAGGGTTTTCTGTGAATGGGTTCAGGAAAAAACCTGGAGACAGATGTGTATTTTAATAAATCCCGACTAAGTCTTTTTTTTTTTTCTTTTAAATGTAGCCCAAATTTGACAGCACTGCAACATCCTTAAACATAACGTTCGGCAGACTTCTGAAACTGGTAGCTAAGAGAGAAGGAATCGAGGAGACAAAGGGGCACACAGAAAAAGCCCCGAGATAAACACAACGTGTCCTTGGACTTACTGAGAGTTCGGAGCTGCTGAGCTTGCCTCAGTTCAGCCACCGACGCCTCCAGACTCTCCAGCTGGTTGTTGTGTAGGAGCAGAACCTGTAGGCAGCTCAGGTGACTGAGGGCCCCTGTGTGTGAGGGACAATCACAGGCAATATTTCTATTTAACTGACCAGTATACATACACATGCAGTTTAAGAATCTCTGTTTCATGACCAACATAACTAAGAATCATTGTATGATACTGATATTGTGATATATTAGGGTATACCATGAATGTGTACCTGAAATTGAGGTGATTTTATTATTTTGAAGATAAAGTTCGGTCAAGCAACAGCTGGTAGGCAGGGAGGAAATCTTTGTTATCTGAAAAGTTCACCAAAATCAGTTTGGCATATATTTATACATAAAAATCACCTTTCCATAATATAAAAATTGATTCATTTTAAATAATTCATAGTTTCTTATACACCCACCCATCTTCTGATTGCAAGTAATGGTCATGAGGTAATGCATATTTTTTTTTACTTATTTTAATTGCATTTCACGTACAGATGAGATATAAACTTTTCCCAGTAGTTAAGTACCTTAGGTTAAGTAACTTGGGTTAAATGACCCATAAATACCCACCATGTTGTTATTCAGCCATAGGTATCGAAGCATTCGGAATTTTGACAGATTGGGGATTGTAACCATTTTTCTAAATCAAAAAACAACATAAGCAAAGATTCAAGCATACGTTGTAAATAGGGTTTAAAATTTAATGAGACTTGGGGACAGTGTTACTCACTGATTTGCTAGATACAGTTGAGTGTTATCGATGGCCCTCTTAATTCCAGAGTTTCGACGAAGGACATCGATTTTCCCGTGTTCCTAAATTTAATAGCCAATATATATTGCATGTATATTTTTATGAAACCCCATTGGTAGTGCTGACAATATGTTAAAAAAATCTACAGCTAAAGAGTTTACCTTTTCGCACATGTCCATTCCTTAAAACAAACGCGTAGTTGCTAGGGGACGTCGATCCGTAAAGCTCGTTCACCTTATGTTTCCTTTAGGTCCAGCAGTGAACCTACTGGATAATCCTACTGGCAACAAGGAAAAGTATATTAAATAAATGCGATTTGTAGCTGCCCAATGCTTCACCTGTACTAATCGGTTCACAGAAGAGACACATATGGATCCCAACTTTATCAAGGTACTTAAAGTAGACAGACGGAGATAATCACTAGGTGGCAGGATTTCCCTTTTAAAGTAAAGAAAGTAGAACGCAAATTCCAGAATACACGATAACAAGTATTGTTATATTAATTAGTAATATTGTTCATTTTTTAGTGTACATCCATTCAATCATTTTCATTTCTTGGTAACGCTCTAGGATCTAACAAAAGAAAAACTTTTTCTATTTGAACTTAAAAGGTGCGGGTTTTCTGTATATTTTTGACAGGCCACTTCTTTGGGGATTGGATTTAGCCTGAATTCTACAGACCCATCAAATTCCATTATCTCGTGCCATTTTTTTGTCTTTCCTTTGTTCTTGATACCCTACTATATGTTCTATTGTCTAGACAGGGTCTCCTGTACCCACCCAACATGGTCACACATGGATTCCTGGTAATGAACACACTCCTGTCATGTTGCTTGTCATTATATTAATAATTGCTGCTAATTTATGGACCTATAAACCAAAACCATTACAGTTAACATATAAAAACCGATTCCATCTTTTAAGCTTTTAAAAGGTAATAATAACTGCGCATCACGCCACGCTTCTCCTTTGAACCCCGCCAACTAGACACTCCGAATATAAATATAGGCTATTTATATTCATGATACTTATTTTCCATTCATTGATTCTTGAATGTGAGGGGGGTAAAGGAGTGAACCAGTTTCAAGAAAATGTTGGTGGTGTATTCATCAGATTTCCCACATAAAATGATTATTTTAAAAATCTAATTTGTAAATGTTCTTGCATACATTTAAAGCAACCTAGGTAATTAGATTTTTTTTTTGTAAAATGTGCGTTTTTTTTAAATACAGATAAAAGATGCCCATTAAGGCCATGGAAATAAGCCTCGAGGGATAAATGTTCTTGTGAAATAACTTTTAATTGCACACTTTAAGTAGACCTAAATCATGACATGATATATTTTAATAAACGGAAATGATAAACGCAACATACACTTACTGATCCTTCTGTTCCTTATTTTTCCTTATGTTATTGCTCTACAGTATGAATTCACTAGATAAAAGCCTTGTTTCCCATAACGGCATAAATGAGTAATGATAATTAGCCTATTGATTTTGAAAGAGTAGGGATGGTACACCGATGCCCTAGCGAAATTGCCCAGTGTGGCCCTATCAGACCTGCCCCCCTAATCATCCCCTGTATCTAATTGGTGGATTCTCTCCTGCCCCTTCACCACCTCAGCTACTGTGTGGTGAGCGTACTGATGCAGAATGACTGCCGTCACATCATCCATGTGGATGCTATACAGTGGTGGTGGTTGAAGTGACCCCCAATTACTTCAGTAAAATGTTTTGGGTGTCTTGAAAAGTGCTACATAAATGTAACATACATTCATTCATTTACAGTCAGTTTGAACCGGAAAAAAACGGGTGATAAAACTTTCTTACTGGAGAACTCGTTTCAAATGTGTACATGCCATAATGACATTCCTTCCAAATCACGTCTTTAAATTAATTTAAATACACAATAGGAAAATGCACAAACATGATTTTACATGAGCAGTGCAAGTTTCTGAAACAAATTTTCTGCTCACCCTGGCGTAGACCTATGTGTATTATTTAAACGGAAATACACGAAATTCTGAATCCATATTATCTGTCGGGAAAATGACAAGAGTAAACGAACTTAAGAAATGCAAAATTAAAAGAAAGCATTGACTGTTCTTTCTAAAAGAATAAACTGATTATTTCAGGTATCCGGTGGAAATTAAACATTATTATTACTGCTATTTATGTTTTATGCTAAATTGCTTTGACTAACTATTACATTTAGCAGTTGTATGAGATATTACTGATGCATAGTAGTATTTTTTTTTTCGGCTCAAAGAACATGGGCGTGGTGTGGGGCTAGTTACGTTTCATTTTGAAACTTTCCACCATCTGCACCTGAGCTGTTGCCAAAACGAGTAGCGGGTATATAAAAGTCTCAGAGAAAGGTAACGCAGTACCTCCACGCAGACATCAGAAGAGCGCAGACGGGCAGCGGGAGGTGTGCACTTGTGTTGGACATACGCAAACGCAGCCATGCACATAAACACATGCGCATCTAGCCATCTTATATTTTTGTTCTGCATTATTCTGAAGAACTGTCATACTTTGAAGAACGATGCTACGGAAATCCTTTACACGCAAGTACTTAGTCCGGTAGCAGAGGCTCCGAGTAACACATCCTTGAATCGTGCAAGAAACGGCGGTAGAAGCTTGGGCAATACTGAAAGACGTGGTGAGTGTTTTTTCCCTTCCCTTCCCTACCAAATTTATACCTATGTTACATCGTAAAAAAAACCTATTGGATATTTTTAAGTGCAGTGAATTAAGTTCGAACAGTTAACGTCTTCATTTTGTATGTTGTATTAATATTTGGTTGCACCAGTAAACATAAACAAAATCAATCCATTTAAGTATTAAAATAAGTTCTCCCATACCCACTTTTGAAACAATAAGTATTCCAGATATTTATGTTTTATTTTCCAGCAGCCAGTTATGGCTTAAAACGATTTGTTTTCAGTTCCAGAAATTATAATATAGTGTCAAACTAAATTTCTTCACAGCTGACCTTGATAATGCTCTCCAGTGACAATATCAGATGCATTTGCTAAACGGGATGAAGTAAAGTTTGGCAAAGACGCCTGCATTACATATTTCTCTGGCAGACACCCAGAGAAGCCGGAGAGATGTGAGTTCGTTACGCAATGCATTGAGAGAAGGTGTGTCTCACTGGGTGAATGGAGGTGAATTTAGCAGCACAGGAAGTCTCTGATTAAAGATTGTTAGGTACCCGGAGCTGGAAAAAGACTCTCCATTCACTGGGTGATGCCATTGTCACTGAGGTGTATACTGACACTGTGAATGGGTAGAGGTATCGGTTACAGAATTAAGACATGTAGCCCAGAGCAAATCTCTGTCAGTGGCAGAACTGGATGACTGTAGATATCTCTGGGGAAAACCATCTTCTTTGATACACATCAAGTCAGGTCAAAGATCACATCATTCAATAAAAAGATAATCCCTGCAAAACTAAGCGCATGTGTGAAATCTCTTGTTTTAGCAAAAAAACTGTAATACATTGAAAGCTTTTGCCCTGATGCTTACCCAGAAAAGTACTTCATACAGTTAATGGATGGATGGAAATGTTCATTTATTCTGTTTCTCTGCAGTAGACCGAAGCCAAGTTGGGTGCAGAGAACTGCGGTCAACTAAATACATCTCTGACGGTCAGTGCACCAGTATCAACCCAATAAAGGAGCTGGTCTGTGCCGGTGAATGCCTCCCGGCTCAGATGCTGCCGAACTGGATTGGCGGGAGCTATGGGCGGAAGTTCTGGAGCAGACGGAATGACCAGGACTGGCGGTGTGTGAACGACAAAACACGCACCCAGCGGATCCAGCTGCAGTGCCAGGACGGTAGCACACGGACATACAAAATCACTGTGGTCACCTCCTGCAAGTGCAAGAGGTACTCCAGGCAGCACAACGAGTCTGCCCACAAGTTTGAGGATCAGTCCCGAGCCCAGCCTATCCAAAAAGTGAATGCCAATAGGAGACATGTCAGGGGAGAGCAGAATGAGAACTGGCACGAAGCAAGACCCAAAAACTAAGTCACCCAAAAACCACGGCCCTGAACTTTTGCTCACTCTGACAGACGTGCCAAGAGTGCACTTGTGGTTCCTGACCGCCCCCCCCCCCTGCGTGGAGCATGGAAAGACTGAACTGATCACGGCACGAGCGTTTAGAACTGAAGGCGGCCATTGCCTGTTCAATCTCCCATTAGAGTTCAATGCAGTTCAAAAGAGCAGAACAAATCCTCGATCAGCATTTTGAACATTCTTATTTTTCAAAGTATTCATACTATTTAAAATGTTGTGTATGAAAACCCCTTTCTCTCTTTTTAGAAAATGTAGCATGCAAAAAAACGATGTAGGATAAACTTGCATGTCAGAAGATTCCTAAAAATTCAAGTAGCACATTTTGAATGTATATATGTGTAAATATTTATATATTTGATTATCAGCTATCAGTTGATTTGAAAGTACAACATTTTGTATAAAACCTTTAAGCATAAAATTTGTATATGATGTAATATATGTTTTGTATTGCAACACATTTTTATATATGTTACTTTTATTTGATAACTGGTATTTTAGGTTCGACGCAGACACTGAGTAACAATGATATTAGTAAACTATAGAGTGTTTAGGCGCACATTGTATGTTTTGTTTGTGAGCAGAGTAATAAATTGAATTGTTGTATTACTTGTTCTCAATTAATTAATTACATGTACCTGTAGGCATAACTTCAAATATATCTGAATGCAGTTCAAAACAGCAGAACAAATCCTCAATCAGCATTTTGAACATTCTTATTTTTCAAAGTATTCATACTATTTAAAATGTTGTATATAAAGACCCTTTTCTCTCTGTATATACTAAAAGATATTTTCAGCTTTACTTAAATGTATAGGAGAAAATAATGGAAATATGTTTTATGTTTTTTCCCCTCACCTCCAATGACTAAAACGCACGCATACTCTCTCTCTCTCTCTCTCTCTCTCACACACACACACACACACACAATGACATTAACTTGTGCGGATATAGCTGTCCCAGCTATCTATTCATTGCTGATAAAACTACAAAGTTAATGTGTCTTTTTGAATGTTACGTAATAGGCTGACTGCATATATTTGGTCATGGTATTGTGTTCAGTTTTCCACATTTACTGATGATCTATTAATTGAAATAGATTAAAATAATAATGAAATGTTAGTTCCAAGAAACCGCACGCACATGCAGTCTTACCACAACCTCATTGTCTATAAAACAGCATTATAAATAATAATAATAAAATATCCAAAATGGATATTTACGGATTTGTAATTAAACTTAGGAGATGCGCTAGGCAAGTTCAAGCATTGGCTTTTTGCGGGGCTCAAACGGGGTATCCTAAGAACCATGCTAGCAGCTAGGCAGTGCTCGTTACTGTACAGCAGCGTCGTTATCGGGCTGTTCTACCTCCATAGCACGTTGTCTGCAGGACATGGGATAGGACCAACATTTACAGTCTTTTAAAACGGGTTATAATTACTACATCCCCGGACAGCCACAGCTCCAATCTGTCCGGAACTGAAATACGTAATTCACAATGGACACCAGCTGTGAGAGTAGCGGCAGGCCTACTCATCCAGCGTGTTTCTTTGCAGACGAATCTGATTTGAGTGAACGATTCCCCGGACACGACAGCATCGATTTCCCGGTCGCGGTGGTTCTACCAGCAGGTGGATCTGGAGAAAGGATGGGGTTGGCGACCCCCAAACAGTTCTGCACTGTCTTCAACAGACCTTTGATAAGCTACACAATTCAAGCTTTTGAGAGGTATTCAACAGGCTAAAGATTTTCTAACAGCAAAAAATAAAATGTTAGCCCGCCGGCTATCAAGCTAACTAGCTAACAGGCTACTCGTTTCCATGGTTGCCACAGCAGCGCCAGCTAGCTAACTGGCTAAAAGCTACTATCGCATTTACCGCAACGCTTGAAATTTGAATGCCGTATTCTCTTTTATGCACTTTGATTTGCATTCAGTTAGTTCTTCGTATCTGAATTGTGGATGTTATTCAGCGCAAAGGCGGCTTATCCCTTTCTCAAACGTTACTGTGCTGTAATCGAGTTACTTTGAAACGCAACGCCTGCGTTTAACTTCGACTTTTATTTTAAAAAATAAATTCAAATCAAGCTGACAATAAAGAGACCATAACATCACGCCACTCCAAATAAATGTATGTTTTTGTGTACACTTTAAATTCACCATACGTGCTCTTTCCCTAAACCTAAAGATATGTCCGTCCAGGATTTCTAAATTTCCTGAAATGTGCAGGATTTCAGTTTGTTCGACATTGTCTTTCTACAGTCAGGATGCTTTTTGTCTGAATATTCCCGTCGCTTTGGCGCCTCACTTCGCGTCCTGCCCCATGTGCTCTCTTTTGAAAACCAAACTATAGTCACCCTAATTTAAAATGCAATTCCTAACCGTGTAATATTTAACAATAAATTGCCAAACCTGACGTTTATCTACCGGTTTTAGCATTTCAGGGTTGGCTTCAGAAAGGTTGAAACTTAATTATTTGTAGTGCCAATAGTTGTACTGCCAGCATTATTACATGGGTACATTAGTGTTAACACAGCTGTGGATGAAGCGGTCTGTATTTTTCCAACCTCATTTAAATATTGTTCATTATGCAGATTGCAAATTTAACATACCCATACTTACTTCATAATACTGTTTACGCATGAGCCATTTACTGGACCAGAACAAGTCGTTTGACCCAAGTTTCCATGTACAGAGCGCCAGACCACCAAACCTGCGAATTTTCTTATTTTTTCCGGATTAAGCAATGTTTGTAGAGTTTTTGTCCATCTTTAAACTTGCATGGTTTATTGCATTTGTACTGTTATAAATAAACATCAGGATTTTTATAAGAGGATAAATAAATGAATAAATAAATCACTGTAATCTCTTTCAAGCAAACACAGTCTGTTCCCTACAGTGAAATTCTATACAGATTTCTGTTGTGATACTTGATCATGTTCTTCACTGTTCAGTTTGTAATATTCTGTAATATTGTGTACTATAATGTGGTCTCCCTATTATTACAGAGTATCCTGGATTGAAAACATTGTGGTTGTTGTGGCAAAAGAAAGCCTTCATCTTATGACGGACATCATTCACAAGTTCTGTCACAAAAAGGTAAAGGTGGTGCTTGGTGGGTCAACTAGACACCGGTCTATTTTTAATGGACTCCAAGCCTTTGGAGAGACGCCAGATGGAAAATCATTGAGGAAGCCAAAAGTGGTCATTATCCATGATGCAGTCAGGCCTTTTGTTGAAGAAGATTTCCTTCTTAGGATAACTATTGCTGCTAAGGAACAAGGGGTAAGTCCGTCTTTCTTTAGTTCACTATTTATCCCTGCTCCAGCTGTGTAACATAGTTTGTCAGTAACAAAACGGGGGAAAAAAACACAAAAACACTACTTGCCATAGAGATAAGCTTCCTGCATGGCGGTTTTAACATTCTCGAGAGTTTGTGTTCATGAAAGGTGTGGCTTTGTGCTACATTTAGTTTTGAATAAATCTTTTATTCCTTCTGGGATACCAGACAATATTTTGTTTCCTTAAACAAAATATTTTCAAGTCCTTATTTCAGCAGGGTTGTTGAGACGGATGAAATTGACATGCATGTCACTGAGCATGCAAACAAAAAGCATACCTAGAGATAGACAGTTTCCTCCAGACTGCTTTTGGTTTCCTTTGTAATCCATCAGGATGACACACAAGCCACTCTTTCAACACAGCAAACGCTTCCTGTTTCCGTGAGGTGGAATTATTGAACAGTCTTGTTCTGGTTTTTTTAAAAAAAAAAAACTCTTGTGGTTGTAGAACTGAAACATGTTGCTGCCACATAACTTGGAATACTTATTTAGGCAGCTGTGATACAAGGCTATGTGATTATGACATTGTTTGCTTTATGTAGTAGAAAACACAGTAAATACATGTTTTTGACGTGGATAAGTGTTTTAGAGTTAATTCAATGGTATACTGTAGGTCTTATATCTTAATCTTAGTTCATATGTCTGCCAGTGAATATAACCAGTAGAAACCTGCAATGGGAGATAACTGGTGTGGCTACACCCAGTGTTTAAAACAACAACTGCCTGCTATAGCATGCCAAGGGGTTTAAGTAAAGTATTTTTATTTGGCATATATTACTCCCAAACTCCAAGCCCCCCCATAACACTGACCAGATTAAGCGATTAGAAGATGGATTGATGGATGGATATTTAATCCATTCTGAATAGACCCTTCAGAAGTATATTTTTTATAGTAATCTAGTGGCACAGTCAGTAGATGCTTATAGTCTAGTTTTCTTAAGGGGCACCTGGAGAAGCAAGGCATGTATAACTGGAGTTGACTGGGACAGTTATTGAACAAGGAACCAAAAGGCCAAAGACATGTAGTTTCCTCTTGTTTGTTTCATACAGGACTAAAAACCCGATCGTAGTCTGGAGTTCATTAATGTGTCACTATCCCTGATTGTTCAGGAAATAAGATCTCCATTTTGGACTTCGAGATTAATATGGATCTCAGTGGCACGTGAGGCACACACACATGTGTTTGCTCTTATCTTGTATCGCGTATTTAAGCCCAGACTACTTACATGATGGGCAGTTAGCATTAGAATAGCACTAAGAATTCTTTGTTTCTGTGTAGGTCAGACACTTATATTGGAGGCTTATATCCTCAAGGGAAACAATGCAGATTCTGTGTATGAAGATGATTAGCTACCCACTGTGCAGTTTTGGTTAGTATTAAGTCCACATTTGATCTCAGACTGTATAACATTTCATTCATAGAAATCAATTGGGAAAATAAGTTTTGATTAATATTGTAATAATGTCAAGAAAAGTGTTTATTTAAGTTGATTCATTATTATTATTATTATTATCATTTTTATTATGAATTAGGCGTCTGGAGCCATACGGCCTCTTGTTTCCACGGTAATAGCCACAACGTCAGAAGGCTACATAGACCACTCTCTGGAAAGGACCAAATACAGAGCAAGCGAGATGCCACAAGGATTTGTATATGACATCATCTACCAGGCTTATCAGCAGGTAAGTGCTTCCTGGAAAGTGCCCAGAACTTATGATAAAAGGGCTGCGAGTTCAAAAATGATAGTGCTCTACGAGTGAGCAAAACACCAGGTATCATTATGCCAGGGCGGGCTTTTTTTAAGAACCTCAAAGTGCAAACCTTTCAGCGGATATTTGCGCCTGGTGATTTAAAAGAGCAGCGGCAGACTAGAGATTTTTAATAGGTGGCCCATAGGGCAGTTTCATTTGTCTCGTAAATGAAAAGACGGAGAGCTATAAATCATGCAGCAGTTTTGGTAAGAGGCTTTTATTAAGAAACCAGTTCTGTATTCACTTTGTAATCAGGTCCGTCGTGTCACACATGTCAGGACATCCATATATAAAACACACGTAAACCTTGGAAGGTTGTTCCTGTGAGGTCGTCTTTATGAAGTGTGTAAAATGCCTTAACTGATCTAGTACTAAAATTTATGATTTTCTAAATAATTAAAGCATCACACTGCTCTTATATGACATGTTTTATTACACCACACATAATAGCTCACAACCACGGGCCTGACACCCTTCATTGTCCGCAAGATGTGCCGGGACTTGTAGGGTGTGAAGCTCAAGACCTAGCGGGATAGCTGCTATCATTTACAAGACGCCTCGATCATGCTTGCTTGAGTGTCTTTGTTCTGCACAAGGAAATGCCATATCATTTTCAGATAGCCTCTCAAGTGCTCTACACGTGTGACTGAATTTTTTTTCTTGTAGAAAAAGAAGACATGAAAAACTTTGTTTATCTATACCTAAGCCTGTAGCAAGTTCCAGCTGTTTTCTTAAATTATAAGCTTCTAATCACTCAGTAAACTTGCGGGCTTTGTGGCCTGTTGGACTGTCATCTCACCTGTTTGCTCTTCCAAGACCCTGCTTGTTGTCTGCTCAGTACTGAATTCCAGCTTTGCTAGATTGTTATTTAGATACCCTTGACTGAAGAGGTCTGGGAGCCCTGGGAGAGAGGGAGAAAGTTATGTTTTCCACTGGAATCCAATTTGTCTCAAGTTATTTTTCTTCCTGGCACAAGAGTAGTTTGTATTTCTTGGACGTCGTGTTCGGTCCAAACATCCCTTTGAAGGCTGCGGGTGCAAAATTTGCCAGGCAGTTTTGAGGCTGGTGAGATGGCAGTGTTACTAGGAGAAACTCACTTAGATGTGCATGGAGAGGGACATGGAGATGAAGCAGAACAGAAGGGAACTAATGGGGTATTGATGGTTCTGCTGCTGTCTTCTCAAAGGGGCTGAAAGTATAAGGCAGCTGCCAGCGGAGTGCTTTAGGACACAAAGTCCTGCAGAGTTCTTATGAGTTGTGGGTTCAGCCTGTGAAGTGTTGACTTGTATTTTAAGTCTGGTAGCACTGGGGGTCTATAAGACAAAGGGCAAGACACACAATTCTTCCTTCATGTCTTCCAGAGAAAAGGGACCAATGAAAAGTTAAATTACGACCATATAATTCAAATTTCTTACATTGTTTCGCTCCAAGTAACAAAGGCCATGAAAATATACAGCTCTTGCAACCAGATAAAATATTGACCTCATATTATCTCAGGTAACGTTGTTGGGATCTCAGAATCTGTGCAGCTTCTCTTGTGTATGAGGTAACTGCTAGATCAGATTTCCTTTTCAATCGGGTGCATTTTTGTCTTTAATGCCCCTCTGTGTAACACACTCTGGGCTTCAGAATGTGTGAATCTGTTAACCATGTGTACTTACACCATGTAAACGGGCTTCTGCTAAGATATGAATAAGCCACCAGTCCCTTCCATTGCTCATACTGAATGACTGTTTGCATCTTCAGTACCTTGGTGCTGTGTGAATGATCCATGAGTATGGTTTCTGTCAACAGTGCAGTGAGTCCGACTTTGAGTTTGGGACAGAATGCCTGCACCTGGCTCTTCAGTACTGTGGCACCAATGCAAAGCTCATCGAAGGTCCCCCTGCTCTGTGGAAGGTGAGGACCATCACCAATGAGAGGCTCAGTATCTTGTAGTACAGTGTTTCCCAATCTGGTCCTCAGAAACTCAGTCATTCCACATTTTTGCTTCTTTCCAGCTCCTTCCCAGCTACTGGTAGGAGCAAAAACGTGGACTGTCTGTGGGTCCCCAGGGGGCGGATTGGGAAACACTGCAATAGTAAACTATTTATAAGTTAGACAGTTGATCGGACTTAAGGAGTCACCATGGTGTCTGTTAATCACATCTGTTTTACAGATTTCTAATGACTCTTCTGTTTGACAGGTGACTTACAAGAAAGATCTTTTTGCTGCTGAATCTGTAATTAAAGGTTAGTGTTTCGCGTGTTTGTTTTTGTACCCAGTTTTATTGTCTGTTTAATAACTTGAACAGTCTTTAATTGTTATGAAATTACCAGAATGCTTGGAGCTTCACCTTCTCTTGGCAGGTCGAAATCTATAGATGTGACCAAACTGCTCTTTACAAATAGAGTCCAAATCAGCAAGAGGATTGAAGAAAATGAAGCCTTTGTGTCTTAAGTAAATCGAGTCAATAACCAGTCGGGTACTTGTGATGGATACTTCGGATAGTCAGGCTTGACAGACTGTCTCATGGCAAACTTTCACCCAAAACAGTGTCACTGTGAAATAAATGATGCATGTGCGTTTTCTTATTGGAGAAAAGAAGACCTGGCTATATACGTTCTGTAATTTCTCTGTTATTCGTAGACCTGGGTACCGAACTTTGATGCTTTTGTGGCACTGACCGAATTGCTTAGATACCAAGTATGTCATTTGGTTCCAAATTTCAATAGCCAAGGGTTAAGTATCATCAGTGTCCGTATTGAAAACATGCAGCAGGCTTGTATCAAGATCTGATAATGGTAGTGATCGGTAATGTTACACAAGATAGATCGTATCAGTCAAAAGTTTGGACACGCCAAGCCAGCTACAAAGGAGAGTGATAGAGTGCTGAACCACATGATCTGGCCACCTAATTTAAATGCAGTAGAAGTGATTTTGGAGGAATTTGACCAGCGAGTGAAAGGACAGTGCCCAGACTACCCATCATATATAATGGTATCAATAATTTTTGAATGATACCCAGCCCTAGTTATTGGTAAATAAAAAAAAAAAAAAAAATATATATATATATATATATATATATAGTATTAGGGAATTTAATATGCATTTTTGTGTTGCTGTAGCATAGAAGAGGGTGGCACATTTAGAGCACAAGGTCTCCCTAATCCAGATTAACCCACCGTGACACTGATTACATTGTCTGAAGCACTGATAATCTTATACAAGCTATATGTCAAACATGATTTCTGTATAACTGATGCTTTTCCAAAGCTGTCCTGAAAAATTTGTCATGACTTGACAAGTTGCAACCTGGTATTCTGAATAAACGTCAGCAATTCTTATAAAACACACAGACACGCACACATTGGATGATGCCTTACTTTGGCTTATAATTTGATGAGTCATCTAAATCTACCTTTTATGCTTTCTGTGCCATACATAATATTTGTTCACATCTGATTCGTTCTGACAAAGTGTCTTTTTATCTTTGTTTAAATGAAATATAAGCAATTATTCAGTTTTGTCATAATTTTAGAACTTTTTCAAAACACTTAAGGAAAAACAAGATAAGAAAAATATCTATTTAGTTTGACAGATGTTATTTTTCGGTAAAATGACCACATTGTTGCGACAGTCTCTGCGAGTGTGGACATTTATTAGGTAGGACTGTGTCTGTGGTTCTCCAATACAATGATCGCTCTGACCTGCCTTTCACCTTCTCTCTCAGCACGACACCCCCAGGGTCCCTCTTTCTACCTTGTGTTTATGAGCACGTGGTTATGCCATGGGATTTTGGAGCACAGAAATTCAAATTTATCTCCACAAAGTAATGGCAGCAGCTGGCTGGTTCAAGATTATTTTCAGGGGTGGAGCAGTTGAAGAGGAAAATGAACAAAGTAAAGAATGCCGTATTTGCTTAAATTACAACATAATTATGGCTATAATTCGTGCGTATCACTGCAGTACTGGGAACTACAAAAATTATAGTCGTGTTGCATGCTTTTTGGAAAGCTGTTTTACTTCCTACAATTGACATCTTTAAGAGCCAATGAAAATGGAGGGGACCTGGAAGGCCAATCTGATTTTGGGAGGGGGTGGTGCCACTCTGGCTCTCCCATCAACTCTGCCACTAAGTAGCACTACCTTGAATTACATTTATGTTAACAAGCAATGGTGGCAAAATACGATTGAGTTAGTTTGATTTAGTCTACTTCTGGCTAACTGGTGGAAATGCAAATGAACATAACAATGTCATCAGCCTTGAAACACTGGTTAGTTGGATAGCTTTAAAGAGTTGGTTATAATTTTGCAAGAACACTATATTTCTTAGCATCCTCATTTGTCAGCGCCAATATAGTGTCAGAGTTAGGCCTATGTTGCAGGCAAGTTGAGGTATGTCGGGTGACATCACAACACCTCGTCTCTGTGTTGCCGCGAGGTACTGAGAACACGGTCGCGTGTATTTTATCCAGAAAGAGCAGCGACTTCACACTGGGTCAACAGAAGTGCATTACGGCGGTGCCCGAGTTCTGAATGACTACCGATGAAGGCCTGACATTATCACCTTGTGACCACGTTCAGAGTGATGCACAGCTGATACATAATGTGATGGGATGTGAGAATCCTGAAACGTCCCTCTCATCCTTCCCTCCTTTCAGACTTCCTGTCCCAGGCCTGTGTTATCACGACTGCCTGTGCAGAGTCAGCAGAGTTGGCTTACAGGTTTCAGAAGAGCCTTGGAGCCAGGAGCATGGTATGATGGTGCCGAGAGCAGAGCAGAATGCTTGCTCACCCCCGCGATTGTCCTCGGCCGTTCTGATAGGCCCTATCCTCCGTCAGGCTCATTTCGTTAGGGACTTTGCCTGGGTGGGCTAGGCGGGGTGGACATCTGCAGCCAGAATTCTAATGGGGCTTGTCTGAGACTGACACACACTCTGCACCTCTCCCTTCCCAGACTGACAAACCCAGATGGGATTCATTTTTGGACAGCCCTTTATGTACATCATAAGAATTAAACAGATCCAGAATCTGTGACAGCGAAGTGCACACGCCCGTTTTGTTCTCGCGTTTTTTTTTTTTTTGGGAGATGACGGTTTTCCAGAGTCGCATCCTTATTTTCCATAGGACCTTCCATGATACTGGGCGGATGTGCTGTTCGCGTTAGCCGGGGGCACTGGAAAGGCTCATGATTTATGTCAAGTTGGCCAACTTACAGCTTGACAGCCAAGCCGAAGCCCTTTGTCAAATTTTGACAAGCAGATTCGCTGCCGGAATCTGAAAGGAGCTTCTGGTTCGTGTCCTGCCTGATTGCAAACAGCTTCTGTGGCACACAGATGCTGAGTTCCGTTGCTTGTGTTCCAGTGCAGATGGATTCTTTCCAGGGCCTCGAAGCAAGATCCGTGCAAATCTAGAGCAGAGTGGCACACGTGCAAGGATTAATCCTGAGCATCCTGGGAATTAGAGACCGAAGAAAGATATTTCTATGGAAAAAGAATAATGAACAATGTATCTGTGATCTATATGCCTTTGGTGTGCTTTCAATCAAAACTCAAGCATGATAGTAACAGTACCCTGCTTTAGGTCAGTCACACAAAGGTGTCTAGTAACTCATAACTCATCCACAGTTTTTTTTAGAGCTGCTGATTAAGTCACATATTTTTGTGAGAACATTTTTTGAACAGGTGGCAAAACATCTTGAATAGAAATTAACATTATAAAATGTAATGTCTTAGTTACATAGATGTTTTTGCTCAGACAGAGTAAAGGACACAGGTGTTAACCAGTGAAAGGGCTTTTTATGATTGATTGCTTATAAGCCAGCTAATATTGTCGAATACTTCAGAAACCTTTAACAAATTGTAGAATTGTAGTGGGATTCCGCACCGGTAAGAGAACCACAAATCATCTCAATCTCTCTTTTCATTTGTTTGGACGAACGTCACATGATTATAGCCTTCATACGTCAATATTTTTATGGATTTCCTTGTTTCTCCTTATATACATATAAATGTTCACATTTAAGCAGATACCCAAGCATAAATTTGTGCAAGCATTGACTACCAGATGTAAGACTTGTTCAGAATCCAAATGCACTCATTTGTTACACTTGTCTGTAGTTTTTAATATGTTGGCCTGTAAACCATTAGTGATTTACTTGTTTTTCCCTGGTCTTCCCTGTAGATAACTGGAAGGTCATTTTTACTTTTAATTTAAGTTTCTTCAGTTAAATTTTTTTTTTGTCCACCAATTTTGTGGTGTTTTTCCCCCTCTTTGCAGGGATGTGTTTATTACATTAAACAAGGGGATTTTAATGTTGCAGTACGTGCCCTTCTCATCCAGCATACCCTGAGTTTAATCTAAAACAATATTTCCATATTATCTCTGAGTGAAACAAGAGGCAGGCACACGTGCATTTAATCAGCGGCAGTCGGAAATGAAATTCGAGCGGAAATCTTTGCAGTATGTGATGGGGAACTGCGGTGATGGTCAGGACAAGTCCACCATTTTCTGTTTTACGCTTCCTTAATCAACAGAAAGTGTTAGGAAAAAATAGGACTTTGATAACGGGAAAAGCACAGAAACTGAGAGCCGTTTGGCCTGAAATCCCGCCAGTCCTGAACTGGAAAGGCGGTGAGGATGCTGTCATGGTCAGGGCTTCTGAACACGGGTTGAACATGAATTTTAAATCCTCTGCATAAGTCGTGGACTGAAGAGAGATACATGCGTCCTTTAAGCTGCCTTTAATGCCCCATGTCAGCTGTAAAAGGTGGCTTTGGAAGCAGCATCATATATTTGGAAAGAAATAAACCGTTTTCTTATGCCTTGCTAATGCTAAAGCAGGCTTCCATAAGGTTAGCCTTTAATGATATCATCGCATTTTTAATTTCTCTTATTAAGAGTTTCCGGGCTATTCCATGCCCAGTCATCTTTCCAGAACAATGCAATTCTTTGTGTTTCTCATTTCACTTTTTAATACTCCCACTTAATTTTATTTTAACATATCAGTTGCACAGTGCCGAGCGTATTCCAGGCTCGGAGCCTGGATGTTTGTGGTCATGTTTATTTCTTTTGTGTTTAGAGACTTTCACAGTGCCAGGAACAGTTATTCACTGAGTGTGTCATGGCTTTATTAGGGAGATTTTCTTCGGTAAATTATGGGCTTGCCACGTTTTGTTTAGAAAATAAAAAATATGACAACCCCGAGAGCCAGTGGATGGCCTTCTGACTGACCTGAGGCCAGTTCAGCCTTGCAGGGGAAATGGACCGGAAAAAAATGCTCTTTAATTGAGGGAGCAGAGGCTGGGATAAAATAACTCAAGTAACTTTGTTTTGTGCCTTAAAGCAGGTGGATGTAATATCGGGCTCATTTGGGAACAACCAGCCGTTGGTTTCAAAGACCTGGAACTTCATCCATATCACTGTGAGTTAAAATGAGTGTCAGAGACACTCAAATACATATTTCCAGACTTTTACATATAACGTCTTTCCATGATGTAATGTAACGGGGTTAAATTTAATTGTTTTGTCCCCGTGCTGTTTCGTATTTATCAAAGGCGAATATCGCGTGCTTGGCTGAGATCAGCAAGATAGTCAAGACGCTGCACGAGGCCGGCCAGACCCTCCTGTATCCCGCTGTCCTCATCTCGGTAAGTTCTTGGCTCCAGTAGGGAGCCGGGCAATTCTGCGGTGACCCTGAGCATCTGCGCTTCTCCGCGACTTTTCCTTCTTTGTGGCTTTAGCCCCTCTGAGTCTGCTCACCTTGCAGCCTGTGGCGATTCTTGGTATGGGGGTGTAACCACGAGCCAGCGAAGCCTGGGGAGTTGCTGGTCCCAGCCCGTAATCGAACGGAGAGCAGCAAGCACCCTGCTGTCCTTTGGGGAAGATGGAGCACGTGTGAGCTGGTGCAGTCTCCGCTCAATCCTGCTTTCCCACCCTATCATTGAACTTCCTCGTGTGGGTTTTTCAAACACCCAACATCTGGTTACAGAAAAGCCGTAATGCTTTAGGAAATGGAACCGACTCCCTTTATGATGCTAAATCTCTCATGCATTTTAGCTTTTACCCATCGACTGCTGGCAGTCTCAGCTCTACCTGACTGTTGCTTTGAGGTATGGTTGAATCCTTATTTATTCCTTCTGCCAACACAGGACTCCTATATCATAAGAAACTCTCTCACAGAGAAGCTTCATTTTCCAGCTTCTTCTCATGTGGAAAGTCCCCACACAGGTCGGCCGTTGCCCCCCCCCCCACCCGCCCCCCAGTGAGTCCCTCTTAATCGATCTGGCAGATTATGGCCTGGCTTAGCTGTTGGCATAAGCGGGGCCCAGTCCTCTCCTGGGCGAGGGTCCCCATTGGCGCAGGGACGTAGCGGCTGGTCCCTTTGAAGTCTCGCTTGGGTCCTCGCCTCGCTGGGGTGGAAGCCTTAGTGCCGTGTGAAATTGCCCATGAGCCGCAAGGTTACCCGAAATATACTGGGCTTTATTAAGACGGCTAGGCTGATTTACTCTTGGCCTGAGGAGTTCCCTGGCACCTCTCCAGTCCGTAGCACATTGGAAGAAGGGTAGAGGGCGCTCTGAATTAGTTACAAAATAGGGCGCGTGCGGCCAGCTGGGCTAGCTATAAAATTCTGAGTGGCATCAGATATTCATCGTAATGTCGGAAACTGAGTATTGAGCTCATTGAGTTCTTTTAATCTATTTCCTCTTTACTTAAGATGGTCTCTTTCAGACCAGATATACTTAATTTATAAACCAAGAATTACCGGTTGCTCTTCTTGTACTGAAATTTGTTTCCATTACGTCTATATCACTGTTATCTCTGTAGTTTAGTAAATGAAATTATGGTTATAACACGTGGGACTTTTTTGAGGTAAATTTATGGCTTAATGGTGGTTCTTACACAGTAGTGTGAAAGGTAGCTATGCTGTTCCTCGACACCTGGAAATCTCTTCCACGTTTGTTTCCCAGACACTTAAAAGCCTGACTGATTTGTGCTTCGTGCATTTTGTGACGCCAGTCCAGAATATAGGAGGCCTCTGAGCCCCAGTATGTCTAATGAGACATGGACGATATTTCTTGCTAGCTGTGAAGCCTCCTGTATCTCCAAAGTGTTCCTTAGCCCTGCGCCTTGCTGTTTTGATAGGTGCATTTGAGCGTCCTGCCGCATTCCTCCCTGACTGAAAGAATGGGACAGTTGGGTGCCATCAGACATCTGGCAATGGAAGCAAAACACAGGAATATTTTACTTTACGCCATCCTGCTTAATCACAATGAGGTATGCCTCCCATCT
>JAODKE010000146.1:17093733-17131727 GCA_026779605.1 Mormyrus hasselquistii
AGGGGCTCAACAACAAAATCATCCCCCTTTGTTGCCCATTTCCACAATTTGTAAGGTAAACACTGAATTTTTGGATCCCCCCCCCCCCCCCCCCCCCACAAGTTTCAGATGTGGAGTCCTCAGTGCAGGACGCAGGAAGACTGGAAGAGCAATAACGCCCAAGTTCAGTTCTCATGTATCTGCTAAAGCAATTTCCTTCAAAATGTATTTAATTTCCTTTCTCGGGGCGCCTCTATACATGTGGTGAAACCTCACAATATGTCCATAGGCCTTTAATAAATATAGCGGAGGCCGAACGAAAAGGCCGTTTATCGGCACACAAGTTAGGCTGCCGTCAAGTTAGCGTCGGGTCAATTACGAACTTAATTTAAATCCCCGTCATTGTGCTTTCCAAATGAAATGTTTGAAGCGTTAGACATCTTCTAAATTTATCAACAGGAACAAAACCAAATAAAGCAGTTTTCTAGAAATCACCAATTTGTCAAATAACTGCGTTTGCTAATGTATGAAAACATAGTATATTTTATTGGGTGTGATTAAAAAAAAATCATAAAAGCTATCTGAATAAGGCTTTCTGATTCATAACTTGTGGTAGGCCACTTTCTTAAATTGAACAGTAACTCAAGGTACATCTAGTACTAAGGAGGTTTTTTTAAACGTTTGCATTGTGTTTTAGTTTTTTCCATCCCAGTTGACTTGATGATGCATTGCAGTTATTTATATTTCCTCTAAAATGACAATCTCTTTTTCTTAAAGATTTGAGGACATTACAAATGTTTTTTTCCAGCTTGTGAGAATGGGCCGTCTGAAAATGTCAAAACAGAGGGTAAACACCATTATCTCCCCTTGGTACTGAAGAGAAAAATTAGTTTAAAGATGAACAAATGTTTACTGTTCCCAACTGTTGTGAGATGAAATTTCAAATGACAAAAACATTTTCACAGAATTATAAAGTGACACACTACTATTTATGTTTGGTTTTAGTAGCAATATTTTTAAGAAAAATGTAAAAATGAAAAATTGCATTGAGTTTTAGGCGCTTTTCTCTATAACTAGAGGCTTCACGAACTGACAAAAAAAATCTATGAGGGGACAAGTAGGGCGATTAGGTGGCCAGGACTTATGCAGCAGGCTGTGGGAGAGAAAACGGCTTTGAAAAATAAAATGAGCCAAATTAGGACTTTACGTTTCTCCTGGGCACGAGGTGTTACTCTCACACCCTCTATATATCTGCTAGGATTAATCACTAGGATTAGCTAAGGCCATTTCATAAACTTGAACTGAAACAATGGTGTTTTTAAGGAAAAAAAAAGGTGCCACCAGAGGTCAGAGAGCTCAAGTCCAAAATAAATGGCAGGCTTTCCTAAGGCATGGTCATTTTAATGCCTCAGATTTAATGTGCTCTGCTTTTCCAAGGGCCATCGTTCGCATGTGGTCAGTAGTGCAGACTCTGTGACCCAGCCTCCCTCTCACGTTACACCCTATTTATAACATTCCCCCTCGTCGACTCCCCCCTCAGAGCAGTTCCTTGGAACCACCTTCCCCGTCCACTGGCTCCGGGCTCCTGTCATCTGAGAATCTCTTCAGTGGCTTATCTCGGGTTCACTGTTTACCCAGTGCAGCCTGGCAACTGTCCGTATGCTTGGGATTATCTCGCGCGCTCCCTTTCAGCACCGCGGCGAAGTTCGGCTGTCATTTAGCCTTCTTCTGCGGGGAAAAAGTGGAGAAGTGGCTGCAGAAGAGGCGAGAGTCGTGAGCGCTCCTTTTTTTCGGATCTTCCGCTGCTGGCCTTTTCCTTTGCACTTCTCGCCTTGACTTTTGGTCATCTCGAGGCTCTCTTTGCATGCGATGGATCACACGCTCTTCGGCTGCCTGCGCAGCCCCCACGCTTCTGCGCAGGCCCTACACCCCGCGTTCTCGCAGTCCCCGCTGGCCCTGCACGGACGATCAGACCATGTCTCCTACCCTGACCTGTCGGGCTCCTCACCCTCGTGCGTCGTTGGTGGTTACCCAAGCGACGAGGGGCTGTTCGGCGGGCCGCACCACCGCGGCCACCCGGGGCTGCAGCATCACCCTCCGCAGCCGCAGCAGCCGCAGTCCAGCTGGCACATTCCGCAGATGCCCTCCTCTGCGCCCACCAACCCTCGACATAGCCTCTGCCTCCCTCCTCACAGCGCCGCACCCCCGGAGCTGGGCGCCAGTGGTCCCAACTTGTGTGCCACCACACCGAGCTTAGGCAGCGGCGCTCCGACAGGGGCTTCCTGTGTACCTGGGGACTTTGGACGGCAAACACTATCCCCCGATGAGGCGGAGAAGCGCAACAGCAAGAGGAAAGGTGAAAGTACAGGTAAGACAGGGACAATCGCTACCTCCCCTAGACCACCCCCCGACTCCCCCCCCACCCCTAGCTTGCTCCTGCTGTTTTGTTTGTAAACACATGGAGATGAAGACAGTGGCAGAAAATATTAACAACTGGTGCATGATTTGACACACTTTCAAACTGCTCAGTCACTTCACATCTTCTGCAAGGAACACATGTCTGTTAACTTATACACATAAAATATATGTGTGCATGTGTATATATATATATATATATAGTTCAATTTAGATATTTTTAAATGTCCACACTGTACATGCGTTTTAGGCTCATGAATAAAAAATACCGCTTTCTAAAAAAGATTTATGAATTTATACATGCTCTTTCAAAAAATATTAAGCTTTATTTGGTAAACTGCATACAAATAAAACACATTAAAGGCCAAACAGTTTTCTGTATTAGACATAACTAAATGTAAAATTTATAGTGTGAGTTTTTTCATGGCAATTTAACCCGACCCTTAATTAATAACCTGTTAAAAAAACAATAACGAGTATCGGAAAATAAGACAAATAAATAACCTTATTATATATAGTTTGTTATATGCAGTATATAATAAGCTATATAGATTTGAGTTACTAATTTTAGGTTTTATATGTTTAGATATTTCACAATGTCTAATTAAACGTTGAGTTTTAAAATGAATTTCCATAGCCAGTAAAAATATATTGAAATAGCACCAAAACTAACCTTTCTGATAAACATTGACTTCTCAGTTTTACGACGTTGGCATGTTGACTGTGCTGCTACATTCTTATGATATGCATTCAAAATATGTCTCTGAATTTTCTTAATTGCGTGTGAAAAAAGCATCGTCGAACGGCAAAAAGAAATGGTCATAAATTTTTTCTGTGATTTTTTTTTTTCGTTTACGCAACGCAAATTGTGAGTAGTTTGGCACCCGCACGGAGAGAGTAAAACAATTTTCGACCCGTCCGTGGATTACACTTGTATCCCGAGTATATTCTGCACAAGTTCTGAGGCCCCAGTCCAGTTGCATGTTACATTCAAGTAGCTAAACACCTGAGTTCCACTTCACAATTTTCAGCGTTTACCTTTTAGATTTAAGATTGTGAACTAATCCATTGGAGTAAACCCACAGTGATCGGTGTCCATCATGCCTAAAGCAATTTTTGTAGTAATTAACATAACTAACAATTTGACACTTTAAACTAGATCAATACATATGTAACTCTCTCAGGGTAGACACCTTTTCAGAGGCACATGTATAATTTTGCATCACACACATACACACACACACACACACACACACACACACACACAAACACACACGGACACCTGGTTGTCAAATAAAAATACTGATTAACAATAAAAAAATTGCTCATAGTACATGATATACTATGAGTTACTATCGTAAATGCAATTATCTTTACTATGTGCTGTTTTTTTCTTTCTTTTGGAGAATGAATAGAAGACATACAGCTTTAATTACATATTTCTATATTCTGTGCTTCATTCAAGCGTGCAATAAACCACTGACTAGCACGGTGCACAAAGCGAAATCTGCACGCCACTTGTTAAAATAGAAAGGAAATTCTTCCGCAGTGGATTATACTTTAGCTACGCGACATCAATGCTACCCATGTTTTTTTTTTTTTTTGGAATGACCATGTAATGTGTAATACTGGCCTCTTAAGAGTATGAATAAAAGTAAAAGATAAGCATCAAGCACAGCACTTATGCCATAGTTTTAAAAACATTCAAAGCATAAATGAAATATGTTTACATTTGGCATGCTTTATAACTTTAGATGTTCTGTGGCTGTGGTGAATTGGAAGTGTCCTTCAAATTTATATAAATTCTCCATACTTAAAGAATGCGTAACACAACACTTGAACTCTAGGGCTCTCTGGTTACAGCTGCCAGAGCACAGTCTTTATTATTTTCCCTTCATGCTGTCACTAATCATTCTTATTACTGAATATGGTTAGCTAGCGGGTGTAGTCACTTGTCCAAATAATGTGATGAGCTCACTGAAAGCGAATGGTTTCATTTGCAGGAATCTGAAACCCAAATGAAGCCTTGTACTATTTCACGTTATAAATTAAAATAAGTTGATTTGTAAAAATTTATGGCACCAGAATAGCTTTTTTGATTTAATTTAAAATGGTTCCTTTTGCTTTCCCTAACCTCGTAAACGTAATTTCCGTTGATTATCACCCCTAAGAGATTACTCTTCCCTTAAAAGTAAGGACCAATGTACCTCTACCTTATAAAACCTGTTTCACATTAGAAACCGCAAAGGAAGTATTTCGACCAACTGAGCTAAGGGTGCCATTGGTTGCACCTGGTCCATTTATTTTTTGAAGGAAGGTCTAATACATTGTATAATGTTAACAAGTGACACATTTTCCAAAAGTCATACTTCAGAACTCATAAGCAGTTTTTCCCCTTTAGCATTTCAGGTAAAATCTTGCATCCTGCTGGGTTTTACAAGAGATCCCCCTCAGCTCTCATGCCTTCCATGCGAAAACCATGCAGTCACAATGTCACACTCGCCGTATGTTATCGGTACTAATTTGGCTTGTCAAGTAAACGATGCTGATCATGTTCACCCATTACTGAAGGCAGCAGAAACGTCCAACCATGGATAGATTGCAAAACCGAAGCTTAGCGTAATTTTTGTGTGGCATCTGTCTTGAGTGTTTGCGACCCATTAGCAGTATTAACTAAACCTTATGATTTATTGCGGCCCGACTGCTGTAGCTAAGGTGTTGTTTAAGGGCAAATCAGACTGTGCTTATCCCTTTAGCAATCGTGACCTTGAAGAAACATACGGCTTTTCCCGCATGCCTTCTTTTTGTAGAGAGATGAAAGTCACACCAGAGACCTAATTGCTGTGGTCTAGTGGCTATGCTGTAAAACTGTGGACTGTTTTATTTATAAGTCACATTGCCTTCAAGCAGCTGCGTCTGTTCTTTCTTTCTTTCTTTCTTTCTTTTTTTTTTTTACCTAATGGCAGTGTTTACCAGAGAGTAAATAAAATTATAGGCTTGTTTTAATCATGAAAAAATGAAGCCAGGTTTAAGCTGGCATTCGCTGTAAAGTAAATAAAGAAGGATATAGGGTTAATGACTAAGGGGCATTTGCAATGAGGTGTGAAGTAGGAACAAGAGTTTCTCATAAACATCAAAATTACACATTAATACGGTAATTGAATTGTTTCCGAGTCTGAGTATTGCCGTCTCATTTTAAGCATTTTTTTTTACTTTGCTGCTGCATTCTGTGTAATTGTACGGCTGCTCTATTATGCAGGGTACTGCAAAAGAATAGAATTGAAACTGCGTGATAAGCTACCAAGGTGTTCTCTGGCACTTGTACTTCCTCTGTAAGATTGTAGCTATTCTCTGTAAATAGGCCACTCCTCCAGTCTTAATTGTTTTAATTCTCAGTCATATCCATGATTCCATATTTGGATTTGGCACTGTATTAAGTTTACAACAGGGTTTTAGGGCTACTTTTAATAAAAACCTTGAGAATTAAGTCATAATAATTCGAGGTTAAAATCAAAGGTATGAGAATATAGTCATAATTTGCAAGAATCAAATCATAATTATTTGAGAATAAAGTCCTAAAGTTACGAGATAAAAGTAGTGATTTTTTTTGGATGCGGCCTTTGGCTTTATTAAAAAAAAATTTGACTTTTATTTCGAAGCTTTAGGAGTTTATTCTCAAATCATAATGACTTTATTCTTGCAAATTACAGCTTTATTCTTGAAAGTTACAACTTTATTCTCAAGGCTTTATATTTTTATTTTTATTAATAGTGACCTTATATCTCTGTCGTAATTAAGTCCAGTTGAATTTACATAATAATAATATGTATCGATGAATATACTGTAAATGCATTAACATCCAAAAAGGTCAACATATGTTAAAGGCATACATCAGTTAAATTACACCATCTTTTATGCATTTGTCTTTTTAATTGTAACTGAATATCATAGATGCAAACATTTGTGACAAAAGCATATTATGATACATTTAGAAATATAAAGTGGTATAAAATGACATGTTTACTCATAAATAAAATTTTCAGTAAATCACATGGTGTACATTCCTGGGGAAAAAACTGTAATGTAAAAAAGCTGTATCCAATGAGCTATCATGTTGTTTGCAGCTGAGCCTAAAATGAAAATCCACAATGGCTGTTTTATTGGATTAGTGAAACGCACATTTATTTTCCTCTTATTCAGTCTTTCTTTCCCTCCCGGATATACTGACCATTTCCTTGGCTGGCAAGCTTTACCTTAATAGTTTATCTTCACATTGCCAATTGGGTTAGCAGACACTATCTGGTCTTCAAGACCTCAGTACTTGCTACACTAAGCTAATCGGTGCAATAACAACACAAAGTCTCCTAATAAAAGTCTCTGATACAGGAAATACTCTGGGGACTAAGTAACAACAGCGCACACATACATTTACTGGCATAGTGTATCATTATGTTATTGGTAATGTAATACTAGCAGTTTCTTACTGGACTATGACTTAATTTTTTGTCTTTTTTTGGAATGTTTGAATGCAATACTCTTGTAATTTTGTTTAAAAAACAAAATAAAAAATGGATGTCTTTGATCTCAATGGAAAAATTTCGCCATGGACCCAAAATGAGTCTCGATACAGTACGGACATGCTTGTGTGAACAGGTTGAAGATCCCTGTTCTGGTCTTAACATTATGGCATACAGAGGGGTGACGTGGAACTTGCTCTTTGGCAAGTTAAAGGCTTTCTTGTGTACTACACTTCTCACTTACTGGAAAAAGGTCCATTTCATTTAGAGAGCATTCAGAAATCAGGCGGCAGGGTGTGGGCTTGGCGGGAACGCAGGGCACAAGTGAGAAAAGCGAAGTTATTACAAAAAAACACTGCAGCTGAGCACTAATTGGCAAGCTCATGATCATAAAGGGAGACACATTATAAAAGCCTGAGGTAAATAAAAGAAGGAAACATATTTTTATACATCCTATAAAGCTGTTTTGTTCCATATTAAAATTGCAAGAGAAGCTGATTCCATTAACAGTGAGACAAATTAACTCCACATTGGAAAGTGTTGAAGCCAATGAGTGAACAGTTGCCAGATTCAGGGGTTTGCCCCCCCCCACCCCCACCCCCCAACAAGTTACATAATGAATAAAAGGACATAAACAATAGCTGTATGTATAAGTATGGCCTAATCGTTTCCCTTACCTGATTCCTTACCCACTTTCATTTTATTTAAACAGTCGGGATATTCGGGAGTCTTAAGCACTTATGTAAGTCGCTCTGGCTAAGGGCGTCTGCCAAATGCTGTAAATGTATTTATATGTAACACATGCACCTGTTTGTCTATAGACCATCCTTTCTATTTGCTCCGTCTTTTCTCTTCCTCGAGTTCTTCATGGAGCGTGCAGAAAGCTTCGCGTTTTGTTTCAGATTCCCAGGACGGCAGCTGTAAGTCAGACATGAGCGGCAAGCCCAGGAAGGAGAGGACGGCGTTCACCAAGGAGCAGATCCGGGAGCTGGAGGCAGAGTTCGCCCATCACAACTATCTGACAAGGCTGCGGCGCTATGAAATAGCGGTGAACCTTGACCTCACGGAAAGACAAGTATGATAGCCGTTTTATATTCGTAAGACCTTACATCTCGTTCAATTGCCATAAAAATGTAAGGCGAACTGTAGGATGTTCCGTATGACTGTATTATCCAATCAGCTTACTCAGTTTAAATCAATAAAAATAAGTTTAAGTAAAACTACCATGCTAATAATGCTCCACAGTATAAATGAAGACAAACTCTGAAAAAGCCTGGATGTTATATCTGGAGCAATGCCAGCAAAAAGTGGTAATCAGGAGAACAAAAGGATAAGAATGACACAGTTGTGTAAGTGCAGCACAGTAAGACCCTCATCTTAGCCACGGATTTTTGGTGTGTTACCCCAGCTGTCATCTCGGAGGGTTAGTTCTGTGGGCCAGATGGTCCAAGTATCCCTTCAGCTAGGTAATAAGTAAGTAATGGAAAAAGGAGAGGGAAGCGCTGTCCAGAAAGGCGTTTCAGCCTGCAAACGCTCCCCTCCATTTTTAAAAACTACTTCCCTTGCATTATTTAAATTTATATGTTGCAATATGCCAAGTAAGTGCCCCAACATGGTAATTATTAGAATCAACAATACATCAGAAACTAAAAAACCATCACATTCAGGTAATGAAATCCGGTAAAGATGTATCAAATCCCCACAAATTGAAATTTTAGGAAATTCCAAATATGTCAAATTATCTATACCAAGTCTGCTACTTCCACACTCCATGTGGAAATGTAACCAAAGATTGTTCATATAAATAGATCTGACAAAAGATTTAAATATTCTCTAAAATGTTTAAAAGCAATAACTTTTTCTCCGTGTCATGCAAATTGTAGGAAGACAATTCACCTCAGTTGCGTCCACCATGCAAAGAGAGGTTCATAGAGATCGGCTTCCATTATTCTTGCTGAACATTGTAGTGATGTATCCAAAGCATTAAACCCAATTCTTTAGGAATGTGAATAATGCTAATTAATAAAAAATATATTACATTTACTGATCAATAATCATTGATATCTATTTCAGAATGTTTCTGAATTTTGCAGATGAGTTTAATTGCTTTGCTGACGGTTTTGTACTTGATCACAGAATATATGTATTTAAACACATATTGACAAATATATACTTGTATAAATATATAATTAAAAAATTGAAATCTAAAAATAAAAATCACCATAGCTATAAACAATCATTTAATTATAACATTACCAAGATGTAATTAAACCTTTCCTTGGATAAGTGAATATAGCAAAATATGCCTCAGGAACGCTTCATATTAGACTGGGTGGGATTTAAAACCTTTATCTATTTTAATATCCCTATTAGTTTTAAACAGTTTACATAATTTGTAATAATGTAATATTATACAGGCTGCAGTCAAATCACCCCTTTGAAAATTACACAATAATCTACTCATTTTTATTTAATTCAGTATTAGCACTTTTGCAAAGTAAAACAGTATGTTTTCTGATCACACATTTGCAGTCATTGGACCCAGCTGAGTGTCAAATAGAGTAATTACTCTACTGTTTTTTCCATTTGCCATTGTATGATTTTTTTGTGAATCCTCTTCAACTTCCAAACTGTCACTGGAGAATCTCATGCAGTCAGTTGTGTGACGGGCACTGCCAAAACCCAACACAAACGTTTGCACTGTTAACCATCTCCTAGGCCATGTGACCACCAGCCTCAGCGTGACGACCCCTAAAATAAATCCAGAGATGTCCTCCTTGCAGTGTCTTCTCCCATGGCTGGCCCTACCGTTTTAAGCAACAGCTTAATCATCACTCTGAGAGACGTAAATACTGGCCAACTTGTTGAGTAAGGGAAACCAGAAGGAGATTGATGTCCAAGAGCAGATGTGACTGATACATCAGCACATAATTGCTAATATAGAAGTAGCCACTTAAGGCAAACATTACAATCATTAAGACCCTAAAGTTCTAGACTGACTCAAAGAACACAAAACTCTCCATTTGCAGATGACTATTTTTGTTACACTATGTTTTAAATCACTGGTTAATTTTTGCGATGACGCATTTCCTGTGAGTGATGTAACAAGCTCAGGAAAGGGATGCTGAGATGTATTTTGCATCTACTTGTTTATAATGAGATGGCATTGTAGCGGCTCAGTGGAAAGGGTCGATGTATCGGCTTAAATCTCGCCCTCCATGTTTGCCTGTGGAGTTTACATGATGTGCATGTCCCAAAAACATTCAATCAGCATCCTCTAAAACTGGCCTTAGTTTGTGTGTGCTGCGTTGGACTGGCATCCCATCCAGAGTGTACGCCTGTCATCTGTCTGCCTGCTGGAACCCTGTGCCTGATAAGCAGTTGACAGATGTATGTGCATAAGTTTTGGTTGTATATTCATGTACACCTATGGGCAACTTGGAAGCTCACTGACCCCAGCATATTTGTGGACTATGGGGGGAGACCAGAGTACCTAGAGGAAACCCCACAGTCACAACATGCAGATTCCACACACATGTAGCTATGGTGGAAACTCAAACCCTGGTCCCAGGGGTGTGAGGCAGCAGTGCTAACCACTGTGCCACCATGCCATCCAAGTGTACTTGTGTGACTGACTGGTGTGTGAGTGTGCTCTGTGATGAATTGGTGCCCCATCCCGGGATGCTCCCTGCCTTGCACCTGTAGCCTCCGGGTTAGGTTCTAGACTCCCTGCCGCAACAGAACAATCGGTTACAGAAGACGGATGGATGGATCATTTATTCATACAGAATTGTCAAATTTATGAAACTAGTAGTCAGTATTTGTTTGGTCACAGACTTTTGTGCTATTCCCTTTTTGTCGTGTACAAAAACATGCCGCTTGTTCCATTGTGTGTAACTCATAGCTTTGCCTTCCTCTGCAGGTGAAGGTCTGGTTTCAAAACAGGCGGATGAAGTGGAAGCGTGTGAAAGGGGGACAGCAGGGGGCAGCGGCACGGGAGAAGGAACTGGTCAACGTGAAAAAAGGGACGCTACTACCAACCGAGTTCTCCGGCATCGCGGGGCTCCACCACTCGGCAGACTCCCTGGCTAATGAGGACAGTCGTGACAGCGATCAGAGCTCTGAGCACGCTCACTTATGATGTGCCCCAGACCACACCCCCTTGCCACTGGCCCGGCCTCATCACTCAGGAAAGGATGTGTCTTCCACGGGACGCTATTTTTTTTTCATAATTGATTCTCAAAGGATTTTTTTCTAAGTAATTGATGATTAAGTCCACATAAATATGGACACGTTTTACGACAAAGTATAAGGACATTTTTGTCGCCCTTTAAACAAAAGCAAATTTAGGGAAATAAAATAAGCAAGTGAAAGTGAAAAAGTAACTAAACATATTTAAAGTATATGGTTTACCAATAACAGCAGTTAGAACAGCAACATGCAACTCAGTGTCCTGATAAAAGTTCCAAGTTTTTTTTTTTTTGTTATAAATATGGACAGTTCTGATAAGGCCTTTGTGTTATGAACATTCCACTGTACATCCACCAAAAAGAACAGGCAGGGGTTTGCGAAAGGTTTTGCACTGTTGATTTCTCTCCTGTATCAGTTTCTACTGTATGTGCTGAAAGTTACGATTAAATCGAATTATGATCAAATCAGATGTGCAGGTTGTGCAAATAATTATTTTGTTCAGCATATATATGTACATATATATATAAAATCTGTAAATAATTATCAGTATTTTTATTACCTTCATTCATTCTAATGGTTTTCTATCAACAGTATACTGCTCGCCGTAATAAACTTTGCTTGTAAGTTGGTGGAATTGACATTGTGTCTTTACTGCCGTTATGACACTTTTTTAAAATTTCTGTGACAAAAACTAAACTGAACAAAATGATGCAAACTAAATGTCTTATTGATTAAATAAAACTATACCTCCACTAAATGCACTACCACTTCTTTCCAGAGCTTAATTTTAATGCGCATGTGAATATTTCCGTTGTACATAGAGAATGTGATACTCATGTCCATGGGATGGATGGAAAATGCACTTTTTCGTTTCACACAGACCAGATTTTATTCCGCAAAAAAAGTTTCAGTCTATTGTTAGGCGTCTGCATTGTGCCATCCCAATGCGTGTGCATTCTGTCTCCGTGCTTTAAATCTGGCAACTCTTGCTTTATTTAATTTCGTGTTGTAGTTGCACGTAAAATTAAACCTCTGGGTTTTAGTGTTTCAGGTTTGAGACCCGTTCACAGGTATTAACTCTATGGCTTTCAACAAAAGCGACAAGAGGCTTTGCTGAGGTGGATTCAATTTTAAGTGTGCTCTCAACCTCTTTTGTTACTGGATGATTGAAAACAAAGCTACTATGACACATGGTTAATTTGTTGCCATTAAATTAATATTTCTTCTGTAAAATGAAAGCATGCTTTTGGAAGTATGTTTATTTAATCCGGCTTGGCAGCATTTCAGAGAATGCTTCTTTGCATTTTTGGCTTGTCTCTGTGATCATAGAGGGGAAAGAACTGAGTTATACATTATTCATTATTCATAAAGGTATAACATCTTAACAGACAGATTATAAAAGTGAAATTATTTGCAATATTTTATTAGCTAGATCTTGCTAATTAAAGCTAAAAGAACTCGTGTATTTCACGTGCAGAAAACACTTCAAATAGAAACAAAATATAACTCAGGATGATTTGTCTGGCACGTCATGCAAAATGTAAAGAGTCTTCAAAAGCCAAAAAAAAAAAAACGCACAAGCCTCACTTCCTTTCTCTGCTTCTCTGACGAGACCAAAAGATGCCAAAGAATACGTTTATATCTCCAATAAACCGTGCTGTTTTTAATACTTCAGGGCAATGTTTTCAGCCTTGTTACTTTTCATGCTGAATGTTCCCTTCAACCTTGATTCATCATAGAGATGCTTTCGTTTTACAGGGATAGGCAATATTGTTGTAACGGCATGTCCAGCCAATAACAACACGGAAAACAAGAAATGATTCAGCGCTGCGTTTCAGTACCTGTTTGACTTTCCAAAAAATGCTCAACAACTGCATAGGCGTTGATGGTTAAGGTAAAATGGGCTATGAGACCCAGAGACCAAGTCAATCATCATGGCTGGTGTCTATGTAATATCTAAAACACATATACTGCAACTGCAGCCAAAAGCGATGCCCAGAATACTGGAGTTACATCTGAAGGCTTTTAAAATATTAACCTTCTGAAAGTACACAAATAGCAATGTTGTATGATTTCTTTTACATAAATATGAAGGATTGAAACAACAAAAATGGTTTTATTAGGTTACATTTTCTTAATTTTTTTGGATGTTTGCAAAGGTTAAATACACATTTGATGTTCCTCTGTAAATGCTGAACAGCACTTGTACAGGCATTCTGCTTACCTCTGTAAATCCAGAAATAACTAGGCTGTAATGTTACATTTCCTGTATTTTTTTTTTTTCATATTTTTTCCCTACAATATTCATTTATAATCAAACACAATGAGTGTCAATTTATTGTCTCGTTATTTTATCCATAATGCTGATATTTTTTTGGATATCAAAACAATACTGGAACATACCGGCCTTTCCGGGACACTTCAAAGAACTGAAGGATCACTGAATGACTATTTTAACACCTTTTCTTTAATGTCAATGGAACAAATAAGCAGCGAAGTGAGGCTTAATCTTTTGTATAGTGCACTTTAACAGAGATATTACGCTTATATACTCCCAAAAAAGTATCGCAAAAAGTTCATGTAAAAATATAGTTCAGGTTCTGAAATTGCAAATTCATTCACAAATAGAACAAGCAATGCACAGCAATAAATTTCAGTGTTAACAATGAACATGGACACACACAGAATAAAAGTCACTTTCACAAAGGAGTCTACGGTTATCTTATTGACTTTGACCTGCAGGCTAAAATCGCGGTGTAAAGCCTGCCATTGCCGTGATTCCAGCTCCCTGCGACGATGGCGGGTCCCGAAGCGGCAGCGTTCTCTGCCTCCCAAGGCTTTCGCGTGATGTTTTACCTTCTCACGCCAAACGAAACATCTTTCGAGCGGGAGGACGAAGTGCCCGAGTACGTCAACAAGGTGAGCTTTCAGCATGAGGGACGCCCGCCCGGAATCTCCTCCGCTTCCGCGACTTGCAGCAACCAGCGATCCGCGTTCCCGTAGACGCTCGGAGAAACTTGTCATGTTCCGAAACTTCGGCAAAAGCTTTGGACTGTCAGCTGCGGAGAGTTATCTTAATGCCGGCCCCCTTAATTCACACCACCGACAGTTAAATACATGAGCCCGAAAATAGATGATGTACTGTACTTCGAACGCATTATAAACAATCAAAAATTCGTAATTAAAAAATATGGTAAGAGCGAAAGAGTGTAGACCTACAATTGTTATATTAAGCTTACTAAGTTATAGCAAGTATGATACTTCCTGAAATACAATGTGATGGCAACCGGCCATGTTAAAGGCGCGGCCATGAAAAAGCTTATTTTATGGTGACTTCTTGGAATACCTTCATGTTTTTCCAGTGCGGATTGCAGCTCTCATGTATAATAGAAGGCAGTTCCATGATCGTAGTGCCACACCGAAAATGCGGACTAAACTTATTAACGATAGGCCATTTCGAGGGATTTTTTTTGACGGATTCACCTCGAACCTTGTCACCACTACCTGTATTGCTCACAGGTTTCATATGTGAGCTGTAACATAAATACAGTAAAATAATCTAGGCCTGCATTTTCATGTGATTTATATCAGCAACGTTCGCCTACCCTAAAAAAATAGTGCAAATGACAACAATTCAAACAATCTCCAATTGTGTTTATTATTATAAAATCTTACTGAACGTGTTACATTGTACTCCTTGCACATATTAAGTAAAATTGGCGGTCACATATGTACAGTTGACTATTCGGATTCTAAGCAATTTGTAGTTTGTGAAATAGATTTTAAAAAAGATTATATCATTTAAATTGCCTAAACTCCCAAAAGCACTAGGTTATATGTCTCCTTTTACTTACCACATTTTACCATTTGGTTTTTAATTGCTTGAACTCCACACATGTTTATCATTTCAAATGACCAACTTACATTTTAACATGCTTCTTTAAACACTTAACCACAGCTCTTTCCAGTGCAGTCCCTCTTCTATTGTGACTGAATGACACATTATTTGTTATTGTGATTATGTTATGTGGCATATGCTTGTATGTGCTGTCAGCAGATCTACTGCCATTGATTAGTAACGTAAGATGTATAGTATTTGAATGCTTCATTATGTAATACATTGGAGAAAATAGACAATAAAATAAAGTGCTGATTTTCATTTTTTTTTTTATTTGTGGTTTGATAATCAGGCTAAAATAATAGCAAAATGATTATTTGCTATAAAAGGAATCAGGGTTAACACTGTAATCCAAGGTCTCCCTTAGAGAATTTTAGGATTATTTGTGCTTAAGTTTTGTCTTCTCTATTTGTCTTGTTAGTAGATGCTTCCAAATGGTTCAGGCTTCTCAGTATTTTCTTAAATTGCTCAAAGAATGAGGCTGTGAGAAAGCTGGGATTTTTTATGTGGCAACTCAGCTGTACTTCTGTTTTCTTACTGAAAGCCCCTCAGTTTGCAGCAACCACCCCTAACCTGTTAAAACTACACTCTTTTGGGAAAACACAAACATCTGCTGTACAAATGTTGTCATTTTCCCAGCGAGATCTAAGTCCAAAAACATTTAGGCAAAACCATTCAAGAGTCTTTTGACGGTTTCAACAAGTTTCCACAATATTTGCCTTTTTGTTTGAGTGGAAAAAGGCTGCCATGAAACTTATACACAATGTTGAGAAAGTTTGGTATAAATACTATAAGACAATTTAGAAATTATTATTATTATTATTTCCATTTTCATTTTTTACACAGATTAACAGATTTTTTTTTTTACCTTTTACAAAAGCCTTTAACAACAGTAAAATAATTATTTTATAAGAATGATACAAGTCAGGTGTGGCCACAACCAAATTTATCATCTGCATCCCTAATCAACATTTTCTACCACTGGGCTGACACCATTAAAGCTGGGTACACACTGGGCTGGCAGCAAAAATAGCACCAACCATGGATGCATAACTTGGATGGTGGTTGATATACAGTATAATCAGAGAACTCAGTTTCACCAACTAGCTTCAATGATGCTATAGCTTGCTCAACCAGCTAAAATAGCACCAACAAGGACCAACCGTGTCCGAAATGTACCGTACACGGTGCTACTGGCAGTCGCCTGCTCTCACTGAAGGCCTGATGGCATTCAATGGCCGAAAATCAGTGTGGTGCATTCCAGGTGTTACTGTTAGCATCTCCCACCCCTCGGTTCAGGACCTATTCAACGTACCTAAACGCCCACCCCAGGATCCTGGTAACGCTACTGATACAAGTACTGGGAATTAAAATAATGCTAACATCTTTGCCAATGAGCCCCTTTTGGCCAGGCCACTTATGTAACCTGGGTTTCATGAAGTCATGTCTTGGGCTCCACCCTCACAACATAAAAGCTGAGGTCATCAGTGCCATTGGGAGGCGAGCATGGGAATGTAGAACAGTGTCTCCCTGGTGAGGGATGAACCTGAGTTGGAATACATACAGTAGATATAATCCACCTTGTCTTCATGCACAGTGTGGACTCTGGGACCAGATCTATTTGTCGGGGGTTGGAGTGTCTCCTGCTGCGGAGTTTCCCAAGGTGACCTCTGGGGTTGCTGGGATACCCAGGCTGTAAGCCGTGCAGCTGGAGTTCTTGGTGAACTAGAGGTTCCCTCTAGCTCCGGAGAGGAAATTTCGCTGTTTTTTTGTGTATATGCATGGAACAGCAGTTCAGAATACCAAGCCTTCCTAGAGTAAAGGGATCAGGTGCTGGCAACAGTCTCTCCTATGGTCCAGCTGGGAGATTACAATGTTCTAGTGGAGAATGATGGAGACACTTAGAGGAATGTGATTGGGAGGAATGATCCTGCATCTAAACCTGAGTGGCAGGTTATTGGACTGCTGTGTAAGCCATGGATTGCTTGTAATGGACACTAGGTTTGAACACAAGGAAGCACATGGGTGTACTTGGCAATAGAGTGCCCACTCATATGAGCCTGTCTGTTTTGGTGAAAGGAGAGAGATAGAGAAAGCTACCGATCAGCCCTTTGGTGGTTGAATGAATTTGTCACATTGATAGCATACCAGATAGGCCAGGAAGACCTACATGAGCAGTTTGGGTTTCCTAGTAATATCTGGCTTAAGCTTCCATGCACATCCAGATCAACTTCTTCCATGTGCCAAGTAAGTCCGGGGGCATCGAGTCTGAATGGACCGTGTTCAAGGTCTCAGTCGTGGCAGGAGGGGGCAAAGAGCTAAGGTCAGAAGGCAGTTGGTGCCTGTCATGGTAGTAACTTTCTGATGTTTTCAAGCGGTTTTCCTGTCTTTCCATAGATTCTCATTAGGATTCATGTCAGTCTAGGCTATGTGGGACATTTTCTTTGCTCTTCCTTCCCCTGACAGCCATTTTGTCCATAATTTCAACATAGCTCTGGCCTTCCCCTTGATTTTTGTGTCATCTTTGTCAGCTTTCCACCCTATTTCGACATCTATATACAGCCTTGTTCAAGCTACTTATATTTACAGGGCTGTGGTTGGCAGCTGGTGGTAGGAGTCACCGAAGAGCCCATTGACAGCTGTGAAATAGGTACAGTGATCAGGTGTTACAGAACAAAGATTTTATGGCTATGGGGTTTTTTTTGGATCAATAAAAAAAATTCCAAATGCCGAGAGTTGCTGCAGGTTCTCGAGTTACCCAGTGATCACCATAAGTCAAGCATACTCATGACAGGATTGTGCTATGCGTACGCTTCTCAGCATGACCTGGAAAGTTTGGTTGGGGGTAAAGAATCAGAAAAAAAACCTCTGGAGATCAAGCTTCACTCTGATAAAGACTAAGCACTCGGGTTGAATATTGACAACGTGTAGACAGACTTGAAAATTGCTGTCGATTGGCACTCCCCAAGAAATCCCAGAGAGCTGAAGGAAATCTGTTTTGAAGAATGACCATGAAAAGACGCCACTCTGATGGTGGTGACCTGTTCAGGCCGACTTGCAGATGCTGCCACTGCTAAAGGGGTTTCCACCGCATATTGAATTCAAGAGTCTGAATACTCATGCAGTCAATATACTTCCATTCATTTCTCTTTCAGTTCCAGTACCTGTCAGTATAAGTAATCTTTCCATTACAAATCTTCAAATGGAACGTTCTCAGGTTTTAAATGAGTTGTTCTTGAAAAGTTATGACCAGAGGTATAAATTGTTCACAAAAATGTGCTCACATCCTTTCTCAGCTGCATCATGGTTGTGCGCTCAGTGCATTTTCAAGATCTCTTGATGTCAGCATAATAGTTGAAATAAAAATAAATAAAATAATAAACGTATACCTTTTGAAGACATTGCTCCCTTCAGAAGGGCAGGTGAATCCAAAGCACATCACCAAACCTAAAGCACATCCATGCCTTTACCATCCATGCCTTTACCATCCATGCCTTTACCATCCACATATCCTGGTCAGCATCACAGTGCGGCTCTTTTTAACTGGCAGCTTGGTAATTGATCTTACTTCATTGAGTTTCAGACCGGATGTGCTGTAGTAAAATAAGCCGTTCACCCATCTTCCAACCACATATTCTGACCAGGGTTGGAGGTGGGAGTGCAAGAACCTATCCCGTGCGGCCATGGGCTTGAGGTTGGGGTACACTCTGAAAGAGAGGCCAGTTATTTTCAATCTTCCTTTTATTTATAATCAAACACTTGAGTTTACTGTGGCATATTTGCAGAAGTTAGTGTGACTGAGGGAAATTGCTGTAATTCCATGTGTCTGGATGATGACTTTCTCATATTTTCTCCTTTGTCCAGGCCACTCCCTATTTCCTGCTGTTGATAATCCTGGAGCAGGTTCTAGGCTGGGCAAAGACGGGAAAGTTAGTCATCAGAGTCAACGATGGAATCACCTCTATGTCTGCTGGCGTCATGTCCCGACTGTCAAAGTAAGTCATTTCAGTTCAGGCACTAAGAATCTCATTTTTTTTTTTTTTATAAAAAACCTTTGATCTTTATTCAGGCTGTGACGCAACAGGCCTGAAAATACAGTTTCTGGCATTTAAACACCTTGATTTCTTTGTCTGAATTATGAATGAATTGTTGAATATGCCTGATACTCTGAACAGCAGTCAGAGTTGAGTGATTCCAGTCCTGCAAAGTTTGAAGTCCTGCTATGTAACAATCCTGGTTCAGTTACCCACTGTCTAAATATGAAACAGCAGATGAAGATCTGGGCCCATAGCAGCCTGCAGTATTTCGTTTTTACAGTAAGATATATCTAATAAGGACCAAGCAGTCATTTGAAAACATAGAGTTTCAAGGTTTTTTGCTTTCTATCTAGTTGACAGTGAGTTTGTGAGAAGCATTTTTAATTAGCTAGATTTCTGTTTTGTGCTGCGTATTAACTGTTTTTTTTAAACTAAAACTTTTTAGGTTTTGGCATATTTTACACATTGTGACAGGTTTTATTTCACACATCGCTTTCTTGGTGTATTTTTAGAGTATTTTTCTCAGCATCTCCAACCTACAGCTTGGTTGCAGAAGCTTTACTGCTATCCGTATTACAGTGACTTGCGAATTCTCCCAAACTGCGACAGAAAAATATTTCGGGCATATTTAATATGTCATATTCCACAGAAATGTTTCCAGCCGTTGTCGGAATAAGCCTTTTAGATGAGAATATCAAAATGAGGGTTCGATCCTGAACCTGTATTTTAGTGCACTTATTTTAAAACTTGTAACTTTTTTCAGAACATTACAAGTTGCGGAAACTTACCAGTATGTACCAGTTTGTGTTTAGTGGGGCACAGCCTTAATTGCTAATCTTTTTTTCCCCAAGACTCTTTGCAAAGGGTCTAGAAATATCTTGCTACATCTACGTGTGGGAAAATCATCGACTGCTGGAGCTTCCGTGGGATTCTCCTTGGACTTGGTGGCTGGCCTTCCTCGGCGTCGACTTTGGATATTACTGGCTTCATCGTCTCTCCCATGGTCTGTTATTAAAGAGTTTTGCTGCTCCATATTTTTACTCAAATATTTTTTTTCTGTCCAAAATGTTACAGTCAAGTCAAGAGTTAACAATGACCCGTTCCAGGGAGAATCTGATGAGGTCACCTTCATCTCTGGAATCATAGTGCATGAAATCATCGCAGCTTTTAAATTCTAGATAGAGTACTTAGATGTCATGTATGATTTTCCATTAATATCATACTAACAGGCTAATGAATTGATATATATATACTGGTAGATATACTGAACTGTGGCAAAAATGTATGTGATGTAATTGATTTTTATTAGACCAGATTGAATTATTACGAGGTTTTATACACAAAGAAGAAAAAATGTCAACACTTGTCTTTGATTTTGCGTTGTATCAAAGTCAAATCTCCCTGTGGTCTCCAGGTTACTGTTTCCCAGAGACGTCAGCCTCCTTTCAGCACTGATTTCTAAGTAGCCATCATTTACGAATTTTACATTTACTACAAATTCAATGGAAGATTATGTGAACTAAATTAAATTATTCATTTCTCAGTGATGTTTTCATTTTAAATGCTGAAGCCACTTGTGTTATGGTGAAATATTTCACAGTTATTGCTTCCTCTAATCGCCATTGCAATACATATTAGTTGATTCATGCACTCCTTTTCTGTCTAAAACCCAAAAGTGTCTTCATCAGGAAGGCAATGGGGGAAATCCTCTCAATTCAAAATCTTAATCCAGTTACAGCTTCTGCTAATTCACTATAGTGTGTGAATCATATAGACAACCAACTGCTTCCTGTTATGGGTCCTGTTTTAATATCAGCACCTGTTCACCCTGTAAAGCATGTTAAAAAGTAATTCGTTTTTGTTCTAATCTATAATTTTGTTCTGATCTAATAATTTGCTGAAAGTTTTCTACTCTTTGTACAGGCTTATTTATTCTCTCAAGCGACAATTCTATTTTGGATTTTAGCATAATTTTATTTTTCTGAACAATTCATATAATTACTTGCCCTGTCCTGTGCTTGCTCTTAATGTAAACGGTGGCAAATTTGGTGTCAGTGAGTAAAACAGATGACTCTCATTACATAGTAATGTCTTGTCTAGCTGCAGATTATGCTTGGAAAACGCCAGGTGTTTCATGTAAAATGCTTGGGGGATTGGAAAATGATGTTCACCATTTGTACAAGAGTGAGTGCGGGTACATGGGAATTCTTTGGTTTTCATATATAATAGCTGAAGCAACAATAGGAGTCAGAGCACAGGGGCCTGTGATGCATCCTGCCTCCTGAGGAAGCTTTTCGAGGATAACTCGTACTTGTACTCGTACTCGTACTTGTACTCGTACTCGTACTTGTACTCGTACTCGTACTCGTAGGTCCCCAGGATTGAAAGCAGCCACCCTCCAGACGCGGGCACATGAGCCTACCCCGCAGAGCCACACAGCGCCCCAGCACAGGCATGATTTAAGAGACCCTTAAACCTTCAATAAAAGGCCAACTTTTTTTGAGCTTCTGCTTTCTCTTAACAGCATTAGTGCGGGGAGGTCAAATGCAGATGCATAATTAGGGCTACTGACTTACCAAAAAAAGCAAAGCTGACCAAAATCATCCTTAGTATCATGCTAGCATAAAATGCGGTAATGTGCTGTTTCTGCGTAGCGGTAAGCCGAATCGGAAAAGGCACTTAATTTAGCGTGCGTCCGTCTCGGAGGTGACAGCTGTCTCAAGCTCTGGACGTGGGGTTTTGAGGGCCATTTACCCAACTTATAATGTAAAAAATTGAAATGCTGTTCTGCCGTATTCCGTCTAATATCTGCAAGCATGGCTTTTACAAAAAGTATGTCAGGAAATAAATCATACAGAAAAATAATAACAATACTTAAATGGATACTAATTTTTTACTTGAATGTAAGAATATAGGGAGGGCTAAAATTAAAGTTAACATTAAAGATGACATTTAGTGTAATACTGGATTATTTGGTGGCTGGACAGAAGTATACTTGAATAATAGAAATAATGTGCAGCTGGACAAATACTCCGGGTTAGTATTGGTGCAAAACATAAGATTCCTCAATGAGAAGCTGCGGCTTTATTTTATATCAAAATTTAGCAAAGAATGTAAAGTGAATGGAGGTACAATTAAAGTCATTTCAAATAGCAGAAGTGGAACATCAGGCAAGCATTACCTTTAGAACAATACGAATGACTGCAAAGTACGAAGGCTCAGTTTCATTAGTCTTGTATTTTTTACTGCCATCCCCATATTTCCCTCCTCCTAGTTGTGCCCTTCAGAGATGGTGCTTGTCGTTAAGAAATGGAAAGTACAAGGCAGGCCACTGGCAGAGCGCGTTCAAAGCGAAAAAAGTCTGTGCGGCCTTTATTGAGGTCGCCTTGATTGAATCTAGGGAAACGCAGACGCAGAGCCGCCGTGGGCCTACTGCTCCCGGCTTTTCAGCTCCACGTCAGACAACGGGGCTTTGAATGGAGGCACATTCGAAGGTCTTATAAAATACAGTGTAATGTGATTCCTGTCTCCAGTTGTGAAACTATTAAATGTGATTATAAAGCACTATTACGTGCAATCATAATGTACCGAGCACTGTAAGCACTGTATACTCAAAGAAGAAAAATGCCATGTTTTTAGTAATCAGCAGCCAGCTTTGCTGGGTAGGTATCCAGTGGAAAATGTTTGAAATGCACCTCAAATATAGGCAGGGCTCTGTATTCAAGGTGCAGAGCAGAAGGAGTCAGGATGATGTTGAAAGGCTCACGGCTAATCGTACGAAACATCGCGTCTGGCACAAAAGAAAAACATAACTGGAAAATGTTATATTTATTGCACATGAAAACAGAATGAGTGCTTTGCAGAGCAGCCCCCTGTGCCAGCAAACATGAGAAGCAATGCACGAGGTTCTCAAGTTGCGTCGGAGTTGCTGCTTAAGTAATAAAATCGTTGGATGGTCATGGGGCCTCCGGTCGCCTGTGTTTGAGTGGCTTTTAGCATGCAAGCTGGCTAGCTAGCTGTTATGTGCAGTGTATTGTGCGTGTGTGTTTGTGCTAGCGTAGCAGGCCCCGCTGTTCTGGCTGCTAGCACTTTTCCAGTTTTCCAGTGCCTGGGGCCGTTTTAGTTTAGCACTGTTTTTTTTTTCTTCTTCTTTATTTTTCCAGTTGCCGTGTTATTTTCCAGCGGCGTCTTTCGTTTTTCCAGCCATCTGTCCTTGCCATCTTTCTCCAAAAAGCCGCGTGCATGCCACGCGCGACTCTCGCCCCGTCGGCTTTCGGACTACCCTTCGCATACTGCGTCAGCCGCTGGCCTGACTTGGGGGGGTGTTGTCATCATACGGGCGGGATTTGCGGAGAGGGTAATGCCACTCTGTGGCAGAGCCTGGGTACGGCTGCTCCGCCTCATTGTGCTGTTTTCCCCGGTGGGGGGCAAAGACATTCTATAGCTGTGGCTGTGAAAAAAACATTTTCAAATTAAAATGCCATTTTAATGTGCGCAAAGTGTTAATGTCCATAGTTATAGTGACTGTAACATCCGTGGTCACCAGGATCTATTCTTTTCATTCGGTTGATCAAAGATGGAACATATTTAACGTATGTTATAACATATAATATGTCATAACATAATATTGGAACATAAGAAAATCTTTAAGAGGATTCCGCATTAAATAGAGATGATTGGTTCAAAGAGATAGCCAATCAGATTGTAAAGGAGGTATGTCCAAGCAACTGGAGGAGGCAGGATCAACTAATCAGAAATGTGTTTATTACGCCAAAAATGATTTGTCGGTATGAAGAATGCATGGGAACCCTGCTGAATTAGAGCTGAGTGCGAAAGATTCCGTCTGATTGGACATGCATCTGACCTCGTCTAACATGATTGGGCTGTTCAAAGCCTGTGTTATTATGCGTGAGTGGCTTTGCGTGCATTGAGAAGGCAATCTTCTGAACTAGCCACCTGGTAGTTAATGATTTACTTGATTAAGTTTTAGACTTGATTTGCTTTAGTCAAATAATCCATCCAGCCATCTTCCCCCCGTTTATGCTGGTCGGGGTCACAAAGGCCTCTGGAGCAGCTCAGGCAGGCTGCTGGCATCGTGCGCAGGGAGTCAATTCTTCGGAAAGCAGACATGCAAAAACGCACCTTCTTTAGTAAGATAATAGTACATAAATATAGCCTGCATTCTAAAATGGCTTAACTTTTACAAATAATAGCAAATTTGCAAATAAAGCTAGATATAATCACATACAGGCAATCCCTGTATGTGGTTGCAGACAACTCATACTTATGAACTGACTGCCATAATGCATATTATATAAAAAATTTGAGATAAATACAATGGTTCGTAATAACGAATGGCAGTGGATCTCGTTTGTAAACTGGGGACTCCCTGTACTGATTCCAAGAGAATATCAGTTGATATTTTTGAACTATTCGACAATTAAGTGCCTATATTTGCCCTGATACTGAGCTGAATATTTGCCGTTCCTGCCAGCTTTTATTTTTAGGATCAGAGCCTGCAAAGCTGTATCATCACTACTGTTTTATTGCTAAATATCATCTGTTATACCAAGAATCATATTATAACTTGATTGTCGCTTAAACATGAGCTCAGCTGGTGGCTCTTTGATGCTCTTAATATTAATATTGATGTCCACGTGACTTACATTAATAAAACTTTGGCCAATGTGAAACAAGAGCCAGTGTCCTTCTGCAGGCTTTGATAAGCTCTCTATTTCTTCCGTAGCATATATGATGCCAGTGTCTTCACAGATCAGTGCAGCCAAATGAATATTAAGCAGTAATTGCTTAATTTCACTGTATGGGAGTGTTACAGTGCCGCATTGTGTTTAGAAACCTTACTGCTCATGAACATATGGCTAAAGTATGAAGGTGGTGTCTAAGCCACAGCTTACTGTCATGGGGGCTTCTGCTAGCAAGAATCAAGCCCTTTTGGGTTATATATAACCAGAGCTGTTGAGCCGTGAAAATACGTCCCGCTTGTTTCAACGAATCAGCAAGATGGCTTCTGCCGTCCGAGAAAAAAGCCAGTTTTCAAAGAAAAAAGCGTGAAAACCTCACTGACTGTCTTCAGTCTGTTGTGCAGGTCATAAGAGGGGAAGAGCCACGTGATGGGCGCAACTTAAAAAAAAACGTCATCGAAACATCCCATAGAGTCCTATACAGGTATTTCGAGTGACTGATACCAAATAAAATCGACACCCGTAGCACATGTCCTAACAGTTTGGAACATTTCCGAAAATAGGTATTAAGCACCTTAAACAAGCTTGGATAAATTAGGAAGGTGTTCTGGGCTGTAGGTGCTTAGTCATGCCTCTGCGTGCGTCAGGGTCCGGCCTGCCTGATTGCCGCAAAGGGGGCTGGTTTTGAGAAGCGTAACAGGTGGCCCTGCAGACGCCGGAATGGGCCATAAATGCTGTGTCGGACCCCGACGTGGCCATGAGCCTGACTCACTCCCCTCGCTGTGATCCTGCCGTTTATAGAATGTTACGCTCTTTCGCTTTTATCATGGGGTGGGGGTGGGGGGTGCTTGGAGGCCGCTGGAGCATTGAGGCGGATCCGCGTGTGTGGGTGGCTTTGCTCGTCCGTGGCCCCCGTCACAGTCCGTTTGCTCCCTAGTGTCCCGGGACTTGATGCCATCATGAGTCATGCTCACATGTCAGTTATTATCAGTATCGCCCCGTATGCTACGTTATATACGTATTAAATTTAATGTCTTTACTGTATTTAGAAATGGTGTGAAGAGTACATGACTATTTAAAGTGTGCAAGTAATACTTGTTTTGAAATTATGTATGTGTTAGTAAGCCTTGGGTGTGAAGCATAACATTCTGTCTACACTCCTGTACCTGCTATACATTTAAAGTGTAATGGATGTCATTCAATGATGAGCATTTAAGTGAAATAACATTTGCCTGTAACAGTTTCAGTGTCCAGTTACTTGATCTCAGCAATATGAGGAACATCCAAGAGGGGAAAAACATCATTATTTTGGTGAAAGTAAGGGCCAAGTCTTCTCTTGGTTACAGACCTTCGTACAAAAACAAAGAAAGACATTTTGAGGCTTTGTAGTGTGTCACAGGATGCAGATTTTGAAAGCATTGTTAGAAACGGAAGCCCATAACTTTGTTCCTAACCAGTTGGGTTAATAAAATCGTAGATGGTTAAACTTGGGTCTTTGTTGAATTTGGTTATGTGCAGACCTGGACATGGCACAGTGGGTTGTGTCACTGGTGCCGCTCTTTCCAGAGCGCCCCTTGCAGAGCGGGCGGTTGCGGCCGAGACAAACAGATCGCGTCAATGCCGCCGAAAGCAGTCCCGGGGGCCCCCTGGCTGGATGTTATTGTTTTAAGAAGAAATCCTCGGCTGATGTGGCGACGTTAACCCTGACCGTGGGGGCTTCATAAATCTTGGCCCTGACTGGAAGTTCCTGGCCGCGCAGGTTGGAGGGCGTACAAAAGAATCAGAGCGGTCAGGATGTGGAGGCTCAGAACAGCACAGCAGAGGCGGGCCTTTGGGACCCTGCAATAATATCAACAATGGCCAACTATCTGCCGTGGCGTGGTCTGCCGGAGCCGGGGCCTGTATGCACTCGCGCCGCGGGGATCTCGGTGATCTCACCCTCCTCCTCTGATCCCACAGGCTTGGATTCTACTGCCCTCATGTGCTCCGCTTGCTTAAAAGAGCCCCGTCACGGTCCCCAGTCCTCGGTGACTTCACCTTCAGCTGATGGCCGGAACAGTCGCTCCGCACGCGGACGCACGTGCTCCCGTTTAGCCGCATCTAGCCGTTCCGAGGCCGCAGACTGCGGGTTTCCACCTAAGCTCGCAAGGTCACCCGTGAAGGCGATAAATTCTCGGGTTTGAGACTGAAGGGCAACCTTCATATATTTTTTGGTATTGACCAAATGATACAGAAAAAAATAACAAATGGTGAAAAATAATAATCGATGAACAAAAAATTAAGTATAAAGGTAATGCTGGATTGAAGTGGATTTTTTTTTTCTTTTTTGCAAATCAATGCTCATAAAGTCATCCGTAAAGAATTGGCAAGTAAAACAAATGACGCCATAAAAAGTAGACAAAAAAATGTCTTTTCCAGGTGAATCATGTATTATATTATAAAGGGGAAAAAAACTGTGAGAGGGAAGGTGATGTATAAAAATGCAATAGACACATGTGGATTGGGAATGATCTATGGTCCCTACCCCGGAGAACAGGAAAGGGCCACTTTGCTGGGATTAAAATGAATGTCGGAACAATGGGCCTGATTTTTCGGTTCTCGTTTTTATTGGCCGGCGCTAATTCATATGGACAGGGACTCACATAAAGGCTGTTTTTAATGCAGTAGTGCCATCTGTGAAACATTCCTAAATCTGAAGCACACCTACACATCCTGGGGTTTGCAAGACAAAGCTGGGGCAAGCATATTACAGCATGTAGCGTAGCACAGAATAGTTTAACCTTTATTGATATTGAACATCCATGTGGAGGTCGTTCTGCTCTCTCACACCTTTAGGGTTTGACATTTGCATTCTGCTTTTTCTCTGAGTGTTTGCAGTTCGCATGGTTTTTTTTTTTTTGTAGCTTTCCTCTAGTTACTCTGCGCTCCTCCCGCAGTCCAAAGAAGCGGTGAAGCTAATTGGTGGCTAGGAGCGGGTTGTATTAGGCTGACGTCATCGTCTGAAGTACGCATAGATGAAATGCGGCGGCTGCCATTTTACCAGGAAACGAGTAAATAAGAGCAGCAAGAAATACCCAAAACTAAGTTTCATTTGTGTTTCATTTGTATACCTTCCATTCGTAAAAATCGACATAAAGCAACAGAAGAACTACCGGAAAGGCGACAGAAAGCTTGGCTAAAAGGAACTGAACGATGGTGCTGTCAAGAATGGGCACATTCTTAGCATTTTGTTGCAGGCAGAGCTAAATATAGTTAAATATATGCGAAGTGGGTACTTTTGTTGGATGGAAACAAATCAGATGTAATTTGTAACGCTTTCAGTGATTGTATTTTATGTATTCAAATTGTTTAAAATACATAATAAAATGTCATCAGACAATATATAATAATATATTATATATTACAAATAATATAATTTATTTAAAAATAAATTATAGCCTATCACAATCTTTGGCAGGAATCTAAGGAAGGAAGCTGTTTTGGAGATTGGTACATATTTCCTTAACAGAAAGTATGTAGTAAAATAAGCATATATTGCTGACTGAATGTTTGTATCGGGCAGAAAGGTACAGCGATCAGCAAACAGCAGTACTCTGCTCTAGAACTTCTGAATTAACTTGCTAGTCTGCAAGTGGCAATTTCAACATGCTTGCTCAGGCAGTGGCATGCTGTGGTTTGTCAGATATTGAAGCCTTCAGTAGCCATAAATCAGGCTAGCTGCTTTTGTTCCTTAGGACAAAATGAAATTTCTATCGGCTAAACGTAGGAGTTTTTATAGCCACTGAGCCTTGTGTCAAACAGGTGAACCTGACGTCGCATATCATGCATCACGCCTTTGGCCCCGTTTTTATTTTTTGAGTGTATATCTAAAAAAGTTTCTTTGAGTTAATGTTCGGCACCCAAATGCAGGACAAAGTGGGAATTTCACACATTGTGATAATTTAAGAAAGTGCCAGAAAGTGCCTCATTCCACATGTATTTAGACTTTATGGTCAGCTGTGGTTGTAGATTATTTCCTTCAAATGTTATGAATAAATGGCTCAGCTCCCTGAACAAAATACAGCTTTTTGTGGTTCTGAACACTTTGCTGTACAGTCAATTTTGTTTATACAGTATGAATCTTTCTTTACCACTGAAAAGAAACATCCAACTTTTTGCATCCCAGCAACAACATCTTTGGCATTCCCTGATAAAATGACCGCCACGCACAGATTGTGACGTGCTGTAATACGCATGTAGCTTAATACAACCCATTGCCTATGTGTGTGTATGTGCGATGGCCTGACATCTCATCTAGGGTTAACCTCAGTCTGGAGACCTTGAATAAAATGAGCTGTTAGAAGACGGATGAGTGATGAATTTTTCGGTTCTAAAGAAATAATGATATTGTACCCAGCAGTCATATCAGAATTATCCAGTACATACAAAGGGTTTATCATATATTCAACACTGCATACTGAGGTGTCTGCCAGTAATGTCTGCATGTACTGATACAGTAGCACAATGTTTAAATGGTGATCAGTGCTTATTTTGCATTATTATTCATGCATAAATAAATAAAATCCCATGCTGCAGAGCAGGAAAAGCATCCCCGCATATATTGTGGAAACGCTGATACAAATAATTGTGGTGACTTTAAAAGGCTCATACACCGAATACCCTTGTTTCAGTGGCTAGCAAAGGAAACATGACCATTTAAGCAAACACTTGGAGTGTGCTTTAATATTGAAGCGCTGCTGACCGCTCAGTATGGGGTATGTTGTTTTGGTTCGCCATACTCAGCGTCAACGTTAAAATGTCGACAGCTACTTTTATCATAAACACGGGGGCGCAAGGATGTAAATGTGTGGAAAAACTCCCTCTATTCCTATCCAAGGAACTGAGACAATCTGCTGCACTGACATTAAATGACTTGTCCACTTTACTGGGCCATGGTCTTTGTTTGAGTTGGCCTCTTGTGAGGACTTTGCCCTGCATGTACCAAACGCCTTTACAGGCCATTTATAATATGAATGACAGGGTGACTGGCTATTCGGCAGATTACTGGTGTACGCCTCAAAAGAAGGCACAAGTTTTTGGTTTTTGCTTATTGACAGAATCTTTGCTGAATCAAAGCTATTTACCAGCTATCATTGTCTGTTCAGAAATAGAAAAAAAGTTTTAATATCAACATTATTTTTAGGGATCCACAGGATCAAATCTTTTTTGGGCCAGTCGACTGATTAGAATCCCCTGTTTCAAATGCCTTGTGCATTTTCGTATTGGCTATAATCGAAGAGCAAAGTTCCAGAAGTCACTCAGTATACGGGATAAGCTTTCAAGAAAATTTCAGTGGATTTTGTGAGTTCTGGCAAATGTAACGAACATTATTCATTGGCTTGAGGACTGAGTGAGTTTTGGTCCCTAATACTGTAACATGAAGAAGTCTGACATAGATCATTAGTGTGGTCTCAAAAACAACAAAAACAAATGGACTGAGTGTTGGAAATTTGCTTTTCCGCTGTTCAATGAGTTTAATTGCAATGGCAGGTAGTACAGCCGGGCCATATCTTGCCGCAAACACCATCTGTGTGGTCACTTCATACTACATGTATGGACAGTTTGTGCTCCTACAGGCGCCTTTTGCTATTTTAATGCTTCCATCCTTTTTCCGGTGAAGAAAGGTGCACAGTCTGCGAGCCTTGGCGTCCGCACTTTGTGGGAAAAGGTTTTCTGTGGTAAGGGTTCTCACCATTAAAGAGCTTCCCATCTGAACTCCGGCTGCCAAACTATGTGGCATCCCGCTGAGCTGGAGGAGGGAGGACACGGGCTGCAATGAAGCCTAGCGTTTCACGCTTCCTACCAGTGACACTCCGCATCAATCTTGCGCCTTGCTGTCCAGAAACGGGAAGAGGGATTGCAGAATCAAACAATGGCTGAATTATCTGCCTGGTGTGTGTGTGTGTGTTTTTATGGGGCAGTTATTTCGTTCACGTGTGAGATTTGACAGAAGGAATTGTAAAAGCCCACATAAACGTCTTTGAGATATCGAATACTAAGCCTTTTAGGTTTTTTAAAACTTTATAATTGCCTTCCGACCTTAAAAGCTTACCAGATGACAAGGTTGGTTTTCTCTGGTTTTTACGCTTCTCGGGTAAGGGTTTTTTTGAAGCCAATATCAGTTTGTTTTTGCAGCTTTTTAAATACATTTATTGTATTTTTTAACAACTTCGTAATGATAAGATTATCAATTTTTTTGAATATGTCTCATTCCTCCGTACTGCTGGTGGCTGGTCTGAGTTGCCATAGCAAATCAGGGGGACCTCAGAGTTTCTAGGTTCGTACTGAGTCCATTCACCCGATCTGGAGGTTTCCTCTCAGCAAAGTGTAACCTTGGGGTCAAACCACCAGCTTTGGCAGATGCCGTTCTCGGTTTCAGCCGAATCAAAAGGAAACCACTGAACAATGCACTAGAGAGCATGAGGTAGTACTGCACTGCGCTTACTAAAGGTGATTTTGTTGTAAAATTTCTAGAATAAGAAAGCATTTATATACATTTTATTTAAATAAAATCTAAGGATCAAGGAGGTTATTACCAATAATTAATTTCATCAGCTATATGCCTCTGCTACCACTGTACTTACATTTACTTGTATATTTGGCTGATTGGATATTTTTATATATATCTATATGTTTATTGACTGGCTCATAACTTGACACTCAGTTTTTATGTACATTTTATGGATTTCAATAATATTGGAATATCTCCTGTGATCTAGATTAGCATTTTCATTTTCCCTGACTAGGACAAGGTCACAAATAATGTGCAGGAATCTATGCTGAACAGGTTAACGATGGAAATTAACGTGACCTATAGCTTGCATTTTTATTATATATTGAGGTAGATTTAGAATGAGGGCTTAAACCTGTATAAATGCTGTCAGTGCAGCGCTGTCAGCCTTGCTCAGAAATTTAATGTCAGTGTGCTGCCAGCAGTTATGGGTAATAAAGCTTTGAGTCATGATCGTTGGCTGAGGGGCACAAAGAAACTGTAGCACGGAGATACAGGAAAGTGGATGTTTCTCGTAGAAGATTTTGGCCCATGAGCACACCCAAGCTTAGCAAAAAAAAAACACGTTGAGTAGCTCTCGTAACGCTTGTGAAAACAAATTGGCATAGCTTTTTCCGCCATGATTTTTTTTTTTATTTGAGAGTCCTCCATGAAATAGCTAGGCCTGGTTTCTTGGTCGCATGTGTGCCGCACTTCAAATATCACTACCCAGTGAGTCATCCCCTTTGATCGTTTCATTAACAACAAATTTAACACCACATGAAACATATAAATACACTTCTGTTGTTTGGATAAAAATAACGTGTTCCAAAAGAACCCAAAGTACTGCTCCCTGAAGTATTGAAATGGGAAGTGCCTGGAGTGTGATAGGTTATGGCAGACGTCACCATATTTTCGGGGTCCTTGTAGACTGTTGGATGTGGAATTAGGGGTGTTGATTTTTGAGCATGCTGGGAATCCTGTGGCTCTCTGTCATGGCGGTTTGAACAGAGGTACGCAGGGCGGCATTCCTCCCTTGGCTCTCTGTTTGTTCAGGTGGGCCACATCGGGTGCGCTGAGTTTTTATTTCGCTCCGTTTCGATAGGGCTTCCGTGTTTGGAAAGAACGCAGAAGTGGCTTGTCTTTAGGCCTCAATCTTTCAAAGTGCCCCTTTCAAGGTACGGTTGCTCTCCATCCCCGGCATCCCCTACTAGGTCTTCAGATGTGATTGCATTGTAAAAATAATGATGATGCGGTTCTGTTTTTGCGGAAGTGGCAATTGCTTGTTGAAACCACATCTGTTACATTTTTTAAATAAGGCCGTGTTATTTGAACTCCTAAAATCAAACTGGAAAGTGAAATTATTGGCTGCCTTTTGACAGAACTGACACAAATTTTGTTAGCTTTGTTTTGTTTATTTATTTTTTTTGTTACATTTAGCATGAGATCTTTGCTGAAAAATATGCATTTCATGAGATATAACCTACACGGACGCTGTGGTCTGGCCAAAAATATAGTTAGTTCCGTTTTTTGGGGGGGCCAAAGCATTTAGTTTGCCAAAACATACAGGACTGGTGGTCCGGAAACTTCCAGTGAAACTTAACTTGTGTTCGGCTGGATACTCATATGAAAAGTAGAGCAAAGATTAATGCTGCAATATTATGAGTCTGCATGGGCTATTTCTATGTGCTTGCTGGCTGCAGGTAAATGCTTACTGTTTACTCAACCTGTCATGTCCTGCTGTCATATCGAACAATTCATATCACTATAAATGAGGCTGCAAGACTTTTTTTCTTTAAGCCTTGCTTTATACAGATTACTTTCCCTGTAAAAACTGAAATTTCTGTTATTCCATTATTTATTCACTGTTCTGGGCCTATTCTACCCTTGTGTTTTGCGATTTTATGTCTCCTTTTTGTTGACAGTGGCATGTTTATATGGTTCAGTAACAAATTACAAAAGAAAATATGGAACCACTGGAGATATCGTGGAAACTGGATCTGATATCAACATGCATTTTTAATGTCCCAGTAATTTGTCATTTATATAATCTTTGGTGACAACAGAAATGCTTTTCTGCCCTACTGAGATTGCAGGAGCTTTCTGGGCCTGACACTCCCATTATTCAATATTTAGCAATCCCAATCTCAGGTCATTGGTCTACAATGGGAAACCCTCAGGACGTCAAGATAAAAAAATGGTACCCACCAGTGTGATTTTTGGCTGCATTTGAGAAATATAAAATATACTTAAATATACTGAAAATGAGATTTTCATTGCTATTGATCATATTTGGTCTTTAATGAATGTTGTGTTCATCGCCCTGCAGAGATGAACATACTCTGGGCTGCCCACCAAGTCCATCACAGCTCAGAAGACTACAACCTCTCCACAGCACTGAGGCAGTCTGTGACACAGCAGCTGGGCTCCTGGGTAAGACGCGCATCTTTGACATCGTAAGATTCAGGCGTGACACATTCTGTGATAAATGCTACTAATGTTTACATCAAAAAAATAAGTTTTATGTGGAGTTTAGCCAATACCACTAAAGTTAGGGCTGCATGATATCAGGAAAAAAATTAGATTGCAATATTTGAAATTTCTGCGATAAATATTGTGATATTTATAAAACAAAGAAACAGTTGAAACTTTATCCAAAATAAACTATGGCCCAATAGAACTGTCATCATCTACCAATAGAATTTGTTATTATCTACCAATAGAATTCGTTGAATAAGTTAAATAATATTCCCGTATAGTACTTAGATTTCCTACGAACACGCCACATTGTCCATGAGTGGTAAGCATGCAATGTCGGTATTAATATCGAACATCGTGCTGGCCTAGTTAGCAGTTTTTAGGAAAATTAGGCTTCTTCTTACAAGACGTTAGTTCAAGAAATCCACTAGAGTACTAAACAATTGTATTTTGATTATCTGGTTGATGACATAAGAAAAATCTAAATAAAGAATTTCAGAACATAGGATTTAAAGTGTAAGTTAAGTACCGTTTTGTGAGGGCAGTTTCTTTTTTCTGGTTAGATTTTCTACCTCCCGATGGCTTTGGCTATTCCTCCCTCCGTGTTTGCGGTACACGCCCAATTTAACCTCCTGTACCAGTTCTGGATTCACACAGAGGTGAGCCCATGCATGTTACAGTACATCCAGGCTGCAAAGCAAACTACAGCTCCTATGTATGAAGCTGGAGATACGCTAATAACCAGTGACTGTAGCAGCAGAATAATAATAAGCGTAATAATACTAACGAATCATTATCACTATTGCGCCAGAAAGAATAGCTTATGTATTTTGATTTTGTGTAATACTTCATTTTGAACGAATGGCACTAGTAGTTCCATATGCCTTCAAAGTAAAAAATCATCTCATTGACTGTAAGATTTGGGTTTTATGGTTCCATCTTTATAATCCACTCGCCAACAATAGTCATGTTTGGGGATCACTGGTAACTCTACACCATGACATACCATCCGCATAGAAACTCGTATTCCCCGATCCACAGTATTCCCCTGAGGTGCCACCGCTAGCGTGGAGGCCTAAGTACATCGCGTTTTCTGAGTCTGGCTTGCAGGATGTCCTATACCGTGAAAAACTGGAGGCGACCTTGAGGAACGACGTGGCAGACCCATTCAGGATGTAGACATCATGTTCAATGTGCAGTAGGGAGACTGGATGTGCATCACATGCAACACAAGTGGATAAATTCTTCATTCCTCAGTGGCATCTAGAGGAAACGCTGACGAAAAGCACTTAACGCACCTTGAGTCTCATTTATACGACGGACATCCGACCTTAGGGATGATGTGGCTTTTCTCCACCGTGCATTTAGAAACTGCTCTCCAAAGACAGACACATCTGTGCGTGGATGCAGGCATCCTCGGGCACTCTATGGACGACCGAGTGTTATTTACTGCACTGTTGCTACATCACAAGGGTTCCACGTGATTGGACGATAAACAGATGACAGAGCATCTTGAGAAACTCGGGGGAAGGAGCCTGCCAAGTGTCTGTCTCCCTCAGTTCCTCCCAGTAGATTCAGAGTCGAAGAATTTATGCTCGCGTTCATAAAATCAAATCTCCGCTTAATAAAAAGTAATGACACTTAATAAAAGCTCGCAAACAGAAGCGTGACTACACTTTTGCCAGCCATCACAGTAATTGTAGTATGCTATTAACGAAATTGTGAAGAGCTGTGTTTTTGTAAAGGATGTAATTTGTTTTTATGTCTAGATTCTTTGTGCCAAGTAATTTATTGGCAGGTAACATGTCATTTAAAAGAGATTAGGTCTATACATAGTTTGAGAGGAGGCCGTTAGGGTCCCTACGATTTTCAACCCCTCCTGTTTTTGCCTTGTTTCCAGCAGTCTCTGACTGCGCTTAGCAAACATTTGGGGTCAAAGCATGTGAAATAAGCTTTATTCTTGGTTATTTACTAAGCTGCCTGAACTTGATGAACTTTCAGTATGTTCAAGTCTGCACATATGATCACTTCACCATCAGCTACATTGTTTCTCTGCAAGATTTTTTTTCTTTGACCAATTATTATTCTCATTATAATGTTTTTTTTTTTTTATCATTTTTCAAACAGTTTTTGTAGCTTTACATGTCATGCTGGATTAAAAATATACATGCTGGAGTGGAATTCTACTTGATAGCGATGTGTTTACGTAAAGTGTCAGACCAAAAGTACTTGTAATGGATTAAAATGGAATATTTTAATTAAATATTTTCCCAAGATCAGTAGTCGAGATTTAGGACTTACAATAGTAGGAGCATCACCCCAATATTACATGAGAGGGAAGCTGTTTCACGCTCTCAGCAAATCATTTGGACCTGCAGTAATCCCTGTCTCCCTCCTTCAGTTGGTAACCAACCTGGGTCCCCTGGAATGGGTTCTCAACACCCCCAGTCATCACCGGGTTCACCATGGCAAGGATATTCTTCATTTATCATTTGTCAAAATACATGCGCACATATAAATAAAAACAGGAATGAATGCTAGTTGTTAGTTTTAACATTTTTTTTTTTTTACTCTTTATATATTTAACTACAGGAAGGAACCCTTATTGTATTGACAAGAATTATGGTGGTACACTTATTATATGGGATCGAATCTTTGGTGAGTGTTTTTACATTGATACTGTATGTAATATAGACATACGCAGACATACATTCTTTATTGTACCAAGAGAGGACATGGAATATTTAACTTACTTTCTTCTTGTATAACCATTTCCGTTAGTTGACCTTTTCCATACCTTTCGCATAGTTCTCATTACTGTACACAGGCAAGTAGTTTGCAAAAAGGGTGGCTGTATTTTCATGAATGTAATCTTTAACCAGGATTGCTTATATCAAGGACATTGACCTTGACTAGATAATGACATATTTGGCTTCTGACTTTGACAGGAGGACTGTGGCTGTTATGTGGTGAGCTTATAGAATTGATTTACATGTCCTGTTTCAGGTACGTTTACCCCCGAAGCTGATAAGATCATCTATGGACTCACACATCCAATCAACACTTTTGAAATCATGTCAATCCAGGTTTGTTTTCAAAACAAATGCATCCCTAAACATGGCTAGATGTTAAGTTCTGTGTTTGTAGTATGGGAATGGAAACGTAGCTTTTAAGTTATTGATGAAATACACAATGTTTCCCCCACAATTTTATTAACCAGTTGAGTAATTCCAATTATATTCCCTTGATCTTAGATCTAGGGGTGCTTGTCAAAGCTTGCTTACATGACAATATGCTTTTTTTGTCTCACAGTGCACGTATATTACCATACAATATATACAAAATATACAGTCTAAAAAAAATAGCTGATTGATAGCTTTCAAAAGGTGGCACAGTGGTACAGTGGTTAGCACTGGTGCCTCACACCTCTGGGACCAGGGTGTACTGTAGCAAATATAATAAATAATAAAATTAGTCCACACAATTACACATACTGCACAGACCCAAAATACACATACATACAGATTGCACTGAGTAATGTAAATATAGTTCCTATTCCTATGCAGCGGATATTGCGCAATATACAGAATAGCAACATAATTTATGAACTTTAAGTAACTGAGGTATTATAAAGTCTGACGGCAGATGTAATGAAGGACCTGTGGAAGCGTTCCTTCTTGCATGTCGGATGCAGTAGTCTGTTGCTTGAGTCTCCACCATGGCTCCATGTGTGTGGAGTTTGCATGTTCTCCCCATGTCTGGTTTCTAAAGACATGCTTATGCTGACTGGAGTTGCCAAATTTCCTGTAGGTGTGAATGGTGTGTGAGTGTGACCTTAAATGGTTTGGCACCCCTATCTGGGATGTTCCCTGCCTTGCACCTATAGCCTCTGGGATAAACTCCAGACCCCCGTCACCCTGAATAGGACCCGTGGGTATAGAAAATGGATGGACTGTAGCTTTTGCAACACTCAGAAATAACCAGAGCTGGGTAATTCAGGTCCAGAGAGTAAAAGTCCAGACTGGGATTTTGTTTCAACTAACCAGTTGAGTACTCTGTGACTGTGACTCTTTTTGCTCAACTGGTTGGTTGAAACAAAATCTTGGTCTGGACTTGAATTTCCCAACTCTGGAAATTGCACAAATCAAAGTGGTATAATTCAGGCTTTTATTAATAAAGTTTAGTCTTTTTGCATTAATTAATTTGTATGTCATTTTTCATGATTGTTCATCACTGCTTTCTTAATGA
>JAODKE010000146.1:17144543-17175610 GCA_026779605.1 Mormyrus hasselquistii
CCACCCCAGTACACTGTTATCAGCACTGCAGTACTGTACCTCATTACCCTTAACAGTCGGGCATCAGCCCCACCCCATTGCACTGTTATCAGCACTGCAGTACTGTACCTCATTACCCTTAACAGTCAGGCATCAGCCCCACCCCAGTACACTGTTATCAGCACTGCAGTACTGTACCTCATTACCCTTAACAGTCAGGCATCAGCCCCACCCCATTACCCTTAAGGTTGGTTCATACTTCTCCACAGTATGTAGTAGCGGCCGTGTCTGCTTAGACGTTTATGATGCGTTGGAAGTCATTGTGTGCCTCTGCGGACGAACGCCTGCTGCACTCCAAGTTTGTGTCTGCGCAGTGGTGTACACACAGTTCTGGACACACTGCATGTCATTGTTTTGCTAGCATCTATTTTAAAAACCAATATGGATGCTTTTGTAATGTAAATGCATGTGTGTGTGAATGCAGACTTGTTTCGAATCGAAAATCTCAGCCAGATGACCAAAGTTGGCAACCCTGTGAGCTGGCTCTCTGAATTCGTAAAACATAAGGAAAAGGACACAAACTTCATTGCTTTGAAATGTGTGCAGGGAATATCACAATAATAATAATAATAATAATTATTATTATTATTATTAATAATGAAAATATCAATCCAACACATTCTGTGCATGTGCAAAGTACACAGCTTGACTGTAGAGCGTTTCTGTATACACATAGCGGATTTCTCGCTTACTGGATATGAGAGTATTGTGCTTGTGGGGCGAAGTATGAACCAGCCTTTAACAGGTGAACATCATTGTTGGGCAGATGAACATACAGTATAACATCAGCCCTGGCCCAGCCCTGTCACACTGTTATCGGCCTTGCAGTACCTCTTACCCCTTTAGGTAGTAGCAGAGGAATGTGCTTTGTGTTCCTTCATACCTGCTGGAATGGTGCAACCTTGGAGAGGCTGGGGAGAGGGAAAAGAAAGGGGGGGGGGGGTAGAGGTAGAGGCTTTGGGTTGCTAAGGAGCCAGAAGGGATGGAAGGGGGGGGAGACAGGTCGCTTACCGGTCCCCAGAGACCCATCAATCTTCGCTGTTCTTTCTGGAATCCCATTGAACTGATTTACAGAAAGTCCTGGGAGACAGAGGTCTATGGCTTAGGCTTCCCCGATGGCACCATCAAAGTGCGGGGGCCCGAGCCGTGCGAGACACATGTCCTCCGCGTGATTTATCCGCTCGTCCACGCACTCTGGATGTGGTCCCGTCGTCACCGCCAACTTTCCAAGCTGAGGTCCCCAGAGCCCCCACCCCCAAAGAGCCCTGCTGTTAAGGTGTGAGCTGTGACCCAGCTGCTTCACCCCAGAACCTGCCCCCCTGCAGGCAGCTGCTGGAAGTGGCTAGAGAATCACACCTCTATCATCCAGGAAAGTTGGTAATGGGGGTGAATTCATATCCTCAGCCGGGGCGGAGATGCACAACCGGCTTTGTACAGCTGGCGATGGAAAATCAAGGGTCGAGCCTTGGTCAATTTTTAATTTAAGCCAGTAATTTCAGTTTATTGTCTGTTAAGATTTTGTATAGTGGCACGTTGTCTGTGTGCAGCAGTTTTTCTGCTCTTCGCTAAATTGTATGAAATCTTAAAAGAATTCATATATAATTCATGTACTGTAACTGATTCAGGTTTGATTCAAGGTGTATACTGTTACATATAAAAAACTGGAACAGTGCATATACCGCTACCTCAAATTAAGTGCAACTGGAAGCTATATCTTGGTTGAAATGCACGTTATCTATTTGAATTCATCCGTTCTAACCCTACTGCAATGGATTTGACCACTACAATCAGAAACGTACCACTGTTCATGATATGGTCACTGGAAGAGGAAAATATTCCACTATTTGTGGTGAGCACTGAATGGGGAAACATCCCACTACTCATGGGATGGTCACTGGAATCATAAACACTGCACTACTCATACTGTGAACCCTGGACAGTATGAACCATGGAGATATTCTGCTACTGAGCCAATGGATTTCAAAACTAAGGAACTAAAACTGCATTACTATTGTGGAAAAATTGTTATAAAAAATACTGCATCTGTGTACAACTTTAGTGTCGGGGCCTTCAGTTACAAATATTTTCAGGAGTTTTGTACAGTGTTTAATTAGCTAAAAGATTAAATGGATTACAAATACCATACAAGTCCCAGGGAAGAAAGATAAGCAAGAAAATAAAAAAATAAATGTGTGTGAGACTGCTGCCATAAACCCCATGGTGGAAATCTGTATGGAAGTTAGCACCCATGAAAGATCAGCCCCGGGCAGACGGGGCCGCGGGGTGGGACCCCAGTGGAGGAGCCCGCCGCCCCCCCGCCGTATCTGCTGGGCCGCAGATGTTGAGCGAGCGTCTCTCCTTGTGCCTGTGTGCTGCGTAACGTGTGGGCAGCCATATGGACGGCGGGGGTTTCGGAAACATCCCGCTACAGGTCATACATCACTCGGCTGACATCGCCAGAACGGGCCTGTTTTCATTTCGGGCCCCGAGCGCCTTCCCTCAGAGCCGCGTTAAATCCGCTCCTGCCCCCGACATCTCCGGATTTGGGTTTCCTTCTCTCGTGCGGCTGGCTTTTGACAAGGACGTCAGAGAATTTGTTTTTTACCCCCTAAACTAAAAGGATTTTATTATATTTTTGCATTTTGTTCATTCGTTTTTTTTTTATGTTATGGTACATTATGTGTTTCTGTAAAACCCCGAGGCTGAAGAGCCCTCGGTATTTTCCCATCTCTGTTTTCGTACCGCAGAAAGGTGCTGAGGCCCGGGTAATGTGACCCGTTCTGCTGAAGCGCAAGATGGGGACAGCTTGCAAAAGGCCCTCCTGGCCAATCGTGGCATTTTGCATAAAGTCATGAGTACTGCTATGCTTGGACTCCTGATTTCAGAGTTCGGGGAGGTAATGGGCGGGAGTGTTAAGGGAATACATGCGGTGTGAGGTGCGGGGGGGTCGGGGGGGGGGCGTCTGGTAAACAGCTGTTCCTGTGTGTGTAAAAAAGGGGGCGGGGGGGCAGCCTAGGTTTCTGCCTTTACGGCTCTGCCATTCACTCGGAAAGAAAATGTTAATCTGCTCGTGCTGGCTCTGTGTTTCACACTCAGGGGTCTGCAGAAGAGCACTGGGTGAAATTGATGTTTCACACTGGTCATTTAGAAATCTTCAGTATCTCCAGTGGAATTTCTTTCCTCAAGCTTAAAATAGCACCACATGTAGCAAAAAAAAAAACACATTTAGATAATAACCAACGTCTTAATGTTTTACCCCGTGTCTATATCTATTATATGTATTGGCAGAACTGACTACAATTTCACCATTCAGATACTTTTCTGATAGACGTCCTCTGATTTCATTAGCAGATGCATTTGCAGGTCGTTGCTTGGATCCAAGCGATAAACATGAAGGTGTAAGTACGTATGAAGTACTGTGGACGATCCATGTGTAAATGAATCCACATATCCACATCAGGGTTCATTTATAAGCCTAACTCTATGTGTGGTTATTTTTTTTTGGGGGGGGGGGGGGGTTTAACCGGATATTCTTACTTTTGCGTGAGTCAAGCCTTTATTTGGAGACTCCCGTAAGAAAGCCCCACATAAAAATGATTAATAATAAGCTGTGGGCTCTCGTCCCAAGCTCACACTGCTCCCCCTCGCCCCAGTAGGGAACCTGTTGCTAGGACAGGTAGCGAGGCGCAGAAGAGCGCAGGCATTCCAGGCCTCGCCGCTCTCGCTCTCTGAGGAAAACAGCTGCGCTTTCCAGAGGAAACGCTCATTTTTTCCCATCAGGCCACAGTTATGATGGACAGGGACGGCTTTGGCACACAGTGCGGGGTAGGATGCGGTTTATGGCCTAGAACACAGAGGGGGAGTGGACTCGCCAGAGCGGTTTTTGGCGGAACCTCCCAGTGTATTCCCTTGGCGTTCAGATACCAGTGACCCCGCGACCTTATACTGATGCATCATGGGAAAGTGATTTGCCTCTTTCTGACCAAAGTACATTTTTATATTTCTTGTATCTCTCTGGGAGACGTTTCATGTTCACTAAAATTTAATGAATATATACAAATGACAAAGCCCTTCAAAACCTCTACTTTTGAGCCATTTGCTTCACAGTCGTGTTTGCTTTTCTAGCCATTCACATTTTGTTTTTGATGTTTTTGCTGGCAGCGGAGTCAGACCCACATTCTAACAGCGTGCCTTTGTTTGTTTAGGTCTTCATCACTCTCTCGGTGCTCTATTGGGGCCTTCGGTCGCTGAGAACGCTGGCAGATGGCAAGAAAAAACAACCCTGAGCAAAGCAACGTGATAAACCACTACAGGGCCTCCCTGAATGTCATTGGAGGCGTTTACGATGAACACTTATCCTCATGTTCACCTAATTAACAAAGTCTGATGGTTCAGATTGTCAGAAATGTTGTGAGAATCGGCTGCCATTTATGTGCTTCTTCACTGGAATTTCATGAATTGTTTTCTGTGACCCTGTGAATGTCATTGACATCTAAAAGTCACTCGTGAAGTCGATCTTAAAAAGAAATTTAGTATACATTCCCTTTAACTCAATACGTGGTACACCTGTAGGAAAATTTATTCGTGCTGTCTTTCACATTACAACTTTGTAAGGTACTGTCACTATTTAATGCACCCATCATTGTGTAATTTTAGAAGTCCTTCTTGAAAATGCATTATTTTTCCTTTAACTAATATGTAATGGTTCATACATGCATGAAACAAAATATATAATATGACTGTACGAGTGTATGATTGTGCAGCTGCTCAATTATTCACAATTATACAGACCAAGTAATGGGAAAAATCTGATTTTATTACATTTTATATTAAAATAATTTGTCAGTTGTGTTCTGTTCTCGCAGTTTCCGTCATCAAAGGAGAAAAGCTAAATATAATGAAACTTTACATCACCAGATGGCGCCATTTAACTCTGCAAGCAGTATGTCAACTTTGGATCTCTTAATCTGACGTGAAAAACGTCTGCAAGCTACATTTCAGTTCTTCTCTCAGAATTATACAGATTTTTTTCATTTTGTTTTCGGTCACACCAACGTTTATAGAGGTACTAAAATTTCCCAGCAAACTTCACAGACTTCAGTTTGTTTGTTTAGTTTTGTTTGCGGCTCTTAATTAGTATTGTTGTCATTTTTGTTTATGGTAACAGTGTATTCAAAGAAAGGCCTGCTTTCATTTAATTTTCTCCCGAGCCCCTAAGTGTAGAAGTACCCATCCATCCAGACACTGCCGATGAAACGTCTTTTGAAAGAAAAAAAACAAAAAAAAAAAGCCTTTGCGTAAATCTCAGAACAGTTACATTACACCATGGATCTCAGCCAACCAGACACCGTGTAGTCAGTCATCTGCTCCTCCATTCAGCAGAAGTTGTCAGACAATATCAGCTTATTCCTATTATCACCTGATGCGTTCTTTCTTTATATACCGCTACATGTTTTCTTCGTTATGCCGTCCATGCTTTATTATTTTGATGATATGTCTTTGGCAGTTGAGCTGCTATAATTTGAAGCACTTCGGTGAAGAAACGCGGGACGTCAGACTCGCTGTGAGCGTTGTTTCTGGGCTGGATGTAGGAACAAAACAGGATGGGGGCAGAGGTGCTGGGACCCCCACCTCGGTCTCATTCCCGCTTCTCGTATGCAGTGCGAAAGTGAAGGCCGCCTGTCGTTACTCTTCATTCAATGTGCTATGCTTGAGGCGCCTTCTGCAGGCTGGCGGTTCTCCTCTGCGCTTTGTGTCGCAGGCCAATCCCTCTCTGACCTTCTGCCCCTCTCCCTTCCCAGTTAGCACCTTGTCATTGTTGCAACGCTGAATTATAGTTAAATGCATTGAATTATGGTCAGTGTTAAATTATCAGCGTTGAAATTGAGCTGATCTTTGGTCAGATTTTCTATATTGAAATATTGATGGGGCCAAACCTTAATTCAATATCGATATAAAGTGGAACATTGAAGATCAACGTTGTTTCAACCCTTTTGTCTTATATGGAATCAATGTTATTTCAACTTATGTGTGCTATCTGGGTTACAAGGTGTGCTGGGCATATCTACCCCATTTGGGGTGCTGACAAGTAGACCACTCAAAAGACTTCTTTGCAGAAATCATTTATAATTTATGTATCTCCTCCTCGTTTGCAGTTGCATTAAGCTTTGAAATTATATTATGGTGATTTTTTTCAGGCATAGTTATATACTATAAGATTATAACTTTGAGGGAAAAAATTACAAATACAGATTGACCCTATGTTTTTGTTCTGGTAAGCCTGTGTTTACTTTTTTATGTTTAAGGGATAACCAAACAAAATATTTCTAATTTTTTGCCTAGTAAAGGGGACACCATTAGCCCTAATGGGAATAGTTGCATGTTAAATGCTTATTTGATTATCAAGGCTTCAGTCATTATATTTAAATAATTTGTATAAAATGAGAACGGTTCCAAGTAACAGGGATATCTATGTCATTGATAATAAGCAATTAACCATGACATGTACAAAAATGGCTGAAACGGATGTGGTTGTGATCACAGCTAAGTATAGACCTACTCCTCTGAACTCTAACCGGTTATTCGATTCCAGTACCTCTAGCAGCGATGAGGTCTGCTGCAATACTTTGTTTCTCTCAAATATCCCACTTCCCTTTCTGACCTCTGACCCAGGCAGCAATAACACCAAGTTCTGTCTTGCCATAAAACGCGAAGCCAGATTTTCTCAACAGATTGCAAAAGAATCAACATATTATATATTGTTTCCCTTTAAATACACATTTTCTATGAACATTGTCTTAGTCAATTACTCATTCAGTCAAATAAATAATAATAAGCACTGCTAAGAATTATAAATTGCATGTGCATTTTACGGAAAATCATTGCTCTGTGCTGCTAATATAACCAGAAACTCTTAATTCAGGTTAGAGAAAATCCCGACACACCATTATAATTTCTTCCAGGGCTTCTTTGATGAAAGCTGTATAATCCCCAGCGGAACATTTTGTTCTTGAAAAATAATAATAAAAAAAGATTTTAAATAATAAAAAAGAACAATGCAAAACCCAGACATTCTCTGCCCATTTCTGTGCCGTGTGGTATAATGAGCCAGATGATCATTTATATCTTGGTCTTGCAGACTGATCTCTCTGTTTGTACCAGTCTTATTCTGTCTGGTAATAATGGCTCAGCCAAGCTCCCCTGATTTAATCTGACAGTCATTTTTTTTTCAGTCAGGAACTGATAGCAGCCCACTGAACCACAAACATAATGCATAACCAGTGATTTGGACCAGAAACCCTCTTTCTTCTGTATTACTTCATTTCATCTATTCCCCTTTGAAATATTTTAGGCATATGCACCTTAGATATATTCACTGTTGCTTTGTCTGGATAATGATTGCTTACTATATTTCTATGTTTTACAAATCGAGCTGTAAATTGCTACCTGCGGTTACACTAAGAAGAAGATCAAAATGTAGCATCACAATGACTTAAATGGATGCTTTAGAGGTTCATATTGACTATGATCCCAAAATCAAATGATACCGATATTATATACAAATACTTTAATGTCTTTTTCCGTTTTGTTTTTTGTTTTACATAGAGCAGATGTTCACAAACTGCCCCACAAATGGTACTTTCCGGTTCTTGAATACGGTACATTTAGGAGTCATGACTCTGCTGTTTTTTTTGTTTTTTTTTGTTAACTTGGCATAGTGGATGCTGTGCTTTGGTAAAAACATCACAGTGCCTCATATTTTATGGGGCCTCGGCGAATAGGGAAACGGACAGCAGCGACATATCCGACAGACTCCAACACGAGTGATCTGGCAAGAGCCAAGGATGCTTAAGCCCTGAATGACAGGCAATCAGAACAAACGTAACATGTCTGCACCCTCCTCTGGGACATAAACAAACTATGGAGCCCAGCTTTCTTGGCTGCAGATTTTAAAGAAGTAGAAAATGTATATATAACTTGTCCAGTGATCCAGAAATTCCGTGCATGTCGTGTACTGCTTGACCCCAAGGTCCGATTTGTTCAAAGAGACTTTTTCTTGGCATGGAGTTCTCCTGGAAATTGTACTCTCCTGGGGTAGAGAAATACATAACAAGAATTTACAAAAAAAACTAAAACAAAAATACATTTTAACACACTGTCTATCGAAGTCGTCTTTTTAAGAACAGGAAAAAATAGCACCACACACTGCACATAAACATCCAAACATCTGATTGTAGCTTATCTATTTCTCATTCACTGCACGCATTCTACCTCACAGCCTGATTTGTCTCCATGTCAGTCTTGCGGTTTGTGTCGTCATTGTTTGCTTATTTGCTTGCTTTTGAGAAGACCAAACGAACATAAACCTTTAACCTATCCACCCTTCCGGAAAAAATATGGGCACCTCCAATAATTTACCGTCGGGATACTTCTTGTTACATATTCCGCCCTGCAGTCCTTTAAGACACCTGCACACTTATCTACAGTTGTGAGCAAAGGTTGGCATCTGAACACAGAGTCAGGCCACATAACAAGGGCCCCTGAAGTTTTCTGGGCGATTAAGAGCCCGACAGAGTTGTGATAATTCTGCCTAGGCCTGAGCCTGACACAGTGGTTTTCCAGTTGCAGGAAACACACACACTGAGCCTTAACTCACTGAGCCACACACCCCTCTTGAAATCACTGCTTCATATACCTTGTAGTGCTTGCCATAGTTGAGAACTTCGCACTTCCAGTGAAAGATGCACAGCCATCAAAAACAGCTGCCTGCGTTTTTTCTTCTTTTTTTTTCTTCCTGTCAGACATCCACACATTAGTGTTCTATAAATAGCACCATTATTGCACAGGCCAGGCAATTACACCATGGCCGCACATCCACACAAGCAGGTCCCCTGCGTGAAAAATGCTCCCACTGAAGAAATGAATCCGTTGTATTCTGTTTATCATGTGCTTCAGGTTTCTGACAAGGGTATGGTCTCCCAGTCTGGAAAATGCTTACGCCTTGCAGCAAAAAAATAAAAAATTAGCAGTGATGAAAGAAAATGGCCCCTTTTTCCCACAGTAGGTGGGACCAGTGATTGACAGAGCGTGGCAGTTATTGCCGTCGTGAGTTTTGAAACCTCTACGCTCCTGTCACCAGTTTTCTAGTGCGAGGCGAACGCCACTGACACTACGAGGTCTATAAATGGTGTGCGGGAGCAGTTCTTTCCTTGAAGCATATTATATAACGGCAAGCTTGTCGTGCTCCTGTAATGACGGTTTCTGTCATTCACCCCTTCGGTATAATAGAGCGGCCGGAACATTAAAGGCTGAGCCTCGCGTGGGCTGGGGCAGTAATGCCTGCAAACATTCTGTGGTATTATTTCTGATTAATTCTACAGGCCCTCTGTGTTACGTGTTCCTCTGTGCGAAGTTCTGAATAGCTGGAAATCGGAACATTCTTTGTGTTTCTACACTCTTCTCTAGGGATGTAAACAAACTATGGGGCCCAGCTTCCATGATCACGGATTTTAAAGAGGGGCTGAAGATTTCTGGCGCAGTTGGCACGGTTTGCATCCTGACCATCCGCTCGCACGTAATGCGTCGGCTCCTAATACGTGGTCAGACCTTCGAACTTGCATGTCGTGACATCGACAAAATAACGGCTGCTTTATTTTAACACATATGTAGTAAGACCTTTTAAAGAGTTATTCTAGCAGTTTAGGGAAACTTTGGCAAGTACGAAATACAAATATGCGTATCCTTTACAAGGTCTTTTTGTATAAGTTGGTCCTTATTGCATATCTCATCCGTCATTTATAGATGTGACAGTGATTCCCTTTTAGTGGTTTGGCAAGATATTTGACATCTAAGCCTGAAAAACATTCTTTTGGCATGGATGGGTAATTCCGAGCACTTTGGCTGCAGTAGTTCTGTTAGTGTCTCGGAGTAGTATTGTCGTGTATTGCAGGGAATTTGTATTTGAATATTTATAGTTTTTGGAACATCTTCCATTTGTGGCTATTCTACACGACTGAAATGTCTCAAAGACACATGTTGCACATTCCGCTTATTTAAATAGTTCTCAATGGGAACGAGATCTGTGCGAGTTTGCGGCATAGCTGTAAACATTAAGTATGAATCTGTGGTGTATCCCCCCCCCCCCCCCCACCCAAAAGTTGTTTTCTTTGGAAGGTTTCTCTGCTCAGTCAGTTCACTTTCGAGGCACGTTTGGGAACATCGGCCTTGACGTAGATTTGATTAAGAGTCATGGGCGATTAGCCTGACGACCAGTGTATTGCTGGCCTTCGCTGGCGCTGCAGCGGGTAAATGGGGAGAGCGTACCGGGAAATGGGAGCTTCGCAGATTAGAGCGTCAGTCTGATGAGAGCAGAGGGCCTGGTGTGGAGTGTGTGAGTGTGGGGAGGGCAGGTGACATCAGCAGGAGAGTGGGAAACGATCTTTTCACAGGAGCGGCGCAGACAGCAGCAGCCTCACACACACACACACACACAAACACACGTGCGCTTGCACGGACGCACTCATACGGACAACGTGCCTGGCAGAGGAGGTGCCGTGGTCGCCTCTATCTGGCGCTGCACGCTGAGGATTCTGACACACGCTGTAAGCAAAGCCCTGCCTGTCAACACTGGACTTCAGGGCAGAGCCACAGAGCAGTACGAGCTGTGGCTCTGAGCCGCGACTGCGACCACATCGCCGGTGGCCTTAATTGGACAGCAGGTGAGTGGAATGCCGATCTCTGTCGCCGTCGTGCTAGTGTGGATGGCCGCTCCTTTTCCACTGGAAGTGAAGCACAGCTGGCTTCATCAGTTGTTTATCCGGCGGGACCACAGTAAGCTGCCTCTGTTTAGATACATTGTGCCGTTTCATTATTTCAGAGGCGTCACCCTCGTACACGAACCTGCTGCTGCCGCTTCTTCAAATTGCCCCGGGGGCGCCGGGGGAGCTTGTCATGCCGTGTTTGTGAAGCTACTTTCCCGTACGGCACTGCATTCATCCTAGACGCTGTGATGCTTCGTGCCTTCAAACAGCAGAACCTGTTTGAGTTCGGTTTTCCCCAAAAGCCCAGCTTAAGAGGCAGTCAGCGGCGTGTATTTTATTTGTTTACGAGAGATATTCTGAACAAATGGGGAGAAAGCGGACTAATAACACATACTAAAGCGAAGTTCTTGGAAAGCGTGATGGTTATATGTGGTGTAATACATTTCTCCCTTTTACAGATTGGAGGGCAATTAGATTGTGGGAGGAGTGGGTCACGATTCCAAGAAGAGTTCACAAAATAACCAACACGAGAGTCCTCTATGACAGCTAGCTGGTCAAGGGTCCCGGTGATAGTCCTTCCACCATACTCTTCAGCTAGGTGCTTAACCAGTAAAATATTCAGCGGCATGAATGACCAAATCACTACTGGGCTGCAGAATATAAGAGCTATTAATGCTTGTAGACCGTGACACAAAACAATGCACTGACAAGATAGGATGAGCTGAGGTCAGCCGAGATGAGATAAGGTAAGACAAGATAAGATAAGGTAAGATAAGATAAGATAAGATAAGATAAGGCAAGATAAGATAAGATAAGATAAGATAAGATAAGATAAGATAAGATAAATTTGCTTGATCTCGGGGGGAAATTCTTGTGAATACAGCAGCAAGGTAATATAGTGCAGACAAACAAAACAAAGATGCAAAACAAGATAGGTGCAGACAGTACACATTGTGCAAGCACAGACACAGAACTCACCAGAATATCCTGAAAAGGAACATTAAGGACATAAATCGATGTAATAAAAAATTAATTAACATGCAGTGTATGTGCAATAAAATAATAATAATAATAATAATAAACCAGATAACACCCAACTTTGAATATTGCAAACACGGGCAGCTTCCTGATGTGTACCAGCTGTGGTGGAGGGCGGCATGCCAGGAGGAGGCACTGTGGTGCCAGTTGGCGGCAGGCAGGAGCGACCCCGAGTAGTGTACACTGTGGTGGAATGAGCCGGTGGCCAAAAACTGTCTAAGACGGCGTCCCATGGAGTGGATGGACAGAGTAAAATGTTTACTCTAAAGTCAGGACACTGCCAATGGTAAGATGTAGTGTTCAAAATGAACTGACTCTTGGGGTAAGGGGGGGGGGGTTCCTTTAAAATCATGATGAACTAGTATGATATAATATTGCCTTTGGGGGTCCAGGATACTCCCAGACACCCTTCATTTAAAACTACGGTTGCATGTACATGTACATGGTAGACCGAGTAAATGTTCTATGAATGCATGGTAAAGGTGCACTGAATGTTCTTTGAAAGCACTATAAAGACATAAGGAAGGTGCAGTTAATGTAACATATTACTGGAGAGACACTATAATAACTCTCGACCTGGTGGTTGGTGGATGAACCACACAGGCTGAATGGTGCAGGATATAAGGTGCATATTTTGGCTATAAGCTTTAGATTAGCAGTGTTAAGCTGGTTTTATGAGGCTGGGGCTAGGAAGGAAGAGGAAAATATCACAGACAGATCTGAGCACGCAATGAGCAAAGGCAGGAGCCCCGAGCCCTGAACGGACTGGACAGGCACTCCACAGATTGGACACCTTCACCCCCTAACATCTCCATTCACTATTGATCTTGGTTATATTTTGTTGTGATGAGATTTTTTTCAGAGTTTACAGCCTCTTAGTAACTGATTGTTAACAATTAATTTAATTATTAATTGTTATTAATTTAATTATTAGTTATTAGAAGTCAGCTATGCCTACTGGGAATTAAACTGGGAAACACTGGATTTCCTTAAACAATAAAATTCTCTTTTAATATATAGGTGGATGAAATAAAGGGATCGCTAACATGAACAAAATATGACAGAAAATGGGAGAATATAAGTCTTCACCATGAACTTAAATTCTAGAACTTATCTTAGGAGATTCAAGCAACATACAGTAGTGATTATGAATAAACAGTATTTTTTTTACTTTTATGAGGATCCCACATAAAATAAAGTTTATTCAGTGATGTTTTCATGCAGTGAACTGTATCCATTTTATATATGCAAGCCCGACATGACACAATCATAGTGGTTTGTTATGCTACAAATCAAATGTCCTCTTCATTTCAAAATCTGTTTCAGGAACATAGTTCGCCATGACTGAGATGCATTGGATCTGGCAGAAAAAGGCTTCAAGGCCTGACAAGTTGGCAGAACCAAAATGTAGATGAATTGATGTGGGGAAAAACTGACTTCACATTCATCTACCTTGTGAAGATTTTTATCATTGTGAGAATCACTCTGGTTAGGTTTGCAAACAGAAGCGCATGTTGCACAGGGAGGTAATGTAACACTGGCATGTAGCACAGAGTAACCTGTAAACATGCCCCCCCCCCTTTCATGTTTACAGGGATGTGCTGGGATGCAAAATAAGCATTAAGTTCAAATTTACACTCTTGGAATTTATAGAGCATAACAAGAGAGGGCTGGGGCATCTAGGGTTGGACAGGTTTACCGGTGCTGACAGAGAACAGAGCATATCAGTTTATATTGGCAAACATTAATGAGAGACAAACGAAATGAATCAAGTCAGCTGACTCTGCCAGCTAAGGTGGCCTTCCAATAACCAACAGGTTCATTACAGTCGGTTACAGGCCTTGGAAACACTGCACTCCAGCTTAAGTGTAGCTCCTGGAACTTCAGCAAAGAAACCTTACTTCACAGGTTCAGTTCCTGAACTTCCGTTTGTGATACATTTCTTAGGGAGATCTTGGGTTGGGTGTTTTGCGTGTGCTTTGGTCCATGGCTACATGATGGTTGTCAGGAACAGGGACACACAATAAGATACTACATTTGGGAACCTCGGTGAGCCGGACAGAGGCAAAGAAAGACGGACGTATGAATCATCTTCGCACCTTTAGTATGAGAGTCTTGTAGACTGAAAGAGGGTTTTGTAGCGAAGGGTTACGCTACAAAGGGGAAGAAAAGATATGAATCACATGAGACACTTGCATAAGCCAGGTGTAATGCCAGAGATCCTCAGCAGAGGAGGAGACCAGGATCTGCGGCTTGTGAGACTGTACCATCGGAGGACGGTGAGCTTCACAGAGATTGGTGACACAAGTCTGTCACCTGTGAATACCAGCTGTACACTATAGTTTTGGATATTTGAGACAGCTATCAAGCTAAGTCACAGTAACTGATTATTAAATCGAATATTCATAATGATGATGAGCATAATGAAGGTTCCAGGATTTTTATTTGTCATTGTGCAAGTGGTTTACACAAGTACAATGAAATGTATTGGTAGACTTCATAATGACATAAAAAACATACATATATACATACAAACATAAATATTTAACACAACAATAAACATAGTATTACATGAATACTAAAGAAACTGTAAACAGGACTGCTGTCAGGCTTATATTTTTGGAGGGGGGGTTAGGTTTAGCCCTCCTAAAAATGCTTTGTAGCCCCCCTCCCACCATCCTCCAAATAAATGTACATTTAAGTCACTAATAGCTTTCTATATTACAAATAAGTATGCTCTCTCCCCCCCAGCAAAGACCCAGCCCCCCTATCTATTCATCTGTAACTACGGCTCTGGGAATATATATACAGATATTTACTAGGATTACATCAATAAATATGCTGTATAACATATTGCACTGTTAATCAGCTACGACTGATCACATTTAGCTCAAAACAAAAAGTATTGCATAACAATTTTTTTTTTTTTGCACAGCAAACTCAGAAAGGAACAGCTTTCACCATGGCGGATGTTTCCATAGCAGTAGCAACACGCCTACAGGGTGATCACAAGTGGGCCCGGCCTTGAGACGTACACACCCCGGCATGTGTCTACGAAACAGCATAACGAAGCTGTCACATTAGTATCGCATTTCTTGCACATTCTTACAGAATCAGACATTGTCATTTCTGGGCCCGTAAGACAGGTTAGCCTGCTAGGGTACGCTAGGCAGGGATATGAGAAGTTAAACAGCTTCATACTCGCGTTACACTTGTAATTCCTCGCAGCGTATACTGTGAATATTCTGCCAATGAATACCAGACAACCTTTTGTATTGCTTTCAACAGAAAAACATCCCCCCCTGAGGCTCTCGCTATTATATAGTTATTTTAAATTAATTATCGCGCCCAGCCCCTTCACAAAAGAGCCACATTGGGCCACGATTGTGTTAACACACGTGATATATTCCATCCAATAGTTTTGTCTTTATTTTTCCCCTGCCGCCATAGATGTATGATATTTGGAAATGTGATTTAGTGACTGTGGGTATCACTGACATGCAGCCGTAACTAGAGACTGCAGTTGAATCCATTTTGTGTTCTGCTTGGTATGTTATACAGCCATTTTGTGCAGCTTTCTGTCACCTTTATGGGTAAACACCACATATTGTAGAGGCCTTTGGCCCCCTGCCATATGTGCAAATAAACATGTTTAACTGGGAGGTGTCACCGGATGGCTTTATGTGGTCGTCTTTGGATACATAACAGTCCTGGGTTGAGTGTGGGAAGAGCTGGTCGATGCGCTTTTGTGTCTCCAGGCTGGAGGTTCCACCTGCCGCCGGGGGGGGCTCTTTTTGCATTACAGAGAGGAGCAGGACTGAGGTGATGTGAAATAAGAGAAGTCCTCCAACATGACCAACCCTGAGAAGTGGGTCACCCTGAGTCCGGCGGAGTTTTCCCAGCTCCAAGAGTACGCGCAGTGTAAGTGTGACTTTCCTCAGATGCTCTTCTCTTACTCTTGGCTTTGTGAAATCTCATAACTCTACAAGGGCATCTCTTCAGACCATAAAACATACTTCTTTTCTATCCAATCAAAATTTTCCTCAGGCTAGCCGAAACTGAAATAGACACATAGAAACCTCATCTTATTATATAAGTTCAAGGGCCCAACAGAAAAAAAAATTGCCTTTGAAACTGAAATAGATTGCAAGGAGTGTGAAAGTCGTTTGTTTTTAATAGTTTTTGGTTTGTTTTATTTATTTATTTTTTGCTTATTTTTGAGTTATTTAGGAAGTGTGGTGTATATGTAGCGTCAGCATTTTCCCTATTAAAATAGCTTCTTTTCTCATCATAAATGTTCACAGACACATTATTAGTGCCTTATCTGCCCAAGCCAATAGCTTTGCGGAGCCTTAGTAATTCCCACTGTTATTGGCCAACCGATGTGCTGGTCAGGGCCTAGCATGCGTGCAATACTATGACCGCACAGTCAAGCCTTTCATGTAACTGTACATTCCAGAAATTAAATGATGATAAACTGATTTTAATTCATTCAAACTAACTTGAATTGAAATAACAGCTGCACAGAATTTCCATTGGATGTATCAGACATCAGTTACTGGTTTCCATTAAATGTGTAACCTACCTGAGGTTAATTCCTAAACAGTACAAACTGCTGCCTCAAACCAAAAATCTAATTGATATATGGATAATCTGTCTTACAGTACTTGTGTACACTTATCCCTTCTATCCGTTCCTGTATTACATGAGTTGTTCTTGGCTCTTTTTGACTGGACCTCAAGCGACTGCCTGCAAAGCAGTTACAGTACTGCAGTTACGGTGAAACCCAGAAGAGCTGAGAGGAATGTTTAACTTGGCCATAGCGTCGCTCACACTGATTGCTCTGTGCATTGCAGCCGCACCGTACAGCTGTCTGACAGCAGCCGTCAAGCTGCCTCTGATTGTCTCCATGCTGGAGACTGAATGAAAGGGCCGTTTATGTAATAGCGTTCCTCTGAGCCGTCTGGGTTTCACTGAAGCTGAGGTACCAGCAGGTTAGGAAACTTCCCATCCCTGGAGGAGTGACTGAAAGCTTTCTTCCACTCTCAGTTCTCAACCTGCTCTCTCTGTCTTTCTCTCTCTCTCGCGCGCTCTCTGCTTTGTAATTATTTTTTATAATAAGCATGAATTAAGCCATGAATCACATGAAGAATTTCACTGGAATTCCACACTACTCCCTGTAAATAATGCATTGAAATTTCAAAGTGTTTCTGGCATTTTTTCTATAAAGCGTTAACAATAACCATATAGCACATGCTGTGTGATTCTCCAGATATGAGAGTGAGGGTGTGTAGACTAGCCTTCACAGAGCTGCCATTATAACTGCCTGCCGATGGTCAGACATCTGGAGTCTGCCTTCAAACCGTCACCTGCCTGTCGTTCTTCCGCAAATCCACATATGATCCTCCTCCTTTCGCCTCTCCATCGCTCCCTCAGTTACTCGTGTCATTGGCCCTTCTCATTGTCGGCTTTTAGCCTGTTGTCATTTTAGTCCTTGTCTCAGTTCCCTCAAAAACCATCCTTCATCTGGCACACAGCAGACCTTCAGTCCCAGCTGCCGAAGACTTAAATAACATTTAAAGTGTTGATATGGTCAAATTGAACCTCTGAAATGTTCTTTAACTACCTGCTCTCCTATGTAGAAGATAATCTATTGACACTGTTTGTATTTAGATTCCACCAAAAAGCTGAAGGATGTTCTGCAGGAATTTTATGGTGATGGACTGCTGGCCAAGTACAATCCAGAGGAGGTAATATGCAACCTTCAACTTAATCTGGCTGTCAATGGGTTACTTATTTAGTGGGTACTGTGAACCACATAACATCCTGTGATTTTGAATTGCATTGAATTATAGCTGTTGGTAAAATTACTGATTTGATTAATTATGTAAAAAAGTATACAAGCACTGGCCATTTTTATTAGATACACATAACCTGTGCCGGATAGAACCCAACTTTGCCTCCAGATGCAGTTCAAGGGTGGATGAGGTGTGTGTTCAGAGAAGCCTTCCAGCAATCGCTGTTATTCAGTGTGATACTTTTTCACTCATGGCCTTCCTGTTACCTGTAATGAATCTGGGCATTCTGGATATTTTTTGTTCATCACACATCGTCTGCAAACTATAGATATCGCAGCGTGTAATAATCGCAGGACGACGGCAGCTCCTGAGATGCTGGATGCGCCGGATCTGGCATCAACATCCATGCCGCATTCAAAACCACTGAGATTTCACGTCTTAGCTGCTCCAGTTCTTAGCCAAACAATACCCGCATCTCTCCAGCCTTCAGTGGGCTGAGCGTTCAGCTGCAGCCACATGGTTTGCTGTTCAGAGGAGGAGACTGTCTACCTAATAAAATGACCGCTATAATAAATAAAAGGTTTTTGTCATGGTGCATCTGTTCTAAACAACTCAAACAAAAGTGTCTCAGCAGGTACAACAACTACTTAACTGTATATTAGATACACTTCCATACTGTACAATACAGTCATACTTCTACTTCCTGTCATTCATCAAATTTCTTACTTTCCTTTACCAAACGCTACGTAGAAGCAGGACATACTCAATCAGGTAATGTAATTTGTGTGATTCATTACATCACCTGCTAAACCCTGTGTCACGTGCACTTTAAAATGGGCACTTTCCGATGTCTTCTTAAGGACATCGACTTCGAAGGCTTCAAGCTCTTCATGACGACCTTCTTGGAGAACGAGCTCACGGAGGGCTTCTGTCAGCAGCTCTTCCTGTCGTTCAGTGACAAGGCCGCCAAACCCAGCCCATCCGCTCCCGATAGGTCAAAAGTCACTGGTAATTATCTACCATGCTCGTGATATAGCAGTACTTACTAAACCAGTCCTCAGGGTCACCTTGAAGGTCCACGGGAGCTAGGGTGTGAGTGGGAGAGCAACAATGCAGACCATGCAGGCTAAGAAACACTGAGCTACTATGTCTGAGTAGTAAGTGTGAGATTTTAGGATCAACAGAGCAGTGCTAAATCAAAGACTTATTACTGCTGTATGGCAGAGAACAGACATCACTTAGCAATATAATCATGGGTTCAAACATTGGGGTAAAATACTTCTGAAAGCCTTCACGCTAACACCATTTACAGTGTGATGTAGTGTTTTTTAAACTGTTGTCTTTTAAGTCATACTGCCATACTCTGTTGGAAGGTCCCCAGGGGGTATATTTGATGACAGCAGGATTTTTTGCACACCCCCCCCCCCCCAGAAATAATAGGGCATTCAGTCTATTTTGTCACTACTGCCGTGTAAAATAAATTATATTTGCTACTACTGTGGTTTAAAGGTTGTTAATGAATATTAAAGTGCTTTTTTATTATTTCTCAGGTATCAAACTCATCAAAGGTAACTCCACTCCCCAGAAGGTCCCTCAGTTTCTGAGGATGAATTCCCTGGACACAGTCAAACTGAAAGACATCGTATGTTACTTGTCCCTGTTGGAAGGCGGGCGACCCGAAGACAAACTTGAATGTGGGTATACAACGTTTGTTTTATTTTATTTTATTTTCTTTACTTCCCCATGCTGAGTGGTAACACAGTGTTGCTGTGGTTTGTGTAGTTCCCTGGTGACCAGGGCATGATTCCCAGCCCTGTCTCTGTGGTTTCTCTGTGTCGGGGCAGGACAGATCTGATAGGTGGGCCCGAGATTTTCACAGAGGGCTGTTAGCCGTGGTTAAAGTTGTTGGGGTTGGATAAGCATATGATCTGTAGCCAGGCCCCTGAGATGGACCAGGCTTATTTATTTAATGCTTTTATAAAAAAAAAAATAATAATAAAATACAGTGTTCTTGCTGAGTGACATTTAGGGGCTTATTTAGGGGTCATGGCCCACAAATGCCCCCCCCCATGATGCTGACTCTGTGTTCTCCCCGTATTCTTCTGGGGTTTCCTCTGGGTTCTCCGATTTCCCCCCACAGTCCAAAAACACACTGCAAGGTAAACTGTAGGTGCCAAAGGTGTGTGTGCTCTGTCTGGTGCCCTTTTTTCCAGGATAAGCTCAAGACCTGAATGACCTGAAAATGAATGAATAAATTGTTATTGGTGGCTCAGTGGGCTGTACTACTGCCTTGTATGCAGTAGGTGTGTAACTTGCTCATGCTCTCTTTGCGGGCGATTTCCTCATTTCTTTCAGTGTCCTGCAGATCTCCAATGGCTCCCCCAATTCCTTCCCGCAGTCCAAACACATACAGTTATGTAAACGGGTCACCCTAAGTCGGTGTTTCCCAATCTGCTACTCAGGGACCCACATTCAGTCCATGTTTTTGCTCCCTTCAAACTCCCTGCCGGACACTCCACATTTTTCCTACCAGGAGCTAGAGGGAGCAAAAACGTGGACTATCTGTGGGTCCCTGTGGAGTGAATTGGGAAACACTGCTCCAAATTGTCTGTTGTGTGCTTGCCGGTGCTGCCCAGGTCGGGCTCCGGACTCTCCTCTGTCCCTGTATTAGATAAACAGTTGGAAAACAGATTGGTGATTTATGCTTATTTGGAATGTATTGTAAAACAAAGGGCATTTGGGGAACCACTCAGGAATAAATGTCCATAGTTTTGTTTTCATAGATGATAAATCCGTATATGATTATTTACACTAAATATTGCATTTTCACAGCATATGCGTTTATATTTCCAACCTTTAGCCAGAATTTCATGCATAAACCAATTTATTGAAAGACAAAATATTTGTTGAGCACAGTAAGACTGAATTTAATCCTTAATTTAGGTAATATAGTTTTAAAAAAAAGTCTAGCCAGCAGATTCTTAAGGGGAATGTGCATAATTAATTCCACTTAAAAACAAAAATAATAAATGTGCGTCCACCGCCATCACAATGGCGTATGAACAGCGCTACCCGCTGGGCTTAATCTTGCCCTGTACGGTATTTATAAAACTGCAAACTGCAGAGAAGGAACCAGCTCTTTCAACAGTAGGGGGATTAATGCCTCCAAAGGCCTTTATTGAGTAGTGTTGCCGCAGCCAATTTGTACGGCTGTGGGGAAACGCACGGATGGTGATAGCAGGTAGAATGGCTGGGGGTATTTTTTTTATCCCAGTTGACGCATCTTGCTGATGTGCAATTTTCAGCACTAGTTTATAATGAGCCACAGGAGGCCCAGAATTTGCAGGGTAGCGAAAAACTTTACCCCCCCCCCCCATCCACTTTTTCATCGTATGTCTGTTTATTGTAACGAGAGGCACTTAACAAGTAGATTTCACATGCATCCTTCCTGGCACCGCAAATCCAAATAATTGTAAAAAAAAAACAAAACAAAACAGGTGTCCAGATGATGCAGACTTTCTCGCAGGTTGCAAACGAATCGTGTGAGATTTTGCCGCCGAACCGTGATCATTATTTCGTCTCTGGGTCGCTTGTTTCTTTGCGTTACAAAGAGTGTATTTTATTTCCAGGTATAAATGTGCTGATAAGTGACGTTGCTCATGCTTTGTTATAAAACAAGCATCCGTGCACACAGTAGAATTACATGAAGATTTTTTTTTATAATAAACATTTTTTTTACATCCTATATCACAGGTCTACAAAAAAATTCATTTGCCAAGGTTTTTTGAATGGATTTAGGGTATTTTGTAGGTGCTGAATTAAAAATACACATTACATTGGTTCTAGTTTTTGAGATAATGCATTCCTCCAGTGCAACTTGTGTGTGATAACAAATGCAAGAGCTTTTGTGTCTTTGGTCTTGCAGTGTCTTGAAATGAAATGAAGGATATAGAGTTGAAGGATAGTCTTAAAATAAAATTAGAGTTAAGTTCACATGTGCGTGTTTGCATGTTCATTTATTGCTGTTGTACTCTGGTGGTGAATGTTTACCCAGATCAAATCTGCCAAGTCCTTCCAAAGGAAGGGCATCATGGGAACAGCTGTCTGGTATTTAGCCAGAAATGCTCCTGATAGAGCCATGAAAAAATGTATTTTGGCCAGAAGAAGGGGATCCATTCGGGTTTCACAAATGCAGTGAAAAGAAGGTATCCCTGGGTTTTTCACCTATTTTGACTTCACCAAGTCCACATATTTCACAATAGAGGGCCAGACTTCCAATGCTCATTTGACAGCTGGCAAATTTTGAGTCACTGATGGTCACAGAAAGGTAGAGGGAATCTTGAGGATGATGTTGCAGCTGTGAAGTCCTTTCTTCTGGCTGGTGCAGAGTAGAAAAGAAAACGTACTGCTTTGAGCATTTTCTCCACCATCCACACTTCAAAACCAGTCTTGAATGAGTTGTGAAGGGTATGCAGGCCACAACTTCCTACAATTACTAACTGTGCCCCAGCAAATTGCTCACCACAGTGTGAATCATCAATGGACGTATAGGAGTGATGTCGGCTAACCGTTTGCGAAGCCCATAGCACTTCTGCTTTCAGTGTGTCGGTTGAGGAGAATATACTGAAGGGGTTGCCTGTCGTGGGATTTGGACACACTACCAAAGCGGGTGTAGGCTGTAGAGGTTGTACTTGCAGGACTAGCGAACAACTGAATGGGGACAGTCGTTGTCCGACTTTTAACAAAACGCTTTGTGGCACCAAAATCACTACATACCAGTGTATTCCTCACGATTAGCAGCAGAAGCTGGAATCTACCCCGCTAGTAATTTGTCGTTCTAGGAACATTTACAGAACGTTATGATTAAGATATGGATGCGTTCAAAGTAGCTCCCTAGAATGTAATCCCATTTCTGCGACTACTACTACAACTAAGAATGACGATATAAAAACAAGCGAAAGACATGAGACAGCAGGCAGTAACACTGATGCTTTACACCTCAGAGGTCAAGAGTTCAAGAATGGATGGTGTGCTGACAGCAAATAGATATGGGCCATTTGTAAAGTAATATTTTATTATAGAAGAATATTTTTCAACATTAATTAAAGGATGTTAAGGTAATAAGGTTATCCCGCTGATGTAAAGACAGATCCTTTGTTATAATCTAAGTCATGGAAACGACGTTTCGGTAACGTTACAGTTCCCTGCCAACTGCGAGAAAAGCTTCACATCGCTTTGCTAAAGTTCTGGGAACATTTTCTGGTAGCTGGGATAAGTTTGGTGTGAATATTGGGAGGAATGGTGCCAAATGTAGAACCTTACTAAGATTTGTGTTTCTTGTGACCGGGACTGTCAAACATCGCAGCAAATCTCAGCTGCTTTATCTAATTCATGTCACCCCTGCAGCTGCCAAATGCTGCTTGTGCTGCTGTTGTAAACAGGTTATTTTAGATATGATGTCTCAGAGCACTTCAGTGAGTCAGTGATGTGAAGCTGTTTATTATCAAGCTCCAGAAAGCATGATGTCCATTCAGTGATGTCCTTGGACACCGCATCACAACACAACAGCCCTGCAAGTCTGACAATTAACAAAGATCCGTGGAAAATATCAGTATCGGCGACCTTTTATCTTTAGCCCATCTGAGGGCCCACGTGAGCGTGCTGCTTATACCAGCGTATCGCATCTCCTCTCTAGTATCTGAGCTGTCTGTTTCCATGGTGATGCAGCAGCGTCGCACAACAGCGGGCACAGTGGTGCAGCACAGTCTGTGTGAACTACTCATCTGAAATATCAAACACTCTATTCGCCTTTTGAAGATGTCTGTTCCTCTGTGTACCTTCTGATGTGCTACAGATGAAACTCCTCCCACTTTAAAAAAAAGTCATTTCTGCTTTAAAGTGCAGACTATGTACCTAAGTGCAAAATGTTATGGCAGACCTGCAGTCCTCAGGGACCAATTGGAATTAGTTACAACATAAACAGCTAATGACACTATAATATGCAACATTCCATTTTGATCATTCAGTTTAAAATAATCTAAAATAAAATAAGCTAAATAATACAATTAAATGGTGTTATGTTTTTTACACGCCGATTTTTTTCTTAACGTTCTGTAACATTTGTCTTTATAGTTATGTTCCGCCTGTATGATGCCGATGGAAATGGCTCTCTGGATAGCTCGGTAAGCTTTGCAGTCATTCACTATATACTGATTCACATGCTGATACCTGCACTCTCCCATAGACTACTGGTGCTGCGCCTTTCGCTTGTGACCAAATATCAATGTGCCATGATAGTAGCGAATCACAGGACTAGCGATGGATTTGTGTCTGGATTTGTGAAGCTCTAATGCTGTGTGTGTGTGTGTGTTTTAATGTCATCCACTCTTTGATTTATTTATACCATTTGCAAATGGTAACAAACGGGGAAACTCAGCGTCATCAGACCTCGTTGGCCATCCCACAGCGAAGGCAGTCATCAACCAAAACATCTATCTTTTGTCTTCTCACATTTTTTGTCAGTCATTACTTCACCAAAGCATTCCAGTTTAAAAAGTGTAACTGCTGGTTTCATTTTTCTTTAGGAATTGGAACATATCATCTCTCAGATGATGCATGTTGCAGAATATCTCGAATGGGACGTCACAGAGCTGAAGCCAGTAAGTAGAAGATGATGTTATTATGTTCTGCATTTTACATTATTTAGTATTCAGATGCCTTGCGCCATATCTTCAGGGATAAGCTCTGGACCCCCACGACCAGAAGTGGATAGTTCAGGTCCAGAAAGTGAAAATCCAGACCAAAATTTTGTTTCAACCAATAAGTTCAGTATAAGGAGTCACATTTAGAGAGTCTGAGTGCTCAACTGATTGATTGTAGCAAAATCTTGGTTTGAATTTGTACTTTCTGGACCTGAACCATCCACCTCTGCATAGAACAAGCAGGTATAGAAGATGGATGGATGAATGGTGTATTGATGTTAACTAGGGCAGTGTGATGGGTGGTAGCACTATTAGCTCACACCACCAAGGTTTGGGTTTGATTTCTGTTCCCATCTGTGTGTGTGTGGAGTTTGAAGGTTCTCTCCATTTTTTGCTGCGATTTCCTTTGGGTGCTCTGGCTTCTCCATGCAGTCCAAGTGAGAGCAGTAGCTGGACTGGTATCTGATTCAGTTTAACTTTAAATTCCTGGGGGAGTCACCAGACTGACAGTAACCATGTACTGGGCACATTATTCTGGAAGATGGAAGGATGACTGCATGGATGGATGGATGGATGGATGGGCGGGTGGATAGATAGATAGATAGATAGATAGATAGATAGATAGATAGATAGATAGATAGATGTGAACAGTATTGAATGTAATTTAATAGATAGATGTAAACAGATGCTGAATATTATTTAAATGATTGATGCCTGTGATAATTTATGTAGATCCTACAGGACATGATGCAAGAAATTGACTATGATCAGGACGGCACGGTTTCTCTGGAGGAGTGGATCCAGGGCGGCATGACAACCATCCCCCTGCTTGTGCTGCTGGGGCTGGAGACAGTAAGCTTTCTGCAAATTAACAGAGCTACTCCTGCATACATAATTGCTTATTGTTCCTGATTTGACAGATGCAAGGTTTTTTTTTATTTTTTATTAAAGACTGGCTATTTCAGATAGCCAAATAAATAATACAAGAATATTTTTGAACAAGAAAACGAACATTAAACATTCTCAATCTGTTGTTTCACTGTTATTCTGGGCTTAAATTTGATTTCTTCACTTGCTCTCTAGTTGCTCACAAATTACTCACTGCCATGTTTACAGTATTCGTAGCATGGTATTTGCATTACAGTTATTGCCCTGTCATTGATTATTAATCTCCAGGTCTTTCCGGAGGCATTACTTCATGCTAAAAGGGTGTCTTTGTTGTATGTCACCTTTGGGATAAAGTGGATCCACTGAATACCTGCCTGACAAAAGCCTAAGTAATATCAATCCTCACCTGATTGATTGTGGTTTTTGGGAGCTATGGCACCAAGCCATTAGCAAGGAACAGTTAGCCCATTTTAATCAGTAATTATAAGTATTGATAAATCAAACTCTTGATAATAATTATGTATTTTTTGTCTATTTTTAGAACAGCTGATAGCAAGTTATAACAAATACTGTAACAGAATATAATATATATATATATATATAACACGAGCACGAGATATTTTTAATTCCTTCACCAAAAAACTAAACCATAAGGTAATTTTTTGACATTAAAAGCAGCTTAAAGTGTAGTTTATCAGTTCAGCCACAAGAGGGAAATAGTGGGCCGTGTAAAATAATCGCGAGCCTGGCCAACACTATGTGAAAACCCAGCTAACAAACAGTACAGGCGTAGTAATTGAGGCTATGTCCACATTTTTGTATGCGTACATCTATAAAGGTTCGTTTGAAGTTTGTTTAAGCTTTGCTATAATATAAGAGTGAAATATAGTTAAACTTGTCCTTGAAATAGTTTCTCAACTAGTAGGTCATGACCTAATTGGGTTGCAGGAGTGTTTTCATTGGGTGCCTTAATATGTAGATAAAAAATGTGTTTTTTTTCTTGTCAGAATTTTTTTTTTAAGAATGATCCGTCAGCAGCAGAGACATTGTGGTGCTGTGGCTGCACTACATTCTGTTACTCTATTACTGTACTGTTACTATTTTACTGGTTTACTGTACTATTTTAGTCTATACCTTCTATTTTATTTTTTGGAGGGGGGGGGGTACATTTGGTTCAAAATTTTAAAAAATTGTGACTTGATGGCCCAGGAAAAATGTGGGTCCTGAGGTTAAATCACTTTAGAACCACAGCAGATATTTTTGAGAAACTTGACATTTTACTTCCTGGGGATATGTAGAAAATGTCCACAAGGTGGAGCCTTTGCTTAAGTTTATATTTCCAAGTTTTCTTTTTCAGTTTAGTTTTTTTTCTGTTACTCGTTTTTATCACAATCAGTATTTTGTTTCATTTTAATACTCACATAGAATTACATTTTGTTTACCAGGCTAATGGCACAATGAATAAGAACAGACAGCTACTGGAGCCTGATTAGAATGTTAGTTGTTGTTAAATGTCTTCCACAATTAACACTGATGATGGAGTATGCTGATAGCATATGCTATAGAAACTATAAATATTCATGCATATGCTTGGCTGTTCTGTTATTTATTATTACTCTTCTTTTAAATTTGTCGTTGTTCCTTGACAATGACCGCCCCATTGATCATGTCCATTTGATCTTGCTGTCAGAATGTGAAAGATGACGGACAGCACGTCTGGAGGCTGAAGCATTTCAACAAGCCAGCTTACTGCAACCTTTGCCTGAACATGCTGATTGGGCTGAGTAAACAGGGCCTCTGCTGCTCCTGTGAGTATGGCAGCGTTTAATCAGCCTGAAAGTATTTTAATGCCTGTATGTCAACAGGTGCCATTTTGGCCACTGTAAGACACAGTTGTGTTTCTGAAAAGCAACTGGAAAGTTCTATAAGCCCTCCCCTTTATTGTTCTATATAGACCTAGATATAATTTGTTTTCTGTTTCTGTATTTTAGTGACTTCCGCCCACCGAGGACGTGGGTTTCATTCTTGTCCCTGCACTGTGTGTGTATTTGTGTGGACCTATTTTGTTCTTTTCATTTTCTCTAGGTGATCTAGGTTCCTATCATGTTCTAAATGTTGCTTAGTTAAGATGGTAAATTACCCAATGCGTTTGTTTCTTGCTGTTATTGCCCCATGATGGACTGACATCCTGTGTTGGTGCTTTGTCCTGCACTTCCCGGCTATCTGTGACCTAGCATGGGGTTCCAGTTCTCTTGGAAAAAGCACGAATGGATCATGTGTTTGATTTAAAATGAACGGTCGCTGTAATGTGCATCTCGTCCCTTCGCAGTCTGCAAATACACGGTCCACGAACGCTGCGTGGCTAGAGCTCCGCCCTCTTGTATCAAAACATACGTCAAATCCAAGAAGAACACGGAGGTACGTTGGGATGAAGTGTTCAGATATACATGTGTGTGGAACACCAGCGTTCCCCAGAGCTAAAACCAAGGGCTCCTTCACACTTAATGCAGTTAGGAACCAATGTTTGTATCTAAAATAACTAAGAAGAAAATTTGTATCAGGAGTTACTCATGAGTCTCTTTTTTTATGTCATTCTCTCCCCTTCAAAGATAATGCACCACTTCTGGGTAGAAGGAAACTGTCCGTCCAAATGTGACAAGTGCCACAAAAACATCAAGTGCTACCAGGGTCTGACTGGACTTCACTGTGTGTGGTGCCAAATCACTGTAAGTCAATGAGAGACCCAATCATCTCTTGATTATTTGATTGGCTAAGGGCTTGGATTTTGTCATTTACATTTTGCACCATGCAACATCGCATTTGTGTCTTCTAATGTCTTTTTAAAAGTCAGCATGTGCGTAGGAGATTAGCGAATTAGCGCGTATAATTAAACTATATAAATGTATGCTAGTCAGTTGTTTTGTCAGTCACCTCGTAGACACAGTGGTCTTTGCAATTACCTTGGGCATGTTTTTATATAGTGCCAAATAGCCTTGGTTATGTTTTACATAGTAGATTAACTTACTGAGAAAAGTATGCTTTAAAGCTTTATGCTAAATAAATGATTCATGTTAAAAATATGCAATTACCAGTTTTTGAAAAGTGAAACATCAAGTGTCCAGTTCACGAGCAGTTAATTAAAAAGTAAGTGAATTTCACAGCCGCCTTTACAAGAGGGACAGCTGACCGAAGATGAATGCATATGTGTAACGGCGAGCTGGGGTGGCCTTCAGCCGGCCCACTCCATCCCACGGCTAATTGTGGCGAATCTGGAGCGTTTATTTGGCCAGTTTTCCCTCTGCGATCTTCTGAGGCCCGGGACGCGTTTGCTCCTGAAACGGCAGCCGCGTTTCGAGAGGCAGGGAGGACGTGGCACGTGGGCTCGCTCTCAGGATCCCGCACCAGGGGCCAGGGCCACGCAGGGGGGCTCAGAAAAGATCCGGGGGGTCCTCAGCAAACATGCCTAATTATTTTTCTCTGGCAAAGGCGCTCCAAATAGCACAGCTTAACAAATGAACAAATATTTCTCTCGCTTTTCTTGCCTTTCCTTTGCTGCCAGCACAGATGGCTCCACTGTCCTCAAAGCGTATAAATTATTTGCTCCATTGCTGTGAGAAGTAATTAAGAAATAAGCGAATAAATATTACTCCACTGTACATATCGGCATTTTGGGACTCGTTATGCTTTTTTCATAAATTTCATCAATGGTTGGTTACAATTTCAACTTCCCTTCTCTGAATTAGAAGCTTTTTCTTAACCAATAACTGAATGATTACTCTATTATGTATGATTTACTATTACTACTATTCCAAAAACTATAATAATAATAATAATACTTGTAATATTTGTACTAATTATTATTAATCTTATTAATCTTGACCCTAAGTTACTTAATAAGTACATCTTAAGTACTGTAAGTAACTTAATACTGTAAGTATATGCTCTGCCAACTGGTAAAAAAGGGCTTTTACAGTATCCGTCCTGTTTCATATGGTAAAGATTTTGCACTGAGGTTGACTTGGATTTTCTCTCCACAGCTCCACAATAAGTGCGCCTCCCACATGAAGCCAGAGTGTGACTGTGGGCTGCTCCGGGACCACATACTGCCCCCCACCACCATCTGCCCCGTCGTCTTGGTGAGTCGCCGTGGCGACCCTACACTCTCTCTGTGATTCCACCTGAAGCTGTCCTCAGCTCTGCCAGCAGAAATGAATTTTGTTTATTAGAGTTCGTTACTCGTCCGACAGAGAAGAGGTGGACACTTAATGTCTGTCACGTCTGCTCAGTTAACCAATCGCTAAACGTGCAGTGCGATTTCAGTGATCGGGTAACACAGAGTAAAAAGAAGAAGAGTTTCATCTTGGTGCCCCTGTCAGTATTTTATTCACTGGTCCTTTGTTGGTATTAACATATTTCTGTTATTATGCATAACATTTTGTCCAGGTGTCCTGAGTGTCATTAACCGCTGTTTCCTGTGGTTTTTAGGAAATACAGGCTGTGCTGCTACCCCGATTGTAATTATGAATTGTGTCCTGTGGTCTACAGGAAACGCAGGCTGTGCCCTTATCCTGTTCATCATTAAGAGCTATTTCCTGTAGTCCGCAGGAAACACAGGCTACGTTGGTACCATGATTGTCATTATGATGTGCTTCCTGCAGTCTACAGGAAAGGCGAGCTACGCTTGGTACCCTGACTGTCTTTATGTGGTCAACAGGAAAGGCAGTCTACACTGAGGAAAGATTCCAGAGCAAACCAATCAGGAGGCAGAGGAAAGATGCAACGAGCCAATTCTGTGACCGTGGATGGGCAAGGACTTCAGGTGTGGGGGCAACGGTGCAACCTGCCGTAAAAGATCATTTATTTACATATACAAACAACCAACAAGTGAACGTGCGCAAAATACTAATAATAAAGCAAGTGAAAAGTGAAACATGATGCTACAGTTTAATTTAATGAATTTAATAATTTATATTGTTTTTATCTGCCTTTGAAACATGCACAAAAAAACTGTACTCCCGAAACAGCGAAATCCTGGAAATCTTGAATGTGCTTTAATCTGCCAAAGATCTATAAAAAATATGCCTGGGATATCGATATTGTTTTAATAGATACTCATCTAGGATTCAACTACTCAATCGATCAGTCAAAAGTGGTCAGATAAGCGGAAGGTATCAACAGGGCTGACGGCTTGAATTCGGCCCAATGGGTGTCCACACGTGCCGCTCGCAGGATATGATGAATCATATCCAGGAACATCCATCTTTAATAATCAGGGTTATTATTTATAATTAGAGGAAGTAATGGATCTCTCCTAACCTCTGGATAGGCCTCATTAATTCACCTGGCTCCACGGGGACAGCAGACAGAGGGAGTTAACTGCTCCGTCTGTGTCACTAAGCAGGCTGTCACTGACCCGCCAGAGCCCAAGCAGCAGCGGGCACAGACCAGCCTCTCGCCATCACCGCCACGCTATCTTTCAGAATAATGTTTATTGGAAGGGCTTTGTGAATTTTGCTTTTAATTGGTAGTCTGTCACGAAAGACGAATTGTGTCTTTTATTGGGAGAGTAATGTAATATTGAATTACTCCTCCTAAGTTAAATAATCAATTGTTTGAAATACCTAACGTATCATATTTCTTGTTCTCTTTGCGGAGGAGCGGGAACACCGTCCCGATACTGATGATGAGGCAGGATTTGTAGGATGAAGCGAAACGCTGGGATTTCTTATGGAGCGCTAGCAGATCTGCCGCCGGCTGATTTCAGCTCTCTCCCTGAAGCGGGGTTCTTTTTTTATTCGCAGATGTTTTTTAATTCACAAAAGTGTTTGTCTCACACTCCCCCC
>JAODKE010000146.1:17179922-17195333 GCA_026779605.1 Mormyrus hasselquistii
TATATAGTTTTTGGAAAAATTGATGCTGTTATTTGTCTTTTTGAAAATTGCTTCAATTTTTTATCAATCTAAGGGAAACAAAATAATGGTATAAAGAGAAAGTCGGCTTTGAGGTCAGGAAGTGAGAATTCTCAACAAAATGAAGAAGTGGTTTGGTCAATAGTGGCAGCAGTCAGAACTGCAGGGGAACTCAGCATTCTCACTGGGAGTTTGATGTTAGCTATGGCTAACATTGCAAAAAAAAAAAAGTGTGTTACTTCTGATTATTGGGTGAAGTATTTATTTTAAAATTTGATTAAAACGTAGAAAATGTTTCCGAAGGACATCTGTCTCCTATACTGCTGATCAAATATGTGATGCTAGTGTAAAAATGTCTTATAAATCTTTTAAAAATCTTATAATAAAATAATGTGAGTCTGTGTGTGACACTTGGAAATGAGACATGGAGTTTTCAGACAGACCCACAGTAACGCTGCTGTCTAAGCATAATGTCAGTTCTCTAACCTCTTTTTGCTCACTGACAGATAAAGCCAACTTGGAGAAAAATCCCCCTGTGTGCATACTTCCTCTTGGCACAGGAAATGACCTCGCACGATGCCTGAGATGGGGAGGAGGTATTATATAAACTGCCATTATTATTATGATAATTCAATTGCCCAAACTTAAAAGGGTCCTACTATATGCTATCAAATGGATATTTATATTAGCATTACGGTAGTTGGTGAATTTCATATAATAGTAAAATACTCTTAACCTATAGTGTAGTAGTTACACATGTAGCCTTTGTTACTGTATGCTAAATTTCTGAGAAACAGCTGGAAATGTAACAGAATGATAGATAGCTATTTTGGGTAAGTTAGTCCCTATTGCACACTGTATGGCTGGTGAGTGCTGGCGTTAAATCTATGTGGATGTCCCTCTGTACTTTGTCATGGTCTAACCAGTGTTTTGATATGTGAGGTTATGAGGGAGGGAGTCTTATGAAGATCCTGAAAGATATTGAGAACAGTTCGGAGGTGCTGCTGGACCGCTGGAAAATTGATGTCCATCCCAGTGACAAAGACGAGAAGGGCGACCCTGTGCCTTACAGCATAATCAACAATTACTTCTCCATCGGAGTGGTGAGTGTTACATTCCCAGCAGTAATCCTGTGTGCACTAGTCCAAAAACAAAAGATTCAGCAGAAAACCAGCCGGTCGATTCGTTATTATTTATAGAAGTGGCCCAGGCCCCCTAGAGGAATTCAAATTTGAATATGACTCTTTTTTTAATTTTCAAGATATTATACTGGCTTCATAGTCACCCACACATAGATGAAAAAATATCAGTTGTAAGCCGACGATTCCAAAGTAAAAAACAGTTTGAACTCCCGAACCAGTTTGAAATATTATCGACGTACAATGTTTTTTGGGCAAATTCCCATTGTTTTCCACATATTATGTATTTATTGGATTTAGCAGAATTGTAGCCTCTTAATAAAAGCTTCTCAGAGAACAATATCTTCATTCACACAGGAGTTGTGTGTGTATATTAAAATTTATTCAAAGATCCCTTTTGTCACTTTATTGTGAAATTTACATTACTTAGTGTCTTTATTGGCATAAGCCTTTGTAGTAAATGTTTCTGGGAACAAAAAATTAGCCGTTAAACATACACTTGGCTTTCAGCTAATCCTCAGCTCTCGGTGTCCCACTGATGATTTCGGAACCTCGGGTGTCTAATCAGGTAGATTACGGCTTTCACATGTTGGCCATTACAGACAAATGTCACTGGAAATACGGCAATTGACATTTGCTGTTTAGGGCCTAGTCTGCTTCTTGCGCTGTGACATTATAATTTGATGGCAAGATAAGCGATGCATGCCTTCACAAATGTTAGCTAAATGATGTCCATTTTTATGCTGTGTCCCTTTCTGGCACATAACTACCAGGCAATCATCTTCCACTGGCGACTGCTACAAATTACTGTCAATTTGACACCTATAAATGCCAACAAATATGTATGTATCAAGGCACACAGTCATTGTACATTATGGACTTAAACTATTTTTGGAAACGTTTTCCTCTCAGTAAAGGTTTTCTCTGCTGTCGATCTCAAATACTGAATATATGACATTTCACATATGGCCAAAATACACCCTGCATATACATAACATTACAGTTATGAGCCTAAAGTAGTTCATTTGACAAACAGCAAACACAGAATATTTGATTATTGTTGTTCCCATTATTTATTAATAAATTATGTGATATTTATAGCACCCTTGTGTGGATAATAATTTGACCAGCAACATTCTCATGTCCAATTCTGTCATTAATGAATATGTGCTATTTCTTCAACAATACCAGCTCACTTAAAGGGAGACTAATTAGATTATACTGTAATGGTCACTTTACACGTAAACTGTGTCTTAGTTGTAGTTAAAGCCTGTGTAGAATGCGTGGTGTTTTGAAACGACAGAGGACGGGATATTTCTCGGCAACTTTTCAGCCAGGCAGTCAGACTCTGTGGTTTTGTTCAGTATGGGAACGTTTCTCACTGGAGTGAAATTGCTGTGGACAGTGTGGAGCAGGGATTTTGCTCTCACAGAAGCCAGACTTCTGCTCCTCTTCCTGCAGAGCTGGTGTGTGAACATTTTATTACTAAATCGATGGATGTAATTTTACTTTTCATAAATTTATTTGTTCATAATTTTATATTAAATCAATGCATGAAGTTTTGATTTTACTTTTCATAATTTAATTTCTTCATAATTTTATATGGGTCTTTTGATTTCCAATGGTGTCGTTTTTCTGCAAAGCTGATATCTGAACATCTTTATAAATTTGATGGAAAGGCTTTTATTTTATTTTTTATAATTTCATGAAATATTGTTATTTTGTATGGATTTAGATTTTTAAAGGCTTCTTTTTTTGTCTGCAAAGATGTGTGAAAAAATTTATTTTTAGGTTGATACAAAAGCAGGCCTCTGTTTTTTTATAATTTCAGAGTTATTTTATTTTAGCTGTATGTTTAGATTTTTAAACGTTTTTTCTTTCCATTTGAACGCAGCATTGAATGTGTCAGCATTTTAAAATTTTAAATTTGTATCAAGCCAGACTCATTGTTTCACAATTTTATAGTGACTTTATATACATTTGACAAAGGGATATTAAAGTCTGCTGTAAAATAGATCGATACAAAGACGTGCTGGCAAAAAAACAAGGAAACTCACGTCTAGAATGAGCGTGGCAGTAAGATCAGACCTGGGAGATTTTGGTTTGATATGGCCCCCCCCCCCCCAGCAGTTTGTGTGCTTTGGATAGGGATGGTGAAACAGCAGAGAGGTGCAAACATGTGCCGGTCAGAGTTTAGGTCGTGACTGAGTGTCCTTCATTAACAAGAATGGCCAGACAACAGCCTCAGGTGACTAAGACAGACCCGGTGCACACAGACCCGTCATGGCACGAGGTATCCCCCGGTCCTCTGAAGCGTGGAGAATAGCTACCAAACTTTATATCCGTGATAAAAAGGCATGATGGACTACAAATGCTCATCCATCAACAAAGCCTTGATAACTGGACCTGAACATGCGCGCTAACAGCTTGCGGACCTTTAAACCTCTGAGTGTATATTTCTAACAGTAAATCATCTTGTCATTCCCTAAGTCTGTAGGGTGCATTTTATTGGCGTATTTCATGTAGGGCCGCTGATACAGCGTGATGCATTTTATAACACGGTACCATCTTGAGTAAGCAGCAGCATCCCGAGATGGAAGAATTCCTCCTTGTTTTGGAGGGAAAATACAGAACACATCCTGTCAATGGATAGCCTGAGAATCTTCCATGACCCACCAAGGAGCCCGGAATCCTACAGCGTCCTCGTGTTTATTACCTGCTGTCACCGAATTTGTGTGGACTGGAGCATTTACTCGCGGAAAAGTGGTACCAAAATTCTTGAATGGAGAATGTAGATTTCGAATCACACTGCAGCCCCAGTGTCCTTTGCAGGCCACTCGGGGACATATTTCAAGTTCAGTTATTGTTTATTTGACTTGGTAATTCACATTGTGTGAGAAGTCTGACAAATTAAGCTGTTTGTATGAAGATTAAGAGGATTCCGAAACCCCAGTGGAATGAAGTGTGACATTTTGTGTCACATTTCAAATCAAATTTCCCAATTACAATAAAGAAAAATCTGGTAGCGCAAAGATTTCAAAACAAGTCATCCTCATGATCCTTTCAGAGATTATGCAGATTTAAAAGGATTACACCTTCGAGGAAACTGCATACTGAAGATTACATGGAAGTTAAAAATTTAACCATGCAAATTATAAAAGAGAGCAGTGCAGGATATGAGCTGTAGACTTGAATTGATTGTACAATTATTTCAGAACTTATTACATACCAATGTAATAAACCAGTTTAATCCCATCATTTAGAGTAAACATGTACAAGGAGCTCTCTGTAGGCTATCAGCTGTATAACGTCGCAAATAAACCTAGCAAACCTCCACTGAATTGTTTTTAGTGACATGTGACTCTGTTTCTATGAATACGCTTCGCATGCCTGTTGTGTGTGACACAGGGCAGCGTTTCCTCACCTCTTGTCGTTACGCCCCTGTCAGCCGCCCTTCTTTGCACTGCGTGCTCCTGCTGGCACTCTGAGGGAGTTGTTAGCATGGCAACAACAGCGCTCTCATTAACCCGGCCAGGCCGGCCTCCTGCTTTAAGGTGCTGATGCTGCTGCTTTGCTGGGGAAAGACAAATATGTTATCCCTCCAACATGTCTGAGCATTATGCTAATAAAATGTTATATATATATATATATTCAATTTAAGTCTATGTGCATTTTCTACTTCAAAGATTTCAAGTGGACGTCCAGCGAAGACTCTCCTCTCTTCAAATAAACTTTGTGATGAGATTTTCCTGATTTTTTTTGCTAATCATGTACCATTTAAATACTAATCCAGATTTATCCTACTTAATTTAACTAGTTGAATAATCCCCCATTAAGAACTGTAATGATCCAAATCAGGCTAGGCGAGTGAGAGCGGGAGCTAATCACACAGGAGGCCCAAAGATAATGTCGTCAGTCTTCTAATGACCCTGTACTCATGTCAAAGTCATTACTCTCATGGTGAAGGAACATCATCTGCCTGTGAAACTGGTAATTGGACTAAATGTTGAGCTATGAGAAGACATTACACATGTCCTTTATTAATTTGGGCACTGAAGTTCTGCGATAGTAATTATCGGCACTGGGTGGAGAATGAATGTCTCGTGGGGGACCCCCATTATAGATGGGGTAAGCTTCTTTCGGATTGAGGGTGGGAGACATTTTTTTTCTGCTTTGCTATCCCACATCGGAGCACAAATCCCTGAGGGTGCAGTGTCTGTGGTGTCTGCCCTATGGCTTGTTTGTGGCTCAGTGGTCAAAAGCCATTTTGTAGCTGGCCTCATATTTGCCTGCACACAAAGGAAGGCCCGTTCCTGGTACCCATGCTCCGGTACGGATAGCTTGGCTCTGGACGGAGCGTTTGCGGCCCAGAGTAGGTATCAAAACTTAAACCAATGGGGAGGAGAAACCACCTCTCAATCTTTTGCTTTCTTGTTTTGATTTATTGTGGGTTTTGTAAGGGATCAAGTAACCATCTTTCAGAAGCATCCGTTCACTTTAGATCCCTTTGTCCGTGCTGAAGAAAGTGTGGTCGTTGGGGAATGAGGGAAAACTTTTTAACTGTGCCTTCAAAGGGCAGCGAGGGAGAGAGAATTGATTTTTCTTGGCTTATCCTAAATTTTGCGCTGTGAACTAGCAGGGGGTCCTCCCTATGGCTACCGACGCAGTAGCGAGACTCAAGAAGCTAGTGGTCATAACAGATTGCTTTTGTGGGGCAAATAAAGAATATGGGGCGTAAGAAAAGTTTCTTCAACTTTTTTTGTTTGTTTTAGCTCTTACGGGAAAAGACCCTGTACAGTATTACTTCGTGTTGCATGACTTTGTACTTCCGTTCTGTCTGCTTTATAAAAACATGCAGATAACCTTCAGATCATATGGCTTACATCAGCTAGATTTCATACAGTTTTCGTATCATTCACATGTTATCTACCTCAGTCAATATTTATCGAATAAATGCAACAAAATTAGACCAAGCATGGCAGAAGGTAGACGAAGAATCTGCAGATTTTCCTGACTTGCACACTCTGCATATGTCCTGTCACACCGCGTTATATCATTCATCAATAAGACAGTGTTTAATAATTACCCTACTTTTTTTTAACCAGAAAAAAAGCAAAAGATGTGCCCGGGCTGGCGGCAGACGCAGGGGCACGATTCTCACTAAACAGACGACCTCACGCAAAGACGAATCGCCTGGCAGTGAGCCCCAAAAGAGGCGACGTCCTACCAAAGCATGTGAAGAATCCAAATATAGCATGAAAAAAAGACAGAAAGCGAATTATATGGCACGTCCCTTATTCCTTTTTAACGTGACACTCGGTCAGTTTGAAATATTCATCGGGACGACTGCCACTTTATTCCGCCTTTTTCGAAATGTCTGATTATGACATTGACCGCCGCTACCTGTAGTGCGATCCCACCGCAAGGAGGAGAGCGCAAGCCTTTCCAACAGGCACGTCATTACGTTTGCCAAGGCGCCCCACACACACGCGCACACACACACACGCGCACACACACACACACACAACACGCTAGCAGCATAGCCGCTCCTCTTGCCCGGGGTCAGGGAGCGAAAATGACGCACTGTTGCCATGGGAGTCAGCGGGATTCTGTACGGTCGGAGCTGTGATTACTCGCAATGTGTGTTTAATTAATTAAACTGTGTGGAGAAACCACGCTGTTCAGCCCTTTTGTTGGTGATGTTATGTCTGGCTCGTAGCGTAGCCTTGAAACCTTACTGCTCTGTGAAGGCCCATCACTTAGCAGCTAACTCGTGCCATGTGAATGAAGATGGATTATCCCAAAGTTATCATCACTCACTCAGAGGCCGTAGGATCCTGATGCACTTAATACTGTATTGTTAAAAGTATACATGTGACAATGCTTGAATGATAACACGGAAGCTACCGCTAGCTGACTTTAGCCACTATAAAACTGTAATTACGAGGAAGCTGAACTCATGTCTTCTTTTTATAGGACGCCTCCATCGCCCACAGATTCCACATCATGCGGGAGAAGCATCCCGAAAGGTTCAACAGCAGGTGAGCCTATTTCACCCCAACACTTCCCCAGTGCTGAACATTAACTCTTCCCCTTGTGATAAGTGACAGCCGGACCCCCGGACTAAGTGGTGTTTAGGTGGTTCACGATGCTGTATCAGAATCCTTCCTGTCTCAATACGATGCTGTGTGTCCGTTGAACACAGGCCAAGATTTGCTTTTGCTGGACACAGGTAAACATCTGCATGAGAGCAGGCAACTATGAAACTGGGAAATACAGATGTTGAAAGTTTGGCCATTTTATTTTCCGTATCATACACAACAGTGAGGTCTTATCTTTTAAGGAACGTATCTAGGAGAATACTGCTGAAAACTATATTTGAAGGTTGACATATTATTGTCAAAGGTTCAAATAATGTTTTATTTGGAGGAAGGGAACAGTATTGTAATTTAGAAGATGGCCGATGTAAGTATGCAAGGCCATTTTAAACCCCACATAGGGGGAGAATATTTCACACTTAAAGTTTGATTTTCTTTTTTTCTTTCTTTTTATTCCCGCAAAACATTTCATAAGCATTTTCACTCTGGATGATACTAGAAAACCAACTGGTCAAATAAGATTCCCAAAGACAGCTAGATATAAGAGGATATTATTTCACGAGCAAAAGGTATTTCATGTTTTATCCAGATGTTTTATGTACAACATGAGGCATAAATTATTCAGCCGCGTTGGGGTCTAAACTTGACCACCTTCCAAAAAATAAATATCATTTTAGAAACTTGGCATCTATATTTCTATAAATAATTAACATACCAATAAGTCATCCCTAACAATAGAGAGTAATTGGTTTGGAAATTGAATTTGCTTGGGTGGTTCAGTTTCATCTATCTGTCAGAACAATGACATAGGAGCTTTAGCAGAGGTTCTTGATAATCATATTTATGGCCATAATCATATTTTACATTACCAGGTTTGGAGTTCAGCAATTTGCCCGGTGAACTCCAAATTTATTTTTCTTATATCGTAATAAAATTAGTCTTTAAGAGAGTCTTTGGTTGACAGTCTGCTCTCCTGAGAAGTAAGATATGGGCACCCGTAAAGGTGAGGAGCACGGCACATGATGAGCTTGCTTTGGTTAATTAATCCGGTATTTTTGCACGCGTGTTAGTGTACTGTAGGAGCCCTGCCCACCTGGAACTCTTCGTCCGTTCAGCCTGCGTGTGTCGGACGTGTTCATGCCCGTTGTAAATGTGTTGCTTATAGTGAAGGCTTTGTCTCGATTCTGGAGAGGGTATGACTGTAAGGTTGGGAACAATCTGAACAAAAAAATGAACAAATTAATTAGCAAAATGATGCAGACGTAGTACATAACTATGTGTATAGATATTGTTTTATCGAATTTTGAAAAATGATTGAGATATTTTAAGAAAATTATACCATCTGTTATTTGAATTCTATGAATAATTTACTGGAAGGAATGGGTTTAGGATCTTTCTATTACACACTATCCTTTCCATTTGAATAATGTATGATTATAGTTTTTCAAGGTATTGTGGCTTTTGCAAAATCGTCCAAGGGGGTCTGAGTCTGTTGTCAGGCTCCGAGTTTCTTGAAGTGCGGTTGCTCTATTTTAAAGGGTGACCACTAGATAAAATGGTGACCAAAAGGGTCACTAGTTCAAATTCAAGTCTGCATTGTTGTTTTCTACAGCAAGACTTTCAGCTGAGAAACGCATTGCAAAATCAGCTGAGAGTGACGGGAGTCTAAATATAACCGGAGAAAAACAGGCTCCCCCCCCCCCCCCGCCCTCGGTCTATTAAGAAGGTTGGAGCAGGTCTTCAGGGTCACTCCACACAAAACACTGGTAAAGAGTCCAGCTTTATCCGAGGGATGTCTCAGGAGTGCCACGGCACCCTCATCATCCTTATAATTTTCCCTATTCAAAGACAGAAAATTTGTTTGTCTCAGGATTGACCTTAAACAAGATATAAATATTTGATCAGTCTTAATTAACATGAAAATAATAGCATATTCATTTTTAATTATGAAAAGAAGGACTTTTGTGATGAATACACAAGCCAGGCTCCCTGTCTTGATTTGCACCTTGGGTGATTAAGAAGAGAGAGGTGAGAAGATTTGACACTTTTCAGATAGATTAATTTACTGGTGTAGCCGGACCAGGAGGTGATAATGAGGTCGAGGATTAAAACCAGACAATCGGGGCCACGGACGACTCCTGTCTCGTTAAAATATACTGTTCATCTTGTCACTGATCTGCCTTGTAATTACACACTAATCTCTGTGTGAGACAGAAGCTCAAAAATGCCTCTCTTTTCAGCTCCATCACGGTTTCTGCTTGTTTTGTCACCGCTCCCATCTTCACAGAACCCACAATGCACAGTCTGATTGATGGTACGCACAATAGTCTGTTTCCATCGTGGAATGAAGACGTCAATATTAACATGTCCCATCCATCGGGTGACACGACGTCTGATTTCCCACTGCCTTTCTGACACACCACAGGGACAGGATTAGGGCATCATGAATATCGTAAGGCACTTTTCTTTCACGGACAAAAACGCTATTTAAGGATAGATAACATTTGTGGCCTTGTTGCTAAGTATATTAGTGCTTCTTCTTTAGCATCATAGAATTAGCGTTAGCCCGCTCCCTCTCCTTCTGAAAGGCTCCGCGACCCGCAGCTGAGAGCTCAGTCTCAGAGCAGCTTACTCAGACCCTCTCGGTTTATCCACTCCATAAAATATTCCACAGTTAACCTTTCCCAAAGTCAGGGGGAAGCCGAGACATGGAGCGCCGTTTAGCATAATGAGGGCCCCCATCAAAGTGAGTGCAGCGCCGGGGCCCAGCTGACCCCGCAGCCCTGGCGCACGCAGTCCTGCTGGAGCCCCGGGCCCAGCCAGCGAAAGTCCTCGCACCTCATTTGAGATGAAATAATTTGTCTAAGCAGGCTGTCATCTATAATTAATGGCCACTTATGAGTGTAATTTATTGGGGATCTCACCTGTGGCCCTGTCCGTCTCGCGACAGGGGCACCCTCATTTACACCCACTCCACCAGCTTCCACAGCCCTCAGATCCGTAATTACGGGCGGCGGTACTGTAAGAGGACGGGACGAAGGATGCGGCGGGATCCGGAAACATTGAAGCATCCCAAATAGAGCGGGGGGGGGGGGATTGTGTGTGGAAATAAACCTGCTCTTCTCCCCGCTCCACGATGACTCGCTATCACACTGGTCAGGCTGCTTTAAATGTCCGTGTGCACACGGTCGGCACGGATGTTATTAGTAAACACACTTGGCATGCAGGCTGGCTGGCGTTAGCCTGTGAATGTGTGTGTGTGTGTGTGCGTGCGTGTGTGTGTGTGCATGTGTGTGCGTTCGCAGGGACAATCTGCGGGAGTGTTATTTGTAAACATGCTTCATAAGCGTGCTCGTGTGCGGGGGTGTGGTTGGAGACACCTAAAGCGTTGGCTTCTCCTGCCCATAGCCCCGTGCCCCTGCCAGTCTCCCCCTTGCCTGGTTGGACCTCCCCACGTCCATATGCTTCCTCGCCTCCGCTGGACTCATTGGAGCGTCCACCAGCCCCAGAGTTTCCCCCAGCACGAGCGCGGAGCCTCCAACTCCCGTTGAGCCACCAGCTGTCAGCTACACACCTCTCCATGATCATTATCGTTCATATTCGCAGAGCTTTACATTCACAAACTGCAGCTACTACTCAGCTGTATCTCACATTGGCTATTTATTAATTCTCCATAATCCTTTTCTTTTTCCGTTTCGATATTTTAACAAGTAGTAAAACGTTTCTAAATAGGCATTGTAATAATTAGCTATTTTTGTGTGGATCGTAGCCACATATCTCTTGTTGAGTGACTTGTATCCTTACACAGCCCATCAGATTTATTTAATTCCATCCATTAATAGATGTATTTCATAAAATACATATGCATATGCTGTAGATAACTTGCATTATATTCCAACACTATTCCCCTGATATTCTATGGATGTTATAAAATGGATAGAGAAATAAGCAGGAATGAGCTATATGTATGTGTTTACCGTGCTTTCATGTTGTGACAATGACAGTGTAAGTACACACCACTAGGTGTCACTGTAAAACATAAACATAACGCTTCTCACAGTGAGAACTGAGTCATTCATAATCCTGAAGCAAGTTTCCCTTTTGACAGTCAAGGAGGGACTAACAATCAGGGGAAGTTATGGTCACAGCAGCTTTGCCGGTCTGTCGTTTTGTCATTTCCCAACAGCTGAAGATGAAAAGCCGTTGTGTTCACAGGGAGATGATTTTCTAAATCCCAAACCTAATCCCAGAGGTTTGAAACCTTTGAGTCTTTTAACTAAAACCTACTGAGCTGCTCATAATACTGCTGTACTGTCACTCATCTACTGAGTGTCCTATGCCCCTTCTGTATCATGCTAGGTCGCCATCTTAACGTACTGTAGCTTTCAGGGTGACGTGGCACTAATCGGAGAAGTGGCAGATCTCTCACCCAGCTCGCTTAGGCATTTGATCTCTACTGCTGTCAGTCTTGCAGTAACATTCAAACTGCGGAAACCCTGCTTAACATTACGGATGCTGGTCAATTCCATGGTGTTAGTCCTCTGATAACTAAATATTTAGTGTTTATAGTAGTCAAATATTCGCTGTTTTCTATTCCCTGTGCATCCAAGGAAGATTTCAATCTCAAATGCAGCATGAATGATGTCAGAAACTATTAGTTAGAAACAGGATTAATGCAGTTCAGTTACCCCACTTATCTAAGTTCTATACTTATCTATATTTTTTGACCATGCCACAGGACAGAGGAGGAGATGAAGCAGGACAGTTTTTGGGTCTTTAGTAGCCTAAAGGTCCATGTTTTTACACCTCGAGAAAGAGCATCACTTGAGCAGCCCTGTGTTACACAAAGAGGTGCAGTGCAGAGACGTTAGTTATGTCATCGTGATATTTATCACCTCTGATCATGAAGAAATTAGTGGGAAAATAAGGTCATAGATCATCCCAGGTTAGATTAAGTGTCAAAGAAAAAAAAAAACAAAAATCGATGACAACATGCCTTTTTTGCGTCTTGCGGCTTTGTGGGAGCGCCGGAGCGCCATCGCCCAGGGGGAGCGACGCAGCCGCGAAGTCTGTGTTTTTAGCATGTTATTTTATGGTGATGCTGCACTCGACAAATAGGCTGGTAGGCACTGCTGGCACTGCTAGTAGGTGGGCTGTTTGCAAAATGAGACCTAGGATGTGTCTGACTTCTCATTATGTCTTGTCTAAATGAAACTCCCCCAATTTAGGTGAGAAGATGTCAGAAGATGAAAATGGTTTTTGTTATGAATTTGTTATCAGTTTCAGGTGAAGCGTTTTAAAAATGAAATGGAACTGAAAGTTGTGTCATTACAGGTTTGTGAGTAACTGCCAAGTGAACGGCCATGTGGCCGGCCAGCTATACAATGGAAACAGCAAAGCAACAGGTGCTTAAAATACAGCCATCGGTTAGTTAACAGTCATAATATGCACACTTCTTGTATCGTATTAAACGATAGAAGCTACTCCAAAGGGCATATATGTAAACTCCATGTTTTGAGTACCAAAAGTCCACCAATGTAAAGATCAAATGTAGGATCATGTTTCTTAAATGGCTGAATCAGCTGCCCCTATGTGATTTTACTTCCATCTTGACATCCTCTTAGCAGACTAAGTCTTGTCTTTTCATTCTGAAAGGAAACTTCCTTGACATTTTTGAAGCCTCCCCAGTGTTGTCTGTGACACCAAAGAACAGTGTTTCCCAATCGGGTCCTTGGGGACCCACAGACAGTCAATGTTTTTGCACCCCCTCTAGGAGCTGGGAGGGAGCAAAAGTGTGGATTGTCTGGCAGGAAGCATGGAGGGAGCAAAAACATGGACTGACTGTGAAACCGATTGGGAAATACTGCTACAGAGACATATTACTCCCCATGGTATTTATGATCTCACTATAGACCTTATGCTGTTGGAGTTGACCCAACGTCATCTGTCAGCACCGCTGATGGAGATGATGGCCATAGTGTCCACCAGCCGAAAGGAAACAGATGGAAATCAAATTAGACGAATGGGACACTCCTAATTACCTAATGAGAAATGAGAGTAGGCCGTGATTTGTCGTGGGGACGGTCTTGTTAGGTTAAGTGGAGAGAATCGACTAGAGAGCCAGAAGACGATCTTTATTGGTCTTCCCAGTGAGCTGCAGTGTTGTGTGCTCTTGTGTTTGCCATACTCCAGTGTACATTCTGCAACACAGGCCAGTCCATATCTAGTCATATCGTTGATTCTTTTGTTGTGTAATGTACCAAGAGTTGACTGTAAAGTGTGCCGGTGTATTGTCATTCCCTGTTATATGATCTTTTTGCTATTCTCTATTTCGATAAAGGTAGAACAGACCTTAGTCCTGGCTTTGTTAGGTTTTTGTAGTTAAAACTGATTAAAATAATGGCACTCTATTCCGGGCAATAAGCTGTCTCACCGGGATAATATGAGACAGGCAGTCCCTGGGAGAAGAAGCCTTCTCCTCTGAGGATAATTCTCATTAATGCAAGAAGAACATTACCACGGAAACCTGGCTGGTCTGTTGACATCATCAGTGCTGTTTCAACACTGTCTCTGTGGGAAGAGTTTCTATTTGGTGACCAGTTAAAATAGCCTCCTGGTACCTGGAGTTGAAGCAGAGGGGAATGTTCCAACCAGCGTCCAAGATACAGTGTAAGAGATGGGAATTTCTGTCACCTGAACTGAATATAAATTTCATAATCAGATGATGTTTTTTGGTCAAAGCCAATTCAACTTTGCATTTCTGTTATTACAAACGTGATTTTTTTCTATGAATATCTCTCCTTGCAAATTTATTTTTCACATCTTGACACTGCATCGTGTCTGTTATCATCTGCCTTTGCTGAATGATTATACTCAGAAAGAACAACTTGCCTAGAGAAAACGTATATTGCACATAATCTGTACACAAAAGGCAAAATATGTATAATCCATTGTGCTATTATACAGTAATGGTCCTGAAATCATGTACTCCTCCAGGCCATTTAGGAGGGATCACGACTGTTTCATTGTATGTATTAACGATACATCTTTAAGCCGATGAGAAGCCATGAATCAGGCTTTCTGCGGGCTATGACGTGCTGCTATATGTTGTAGTGCCAAACACTGAGTTTGCGGGATGTTTAAGTACATGGCAAATTGGCTTGATTTGATTTGACCTTCTGTCTCCAAGTCCTCAGAAACAAACGACAAAAACATTAAGCAGCACCACAGTATACAAGGTCTCGATGAATATTATTGCAGAGTGCAGCCCTGCAAAACGGGTAAAAGTTGCATGGTGCACGATTAATGTATTAAAAAAATGAATTGCATGAAAGAAAAGTATTGCAGGATTTTAAAAGATAGGGGTAAAATATGCATTACGTAATTATGCCAAAGTCTAGCTAGCAACCCATTCTAATTTTTGACTAGATGGTCAGCATGGTCCTGCCACCCCGTTGTAAAATACAGCTATTGTTGTGAATATAAAGGGATTAAACTCATTGCTTTACCTATATGGGATATTGCAGGTATGTATGACATACTGAATGCACAGGGTAACCATCCTGAATATGTCTGCTATGCAAAATAAGCAAGCAGATAACATTTGCAGCCCCGAAGCAGTGGCCAAACGTTCAGACGCAGGACTGGCTTTCTCATCATGTCCCACAATCCTCCGCTCTGTACTCCACTGTATCTATTGATTATGTTGCATGCTATAAATCAATGTCAGGTTTGTTTCTCCTGGAAGTGGCTAATGAAAGCTCATTTTTAAAGTCACTAAATGGTCCTGACAAAAGGCATAATGAGGAAATCAATAATTTAGCGATTGTTGCTCTTGTTTATCCTAATAGATCGCCGTTGCAGGGTTTGACTCCAAAACATAAATTGCAGTTTTCTTTATGCGGCCTTCAGTCTTTCCTTGATTGTATTTCAGGTCAGCATTTATTATATGTGAGAAATATAGATTATCTACGGTTAAGAAAATCAAGAGTGTGGGGCAACATATCAATGCAGTCGTATTCGCAAAAGGGGTCAAAGGAACATACCCAAGCTTTATTCTCAGTTAAGAATGTAAGAGTATAGGGTGACCAGATAACCCATGTCAGGGAGGACACTTTGAGCTACTTCGGGTTTTACAAACTACTTTCAAACTGAAA
>JAODKE010000146.1:17196922-17208866 GCA_026779605.1 Mormyrus hasselquistii
CCCCAAGAGTCAGACAATGAAAGTTATTACGACTCCTTCAAGGTTCACTAACTCTCAGCCTAGTGAATTAAGTCAAGTCATCTTCACTAGATAAACAGTGACTACCAGGCTGTCAGGGAATATTGATTTACCTCATGGGCCATTCAAACACTAAGCGCCTGCCTCCGTAAGGAGATTTCTCCTTCAGCTTTTTAGATTATTTTTTTAACAAGCATTTTTTTAGTTCCCTGTATTTCCACATGCATTTACCACTGCACTCTGTAAAGAACAATTCCCAGTAAATAGACATTATTTAGGGCCATTTATGTATTTCTGCTGTATTTTATGAAAGATATTGGAATATACAATTTGGAGATATTTATGTGTGCGATTTTGTTGGAAATAACTATGAATTGTGAGTAATTGCTTATACAGGACTTGTGATAAATTGGTCCTGTCCACATTGCTGGCTATTCAAAGTAGTTAATTGTATAGTAAACAGGGATACTGTAGAGAAATCATATTCAGAAAAAATGCTCATCATACAATATTTTTCTTTCTAAAGTAATATTTATTGTGTATCTATTCCTTTCGGTCTGAGGTATAGATAGAAATGTGCCATATTTAATATAACAGCTAATACGCCCGTTATTTCATTTTAAATAGTAACACTTTCCTCTGACGTCTGTGCCCCTTTAAGTGCTTTTGAGCAATCAAAGCTGCCTCACGTTACAGGCTTTTTTAAGTCAAACCCCATTATTAGTTTGAAGTATCCAATCGGTTGAAAGAACAGTGTAAGCGTCGTCTGTCATGCAGCCTGCCTGGCTGACCCTCACCTCTCGCTAATTGAGATTACGGAATCTGCTGCACCTCGCTGTGTCATAATGGTTAATACCCATGCTGTATGGCTTGAGTAACCTCACCTGATTTACCACTTGTAGATTCTGGTGTTTTTTTTCCCTGCCTTAACAGCTATGAGACAATGTTCTGTTGTAGTGTTAGTGGTTTTTTTCATGTTTAGATCGTATATCCAAGTAGCTCAATATTTCTAGATGTAATCATTACTGACATTCTGCACTAAATTTTAACAACCATGCGGAAGAATGTTATTAAGTTTATGATTATTCTTGGGTGCAAATTGCTTGTGTTTGTACAGGTCAGTCAGCTGCATGGACAAACGCATATCAAATGACACTTACACTTCTTCTGAGGTCCTTCTGTTTCTACTTTCAGGACCAAGAACAAGCTGTGGTACTTTGAGTTTGGGACGTCTGAAACTTTTTCTGCCACCTGTAAGAAGCTGCACGACTTCCTGGAAGTGGAGGTAACACCAAACCATCTTACTGCACTTGGAGAGCACTCTTTGGAGGTCTAATACATTATACATTTTTAGGCTGGATTTGACTGTTGCTGTGATGAATAATAGAATAATGTCATTACTGCCACTTTGATGCATCAGTATTCATGCTCCCTGTGACTGATTTTGACCACCGAATGTATATTAAATGCCTTGACACCTTTATTTATGTATTGTATTATATATTTACGTGTCGGAAGGAGCTTTCACCTTTGCTGATCACATGGGCAGTATGGTCACAGTGGGCAGCGTAGCTCCATGTCTAAAGTGCCTTAGCTGGTTAGTTAGCGACGCTGTCGGCTCTGAAGTTGGGGAGGAGAGCAGAGGAGCTGCTGAAGGGGGGGCAGCTCCCTCTCGGTGCCTCAGACGAGCTCACAGGTAATTATCTCTGATCTGCCCGCTGCGTGCGATACCGGGTGATAATGAAGGCGACGCCGGACCGATCCATCTCCACCACGTCCCTCTGCTGGGCCATCTCTGAAGCCCGGGGCCCTCATTAGTTAGCCGTGGGGGGACAAGCAAAGGTAGAGGGCACGACGCGCAGTTCACGCTCGGAACGGCAGCGGCGCGCTTTTGCCGGGAATAAACATGCAGCAGTGGGTCTTAACAGCTGTGGGTCACGCCTGGCGGAGGGCTGCGCCCCCCTCGTGGACATTTCCAGGTTGTCAAAGACCAAACCACCTTCAAATAGAAAGTAAATTATAAGGACTAAATGCTCTCTGCTGAGAATCCGCAGAGGGAAACTATTGGGGTTCCTGAGAGTTTATACAAGCAGAAGCAGGAGTATGCAAAACTATTATACCTTATCCTGATGCTGGGTGTTACATTCTGAAAGAATCCGATCAAATCTTAGCTTTTACTTAGACCAAAATTTGAAAATTATTAAAACAAATTTTGTTCTGCTTCTGTGATGTGAAAATACAGTGACACATTTTATATTCAGAAATATTCAGAACTGGGATTGCAGAAGTAACTTGTCTCATTAGAGGCATGAGATCATCCCACAGCCACCGAAGTCAGGAACAATCAGGGTTCTTCTCTTTTTTTTTTTTCTCGCACGATGTCGAGATCCCAAGAGGAGAGTCTGTGGGAGGCGACTGAAATCCTTTGTTGCCATTTCAGATTAGTACTACACATCGCTAACTAAATTAGCTCATATCCCATTAATAATTTTGAAGAACAGAAAATCTGTTAAAGATAAACAATGAGGAGTGAATTTTGAATCAGCTCACTTGTGCAAGGTGGTCTGACGTGTTTCGCGTTACAAAATGGGCTTGGACTAGAGAATGACATGACACATCCTGTGGAAATTTCATCCACCTGACACTTCCACCCAAAGCTTTCTGGAATTTGAACCCATGACCTTTCCATTATTAGCGCAACGCTGTACTTGTTGAGCTGCAGGAGCTAATACATGTGGCCTCTCCCCTTTCTCACACATGGCGAAGTGCGACGGTATCCAGCTGGACTTCAGCGACATCTCCCTTGAGGGAATCGCCGTCCTGAACATCCCGAGCATGCACGGCGGTTCCAACCTATGGGGGGAGACCAAGAAAAGGCGGAGCCACCGGAGAATTGGAAAAAAAACTGGCGACAAGCGGACGCCCCTGACTGACCCCAAAGAGCTCATTTTTGCTGTTCAAGGTAACACCGGTGTAAACACCGACATTTTCCGTAGCTGTTTTTCCGGGACTACTGGGCAATTAAGGGTTACAGATTCGCCTAACCGATACGTCTTGGACTCTGCAGTACTGAGAGGACACCGGTGGATTGTATGGCTATGCAATTTGTCTTCTACGATTTTCCCTTCCTACAAAATCTTTATACAAAGTGTGGGAGCAATACTCGCATATATACATACATACAGTGCATATAGCTAGGTCTGAACAGTTATACATTATTACTATATTATTTCTACTAATTAAATATCATTTTTATGTAGGCTTATACTCAAAAATCTGCCTGCTGTAATCATGATGTGACCATATTCGCCCAAACAATTAACCGGTTATAATATAATGACGGATGTAACTTGTGAAATTCTATTTATGTATTTACTGTTATTGTTTTAGCGTGTAGTTTAAAGTGTAGCATGAACTGTCATCTTGTGTCTTAAAAAGGTGTTTGATCACCACCCTTGTGCTAATGAATCTGTCTGGGAGGTGGTTAGGTTCATCCTTCAATGTGATTTGGGGACTCTTTCATTTACTGTAGTTTAGCATAATATGAAGCTTCTAAGATGCAGTTCAGGGTTCTGCGGAAAAAGCCATCCTTTCTCTTTTCTGTCCCTGTGATAGATTCAGGCGCGGATTGGCCATCTGGAAGTTTGGGAATTTTGCCTTTGTGTCAGTCTTCCTTCCCAATCGCCAGCTATTATACAGGCCATATACCAGGGCTGCCCAACTCGTCGATCGATTTGTTCATGGTTCTTGGTCGATAGCAGGAAATGAGTGATGTCACTGATGACCACAATCAGCCAAGACCATCACCAGACCACCCCCCCACCCCAGAATATTTTTAAATTCTTCGGCTGCTTTCTGCCAGTCCACCCCTGGATAGACTTGTACCCCACATCTTGTCTTGGAAGAGAATTTATGTAAATGACGTAAAAAAGTAATGTTAAATCAATATTGTGCTGCACTGAAAGATATGCTATTATTTCAATTAGCTGCTTCCCTTGGCTACACAGTGACACCTGTGTGGTTCAGAGGGCAAACAAACTGCCTGATAACACTGCAGCTGGAAGACCAACGTGCACAATTAACGGCGGCACGGCCAAAGGGGAATCCCCCCTGTTGTTATGGATGCACATGCTTCTATTTACCCGCTTCTCTCTATTTGAACGCCTAAATGGTTCAGCGTTAATAGAGCCTGACATTCACCTGGGCTTGGTGTGCACATGCTTTACAGCAGGACCCCTCTGTCCCACTGCACATTACCGTGGACTTCAGGGCTGGGACAAGAGCAAGTAGCTGGAATGTTTAGTGTTATCTTATACGTACACCTTGTAAGATACTAAGCTGAAATATCACTCATACATATTATTGTTACCGTTATAATTATCATTATTATTATCGATTTAGGTTAGTGTATAGATACGTATACCTTCTACACTTCTACTAGTGCTTCTACTGTACAAAGCCTGAGAAAGGTCTCGAATATAAATGAAAACATTCTGCGCTGCGTTATGCGTGTTTCTTATGCATGTCTTATGCTATTTTGACAACACTGAGACGCAGATATAATTTCTGCCTCAGTGATTTCATAATTAAATATAGCAGTGAAATTGGGAAACACAGATGTTTCTTTATTCAACAATATAGGGGCGATATTTTACAGTCTATGAAGTCTGAGGGCCAATTTACAAGTATCGCAATGTGGAAAGAGGCATCAAAAGTTATTCTTAATGCAATTACCTGGTTTGCTCAGAATCCCATGTTTAGCTAAAATAATCAAAGAACTGCCTCTTAGATAGATTACTCTGGCTGTTCAGATTTTTGGCAGTATTTTTAATACTCGGATGTTTTTATCTATGTGGCCCCATGATGCACAGAGTAAAAAGTTGCTTGTCGATTGGGTGAACATCTTCCAGAAGGGAAGTTATCCACCTTGGGATGTTCTGACTACCTTTCTCTGCAGCTGCATCAAGTGAAGAACATCTTTACTGAGAAATGAGAGATAGTAGCACAGACACACCTCATAACTAACAGAAAGGAAAATGTAATTTAGACTTTAGATTGTTAACAAATTGCTTTGGTGTTTTCTCCGTAGGTAAGGATGCAGCCTCTTCCCAGGAGTGTGTGTTTGACTGGGGTTGGGCGATACCTCTGATTTTCTATTTGATCAGATGCGAAGCAGTACCAATCCTTTTCAGGGCCCTAAGCCAGGAGCGGATTTAATTGTATCCACCTAGTTCCTGGGCCTTTGAAAGCCCGCCCCCCACCCACCCTTACTACCCGGCTTCGTAGTAATTAATGTCCTGCTCTCTGTAATAATATAAACATTTAAACTATCATGTAAAAGACTGATAATTTATCATCACAATCAATTCTCAAAATGAAACATCCATATCAAAAGAATCAATATTTCAGTAACGATCCACACACTCTTAGGGATGGTCCCTGCCCTGGTACTTTGTGTTGAGTTTGCATATGTTCCCCGGTTATTCCAGTTTCCTTTGCTCTCAGTGTTGCAGAGATTTATTGGAGGGGGGAGATTTGACTTTTATGCTAGCGATGGACTGGCATCCTGTCCAAGGTGTCCCTTGCTTTGTGATTTCTTTTTTAACTTTTGAATGGTTGGCAAGGAAACAAATGAAGAAGAAATCGTTTTTTTTTTTCTTTTTCGATTAACATAACATACAGGTTTTGACTGTGAACAATATCTAAAAATATACAGTACTTGTCCATGAGGAAATTGACGAAGACCGCATCCTTGTTCAGAGCTCATGAATCAGAAAATAATTTGGTGAAGTTGTCTTTCTTTTGTGATAAATTATTAACCAGTGACAAGCTGAATAACTCTTTTGGAGTTTCGTTCAGGGCGAGGCGGTGCAGCTCTATGTCACTGTTTTGCATCGCCGCTGCCCCCTAATGGCTCCTGTAAGCGTCACCTGACCGGCGTGCCAAACGAGACCAGACTGATCTGATTCCCTCTGCCTCCATGTTGTCTATGCCAGTGAACAGATTTACACCTCAAGGAACCCGTCAATCAGTATTAGTGGAAGGACACCAGAGAGAAAATCATTTTCAGGGTAAAAAATGGGATTGAGGCCTAGTTAGAGGCCCCGTACACAGCCTTAGTCCAAAAGCACGTTGATAAAATATGCGTCCTTACAAGACACATCCCACACTACACACGCCTGACAACTGCACTGTCGTGCAAATCGTACTGAAAACTCGGTGTCTGTTGAATGCGTACCGAGAGGCATGACCGGCCGATTGCTTGTTCGTACAGATGTGGGCCTCGTGGATAATTGGTCCAGCTCCTGCCTGTCAGCTGTAACACGCTTGTGTAAACAAAACAGGGAATCTTCAGGCACGTTTCCTTTCCAGTCTATCCCCATTCACTCTCTATGAGCTGCAGATTTAGAAAATGTACAACCACAGATATGCGTGGCCTATATATATTTTTTTTTTTTTGCAAAGAAATGCACTGCTGGACTCTTGTTAAATAAGTTGACTTTTATTGTCTAATGGATTTCATACCACTCTCCTGTAATACATTTGATGTTTCTGCCTCATAATAATACAAGCAGAATTACTTTCTTAGTATTAGTCACTGCTACACCTTGTACCAGGGAAATATATTTTAGATGACTGTACATTAAAAAGGCTAAAAATCTTTCTAAGTATTTAACATGTATTTGCACGCCTTTTGATCATTTGCACCTCTTTTATAGTCCTTTTATACTCCTTCCCTACCCTGTAGCCCATTGTCAGGGTTTTGCACAGACAGGAACAAAATCTTGCATAGCAAAATTATGCAGTAATTATAACAGTATGCTGAGGATGTCTTAGCATGTTTATCACAACATAGTTTGGTGCATGAAAGCTACAGTAATGCGATATGAGCAAAGAAAGCCATTCATTAAGCTATTAATGTCCTTATCAGTTAAAAATTACGCTATAAAATCTATTATCTGGCTCTTGGCTACTACACTGTAGACAGCTAAAGAGGTCCCCTTAGACTCGATCGATGGGCATTGAGCACTGATGAATGCGCCAATTTGTATCAGGCATGTATTTTCTTATATCTTGCGGCATCATCCATTTAGGGATCTCATCTGCTCGTCGACTTGCGAGGGAGGACTGCGGGAGGAGGCGGACTGTCGGGATTGATTTAGAAATTGTTTACTGTAAAAAGAATAAATAAAAAGCTGGGCCAGGTGATCAATTAGTACATGGCTGTGGGAGCAATTCTCCTCCATTAATCACACAAAAATCCAATTTTTTTTTGCGTGGAAATTCTTCGGCTGAATCTGAGAAGGCACTTAGTGGCACCGTCCTTGTTGAAGGTACGTTCAAGGTTAGAGCCCAACTTGTCGTAACAGAGAATGGGGTATTAGAGGGTCCACAAACATGGAGTGCATTAGCCCCAGGCTGCCAGCAGAGCACGGATCAAACTCTGAAAACTCTGACCTTTTGGGAGCTGTTAAGTCGCCCGCTGGTGACGCCAGGAGACAAGCCCTTCAGGTGGAAAGGAATGGCTGGGGGTGAATTATTCAGCACGGGTGCGGGGTGCGGATGACTAATGTCCTGTGACACGCTCCGTGAGAGCGGTTCGAGGAACGAGGGCCCCCCCCGTTAAGCCTTCTGGCCCCGCAGGCTCCCACGAGGCGCGCCCCACGTCAGCTCCGCCGGCCCAGTATAAACCGGAACCAGGAACGGACGTCGCTCTGACCGGCCTCCTGGAATCCGGGTCCAGGCAGTCTGGCCCTGGCTTCGCTGCCGCACGCTGCCGGATTTCAGGGCCCCAGCTTGGCGACCCAAGTTAGTGGGTCCCGCCATGTTTTGGTTCCCCGCTGCGCATCCCTGTTTATCGTCGAGACACTGAACTGTTTATCCGGCATGAATGCCGCAGCTGCGGAGGTCTCGATCGTCCCGTTTTTTGTTCCTTTGCCCCTCCGTGCAGAAAGGCAGCCATATATGGGCATGTGTGTCAGGCGCTTCTTTCTGTACGCGACCGACCAGTCAGGCACACTCCCAATACAGCGGGGAAGGGGAATGAAAGAGGCTAAATTTGAAGCTGGGTTTCCTCAGCACCGCTAAAGAGAGCCCTCCCCGCTGAAGTGCGTTTTCAGCATCATCAGCGCGCTTTTTTCCCCCGTGCCGCGTTTCGGCATTCGCGTGCCATTCCGTGCCTTTTCTTCGGTGACACCTGCAACCCCCTTAAACCTTGGCAGCGGCGAGACCTTGGCCCCAGATGCCGAGTCTTATTAGCCCTCGCTCAGCCGCGCTAAAAAGCAGCTGAATAGCTATACGTAGCTGTTTCGCGTCAGGATGAATTCATTGTTAGATGCACTGTATTTTTTTTTGTGTGTTTTTGTTTTTTTTGTAGCGGATGACAGTAAGCAGCGCTCTGCGCTATTTCTGCATTATGTCGTTCCCAGTGATCTATATTTAGCCGACCTCCCGCAAAAAAAGCGGCAGTGCCAAGCAGCTGTGCCGTCGAATCGAGTTTACAGTTTTGTCTCATTAATGCAAAACATTTACGATTTTTGAAATATCGAGGGAGCAGCGCACGCGAAACGTTTAGGAATATTTTTTTTATTATTTGCATTCAACAGGAATAAATGTGAGACTCACGTGCAGCTATTAAGGGCACTGAGATCTTCACGTTTGATTCCTTCTGATCCTTTTTCAGAATCAAAATCTTTCTGCCGCATGACCATTCGCTATTGTTGGGGACGCCATGACAAAAGATGATGAACAGCTAGGGCATATTGCAGACTGAATAAATCTGAAACGCGATAAATACAGTGGTTTAAGCAAATTCTAGTTATGCAGTGCAGATAGTTGACACAGACACCATATAAACAACATACATCCATACATGTAGTATGTAACGTATATTGCATGCAATTTGCAATTATAATGCAATTATATGTGCAATCAGTGTGACCTGCTCTGTTGTATCCATCAATCTAACTGCTCAGTTTGGATGCAAGTGTCCTAATGTGTGACACATTAGAGAAAAGTTTTGCTTGGGCAGCGGGAGCGCCAAGGGGCAATGTGGACCGTAAGTCTTTATTTGAGCTTTTTCAATAGAATCAGATTGTCGAATGAACATAAGAACATTAGAACATGGGTGAGTCTCCTCTCTTGCCGCTAATGTCTGCTGGAGCTTTGTGGAGCCGTTAGCGTCCTGCTACTCACTTGGGGCACCCTTGCGTAAATAGGCCACGATTTCTGCCTCTGTGGCCAGGGAACCCCAACTCAAACCCCCCCGACCCCCATCTTTCTCCAAGGGCTTTGGGGCTGCTGTCCGTCAGCTGGGCCTGTGTTGAGTGCCAGCTCTAACTCCAGGAGACAAGTCAGGCGGGCTGATTTGCAGAGAAGGGTCACTGGAGTCAGGACACTGTATGTCAATTCCCACATGACCCAGGCAGCCAGTTACCCCCCACCCAAATCCATCGGGAACACGGAGGGAGGGCCTCGAATCATCACTATGGCGACAGCAGAACACTTAACAACAGCAATAGCGCACCTAAAAGCGGTATCCTCTGAGGTGCCTGCACTGTAATTAAACGTGAGCCCCTTTCCCGCGACGGTAAAGGAGATATCAGGATTTAATCTGACATCTGGACATGAGTACTGAGAGAACAGATTCGTTTAAGGAGAGGGGCAAGTCGCACGGCGGGCCGAGAAGCGACTGCTGAGAAAGAGGCCCTTCGGAGACGGGGAGCTGAACAGATGGTCCCAGCGCGATGCAGGTATCCAACAGGGGAAAAAATCAATGCTCATAACTTCAAAAAAGGAAATTAATAATTATATATGAACACAAGCATCGGTGCCGCAATCTAATTAATAGGTGTTTTGTTTTGTTTCCAGTAGCGAAGGTGCTTTTAAGGTGCTTCCCAGAATGCGGAAGTGGGGCGGTACCATATCCCGGACCCATCCGAGGTGTTTCCTTCCTCACAGACCCCGCTGCCACTTTTGTGCCCCTCTGGCTGAATAGTGTCCCTGTCACCCCCCCGCCCCCCCCATCCTTGCCGTGGGGCCCGTTGAGCCAGCCTGTTCCCGGCCGCGTTTGGGAGTCGCGATGGCGATGGTGAGCCCCAGTAACCGGGTACTCTGATTCCAGACCCGTCAGATCACCTTCTGGAGGTCGTGGGCCTGGAGGGGGCCATGGAGATGGGGCAGATCTACACGGGCCTGAAGAGCGCCGGCAGGCGCCTTGCGCAGTGCACTTCCGTTACCATCAGGTGACACCCCCCCGTCCTCTCGATGAATCAGAGCCTTCTGCAGTGACAGAGAACATTGGGTAACATGGTCAGCCTGGCCAGGGTCTCTTCAGACACAGTCAGCTTCTTATCATACAACTTCATTTTCCGATTATAATGTCGCTAATATATATATATATATATATATATATATGTGTGTGTGTGTGTACTATATATATAGGTGCATTTAATGTTCTGTGAATGCATTATAAATGCATTATGAAGGTGCACTCAATGCAAAGCATTATACAATAATCAGAATCAGAATAACTTTATTGTCATTGTAACAAGTACAACAAAATTATATACTGGATAGTAATAATATACAGTAATGTTTCTAATATGTCTCTAAAAAGACAACAACAAAACAACAACAACAATACTACTACTACTGCTACTACTACTACTAATAATAAATGAATAATAATGTCTACACCGCTCTAGTATTGTATTTCTACACCCTTTGGGGCACTGGTGTACCGTATTGTAACATTAAAATTCAAATAACCCTGTGTGAAAACAGTGTGTAGCTTTGTGCCCTTTCATATAAGCAAGTATACACACTAAATGCCGTGTTTGTCTGTACAATGTTTCATTGTATGTTCACATTACCGTTCCTCCCCCAGGACCAGGAAATCCCTCCCCATGCAGATTGACGGAGAGCCTTGGATGCAGACCCCCTGTACCGTGAGTCCTTCCGGAGCAAAAAGAAGCGATTGCAATCAAACAACAAAAATGTCATTCATTATGATGGCACCCATTGTTTGTACTGGCGCTGCATTGCTCAGTATCTGTCAGTCATTTGCAGCACCATAACAGCGGCATTCTAAACCACTGCTTGGTGTTACACAAGTATAGATCTGCCAAACAACCCCGTTGTATGTTTTATTGAATTCTCTTTTAGAGGATCACACTTCATTTGTGATAATTAAAATTTGTTTGGTTCTAATTGGGATGCACGTTCCCCGAGAGTGCCGTCTCTGCAGAGCAGCACGGGTTACATATGGCTTGTTCACTAGTTGCCTGACAGTCTGCAGCATGACAGCTGTATTCATTTGAGGCACACTTGTACCTGTTAGCATAAACGCAATTAATTTCAGTGACATGTACCTGCAGTCTCGTTATTTCCATGGTGACTTAAGAACTAAAGGGAAGCCTGAAACGGCCAACCTTCTGAACACTTACAAACACCACAATTAAAATGGGCTGCTATCAGACTAATTATTAGCAATGGCGGTTATGCAAATTGCGCTCAATTTTAGGCACACAGACAACTTTTAATGCCGCTCTTCTCATTTACACATGTAACAGTTTCGTTGACGGTATTGTTTGCGAATCTGAGCGTGAACTGGAGCCTACTGACTACATAACAACTGAATATTTTTCCAAAAAAAGAAAATCGGAAAAAGGAAGGCAATTTGTCATAAGAGGTTCATAATTAAGGTAGAGCAGAACAATTTATTGCAGCAACATTTCCCATTATTCTATCGCCAGCATCTATTAATTCAGCAGAAATACAGGTGAATTGAAATTAGCTGTTGAATATTGAAAAACAAATAATATACAACCAATCACTGAATTTACCTTGGAATCTATCTATCTATCTATCTATCTATCTATCTATCTATCTATCTATCTATCTATCTATCTATCTATCTATCTAT
>JAODKE010000146.1:17208966-17225476 GCA_026779605.1 Mormyrus hasselquistii
TCTATCTATCTATCTATCTATCTATCTATCTATCTATCTATCTATCTATCTATCTATCTATCTATCTATCTATTATTGATCATAAAGTATATTGTAAAAACCCCTGTCCCTTATGTCACAGACTCCATCACACGCAGACACACACACACACAGAGGAATCCACTAACATTAACATATAAATTTATTTAAAGGGGAACAGAACAGTTACATAAACATACCCCAAACCAAAACACAAACAGAACGGCCCAGAAATGCAACAGGGTTGTCATAATATTATTTGATAGTTATTGTGCAGCTCGTTTTTGTTCAAAATAATTAACTAGCAGCAAAAAACAAAACACAAAACACATTGCTCAATCGGAGAAAGAATGAGTTTGTCGGTGATTTCAGAGGACCTCAGGGAATGGTGTGTGATATGGCCAGATTCTGTCACAATTCATTAAAGTTAGACCCCACGTGCTTCTGAACAGACATAAATTGCCTGCCGTTCAGGGGTGTGGCCGTGCCTCCGTTGCCCATCATTTTTTTGCCCCGCCCCCGGGCATTTGGCCCGCCCCCGGGCAAAGAGAGACAATCTCCAGTGAATGATGGTCTTCCCAGCATGATCGTAATTTTACTGACTCAGTTAAGGTAAAGTAACATGAAGCGCAAAGAGAACTATAGTGAATCATTAATTATTAAACATCATTAATTAATTAATTGATCATTAATTAATTATTAAAGTGCCTGCTTCAGAACCGTGTAACGAACAGGTTTCATAATAATAAAGTCAGGATCTCTGTCATCTTGTTTTCATGCCATGTTCATGTCCACATTCATTTTTGGTGTAAGTTTTCCCTTAGCTTGCAAATAAAATTTATACGTGACGATTGTCCTTATAAATCATATTCTAAGGTGTTTATTTATTAATTGTAAAGCTAAAGCATTTGTTTTTTTGTATTGTGTTCGCTCATATTTCCATTGCAGTCTACGGTATGAATTTCATAAACATCACCGTGCTCTGACGGATTTTCTCATGGTGTTAAATGTTACATTTCCCATCAGCAGCTACATAAAGACTGACCTTTGCACCCTGACTTCCTCTTCTTCCCCTAGCTTGAGCCTTGACACCTCTTCTGTGTAGCACATAAGGAGCTGCCTGAAGCTCATTGGCTGCTGACCATGTGACCATGTGCCCCAAAATCCTGTGGTGTTACGGTTCACAAGTACTGAATGAAAGACAGTGAAATTTTCCTTCAGCTGCCTAAAACCATTTACCTTAACTACTGTACGCCTGTAACAAAGCTGCTTTTATGAATCAAGCACCTGGCGCAATTTGGAGGTAGTTAACAGTTGATATTTAGCGTACGATTGATCATTCTTCAGATTTACCCTAATTACTTGAGATGACTCAAATTGCAATTTGCTAAATGTTAAACTGTATTACATTCAGGGCAATACTGCATTTGTCCTTTATAGAACATTTATTTTATATATTAATTTATATATTCATTTAAATTACATCATACAGCCTTGACCTGACTTTTTTTGCGCTTTGCATTTTGCATTTTTATTTGAAACCATGGTTTGGGTGCTAATGTTACTTTAACTCATTCCGATATGTTCTCCTTTACATTTTTTGGAAATATTTGTATGGTATAAAAATCGCTTAACACTGCTTTTCCTGGTGAGGGTTAAGTCATTAATTTTATTATTAAGTGGGTTACAAGTGAATTGCCATGTTATCCAGCAAGACACAGTGTTCATAAATACCCCACCCATGCATAGATACAGAACCATCATCAGGCAAAATCATTAAAAAAAAAAAAAAAATGTTGATTTTTACATGAATTTGAGGGGGGATGCAGATGGCCTGTAAACCAGAATCACAGCACATCTCTCCATCTCCCCAAACCACCTCACGTTTCTACCCCTCCTTCCAGATTGAAATAATGCACAAGAACCAGGCGCCCATGCTGATGGCCCCCCCACAAAAGAGCGGCTTCTTCTCCTCCGTCGTTCGGAAGTCCCGGAGCGAGAGCAGAGAGTAGAGGGGCTGCACCATGGTGCATTGTCCCAGCACCCCCACGGTGAAGAGGAGAGCGGTCATTATTGTACAGTGTCGGAGGGGGGGCTGATGACCCTCCAGTGTAGCCAGTGTCAGCGTTACTGTTGGGCACCAGGTTAATTTAACAGCCGCCACGGCCTTCGCACCCCGCCAACAAGTGGGCTCCCGTTCCGGATCTGCTCCCTTTGCCAAAACGCCTGCATGGGAATCGCGTTTACGGGCGTGTCTGTCGTTGCCTGAAGATCGAGGCTACCTGTGCAGCAGACAGAGGTTAATTTATGGGTCGAAATCCTCCAAAGAGGATGGAAAAATGGGGAGGAGATGACAGCGAGTGTTCTGGGGCAACACCCGCCTGTAGTTATTTGGGGTAAATTAAGCTTCACAGTGCTGCAGTTCATAGAAGATGATCTGCCTGAGCAGATTGCTTGGCACGGCCATTTCTGTGTGGCTCTTGTTTTTTTTTTTCTTCTTTTCAGCCTGCCATTTAAGTTTTCTTCTCTGAAGGAAATACTTTTGCCGGTAAAGTGTGGTTGTATTTACAAGGTAATATGTTGAAGCATCTCTCACCCACAGACATTCTTCCAGAATTTACTTTTCTTGGAGGAAGCTCTGTTTTTCAAAGGCTTGTATTGTTTGGCTGTTGCACTCTGTCATAGTATAAGCACACCACCTCTGAATTCTGTAGTTCAGGTAACGTTGGTGCATGAATTAAAACGTCACAAAGCCGTATCTCTGTTACCGTGTCTTATTTGCTGTTTGATCCACACAGACGTACATACCGTGTCGATCTAAGCTTTTAAAACTGCATTTACTGCTTCTTTCGAGGTGCCTGTATGTAAAAATAAGCAGTGCTTTACGATGAGCGGGAAATGGCATTATTTGCATCTGTCAGAGATGATCATTTAACTGCCATCATTCCACTGCAAAGATATTATTTCACAGTTTCATCACCAAGATCCAGATGTGCGTATTATACTAAAAATTTCCTGAGATTTTTGATATTTCGGGTTTTTTTAAATGTGACAAAGAGAAGAAGCATCGGGAAGCATTTATATGATGCCATTAATTTAAGATTTAACCCACCACTGAATATTTTTGTCCTATTTTCTAAGAAGACAGTTTCAAATTTGAAAACAGAAATACCGTCACTGTACGCTATCCTGCATTGATATTCTGCCTGTTTTTATTAATTTTTGTAATAGTCCTGTAAGAACCAGGATGTGGGCATGCACTGTATATATACATCAATATTTAAGAACACACGCCACATGAGTCCCATAATTACATTGACTCGGCAGTCCTATAGAAATCATTATATTGACTCATCTGCATGCTTTATCCTGCAATTTGCATGCTGTTGCATGGAGGGCACAGAACACAACCAAAGCCCATTAAGGTTCCCTAACCTTCACTGATAAGTGTTTGTTCAGTGTCTTTTCGAGGCCCCTTTCTGTGCTTTGTGACCAAAGTCTACATTTACATAAGTTGACAGAAAACAATAGAAATGTAAATCCCTCACAAATATACCGATCTTTAATTCAAAGTGCTTGATTGGGCCTGGCACTGATACTGACCACGCTTGTATTATTAAGAAAAACCATTGGGTCCAATCTCCACCCCCTCCCATGTTTTGTCTCCAGCTGTGGCTTCTCTGCTCTGATGCAAGCTCTGTTCCCTGCTGTTGCCCTCTGGGAATACCCTAGTATCATTCACAATAAACAATAGGCGGCGGGCAAACCTTATTTTTCCTGCACGTCTTATTACTTTATGTTTTTAGTGCCGTGTTTGCACACTTAGGCACTGATGTAATCAGTTTCAGGCCTTGTATCCGACTTGGGCGATACCACACAGTTCTAACCTAATTCTAGGATATCGGTGAAAAAGAAATATGGTGATGATGGCTCATGTTCATACGTAGCATCTCTTTAAGACTTCTGGATTACTAGTGTTCATTTTCTGTGTTATTGCCTATATTTTTACCTGCATGAATATTTTAAGAATGCTGTACTGATTTTTCTAGGGACTTATTTGAGGAACAGATTATTTGGCATTGTTTACAAAGATTGTTTTGGATTTCATGCATTTAGTAGAGGTCTTGCGTTTAAATTAGTCTTGAATTTGAAGCTCGGAGATATTTATTGATATTTAATTTGAGTTTCGTTACTGGTTCTGTTGTATATGCCTCTGAGAACTATGTTACTTGCCCTCTGGTTTCACTGCAAGGTAATATATACATAACATGCAATTAGGTGTCAATTTATTTGTGTAATAAATGTGTGATATATATTTTCAAATATTGCTATTTTGAGAGTTTGGTGTTGTATTTTCTTTGTCATTTCATACCAATTTGAACCATTTTTCCTTATATTGTGGGATGTCACATGCATTAAACCTTAATTGCAGTTAAATTCTTTGTTTGTTTATTAATTAAGCTTTTTTAGCCTTTTACTGGGAAAATCATTTGCAGGCATGTATACAACTCTTTGTTCTTTTTCAGCAAAAGTCATTCTAAGTCAAACACTGAGCTAATCTTGATATTTACTATAGATTACAGATAACTGTTGTGACATCAGATCTGAAACATTTTTAAATTCTTATTCATTAAGCTGTGCCACAGATCATTTAAACAAATGCCAAATTATACATTTTTCTTGTGACACTGATACAGTATTGTCCAAACCAGTGCATATGTCAATGTTATTTTACCATATGACTCAAAAGCATTCAGAAGTTGTTTCAGTGAATGTGAGATGCATGTATGCACACAAAAAACAAGCACACACAAAAGCCATTCACAAACAAAAGATTATTCTTAAAACCACGTGCGATTTACACAATAGATACATTCAGCACATAAGAAATTTGCTTTACTGTTGTGTTTTACGTGCTTGATATTATACAATCTGCTCACGACATTCTCCAAATAATACTAGTAATAAAAATAAATTCCAATTCGTATAATTGCACCTTGTACTGTTTATTGTGAATCTATACATTTGCGGTATAGCTAGACAAATACACTATATGTACAATGTTTATAGAGCGATAAATACATGACCATAGTATTACACAAGTATTGATCTGCGAAACAACCCCGTTGTGTTTTATTAAATTCTCTTTTAATGGATAACACTAATAAAACGAACACGCTTGTAATTTTGTTAAATAGGAGAATAGATAGTGTTTAACTGAAATAAGAGCAAATTAGTTGTTGTTGAGTATGATTATAATACTAAAATTTAGCTGTTGGTTATTTATAACAGGTACGAAATATTCAGAGAGAATAAGTGTAATTGCTAATTGAACAGCTTCTAATGGCAGCGTGCTTTGCAGCAGATGGCTCCGCAGATTAAACCGACGAAAGGGTAGTTAACCTGCAAGCGACAATAATTATTTGAAAAGCTATTCGGGGGACAGTTTGTTTAACCCTAAAGCCGCGACTGATTGACATCGGAAAATCTGATCCGCTGGAAGAGATGGCAGCCAATAGGAAGCAGGGCACCGTCAGTCTGGGCTGGAGGCCCCGGGAGGAGAAACCCAGGCAGAAGCGCTGAGCGGAGCTCCGGCGCCGGGCTTTGAGCTCCGGGGTGCAGCGAGCGGCTCCGACCCACCTATCCTCCAACTTCATTCTGCGTGAAGCTTTAAGGGTGAATGTTTTTAGGTGAGTGTTCCGCTGGATCCTCCGATATTCCGTATGTGTTGCGCGAGTTTATGGCCATCATCACTACATATATGTATATGCATATGCATATATATTTTGCACGGTTTATGGGCTTGCCAGTCCCTAATCCGTAAGAGCAGGACGTGTTGATCGCCATCATTGCTACTGTATCTTGTAGTACCGAGCCGGATCTTTTTCTGCTTCGAGAGTAAATAAATGGTGCGGTAATCATACGCATTCAGAGCGAGGAGAGCACGCGCCAGCTGCAGCCTGCTCGGAGGTTTCCTCTCGCCCCGTCCCTTTAGGATCGCTGCACTGACATTAGGGCGGTCATTTTTAACGTGTTTTTTTGTGAATGGGATTGCTGTGGGCTGTTTAGCCAGGCAAATTCTAACGGTTCATTCATGCTTTTTTTCTACTAGCGTTTGCTAAAACCCACCTTGTATCTTTTAAGGGCGATCGGACAGCAGACTCAGCGGAGATCGACTGTAGTTGCTTGTCAGATAAACTGTAACGTTAGAGTTGCAGAATGGATGGATTTTGCGACCAACAAGTGCCTTACGTGACTACCAATGTGAGTGAGAAAAAGTTAACTCGCTAGCAGCCTTTGCAAATTAAATGAATTGAGTTGTACGACTTTTTAAATCTGTGAATAACGAGGTTTAGACATAAGTTTAAAATTCCTTTATGATTGTATTCTTATTCCTGTTGTACTGTTACTCTCATGATCCAAATTTTTTGAAGCCCTTATTACTTTGACAATCCAGTGCAGGATTGACTATCTTTGACAGGTTTCGAGATGAAACACCTGAGCCAAGTTTGAAACCAGAGAGACTGATGATTGAACCTCTAGTTTTCTTCAACCATTTTCTGTCAAATGCACTACATGACAGAGAATCATTCCATTGAGACAAATTGATTTGTGTTCCTTTATTTTTTTTCTTCTTCTTCTAGAAGCCACAAGGGAAGAAATGTAATGAGAGAACGGCAAATGACAGAAAAAGAAAATTCATTAACTCTGACCTGGCTCTGGACACTGAAGGTAAGTTGGGGGGGGGGGGGGGAAGAAAAGTTCATTTCCCGGCTTCTTAACATTTAGCAAAATGCAATTTGTTTGTGGCCACCTGCATCCTGCAAGAAACTGCTTAGAAATCTCAATTAGAGAACGAGAGTGCAAAGGCTTTTCTCCCCAATAGATTCCCTTAGTTACAAATTTAGCCGGAACTGTGAGGTAGTACTTTTGGCCTCTCAGCCAGTGTGTGCAGGCATATAAGTGCTGCTCTCTCACTGTGACCGTGCCGTGTGAACTGCCTGTATATCTTCTTTGCCCCTAGAACTCTTTCAGGACCTCAGTCAGCTGCAGGAGACCTGGCTTGCCGAAGGTACGTGGCTCCCATGTTTCTACAAAGTCACCGGGCGAGTTAGATGGGAAGTTATGGGGAGAGAGAGAGGAGAGAGCGAGAGGGGTGAGAGAGAGAGTGAGAGAGAGAGAGAGTGAGAAGAGCAGCGCAGGACGAGATCTGCCTGAAGTTACCTTTTCCTAATGTGTAGCCCAATTAATGGCAGCGCGAGAGAAGCATTGTGCGTGTCATGCATACATTAGAGTGTGTGATGAGCTCTTGGTCTTAAGGGAGGCTGAGGAGCTTCTGCACAGAGTGTCATCACAGATTACCAGGAGAAATCTCTCTCCGCTCACTGTCTCTTCTGCTTTTGCCAAGAGCGACTGCAGCGTGCCGCCACCTCCTCCTCTCCAAGCCCGTCTCTCTCCGCGCCGCTTCTCTCCAGAGCTCACTCCGCAGCTGTACTCACTGCTGTTGTGCTTTTTTTTTTCTTTAAAAAAAAAAAACAGTGGATTTATGTTCTCTGAGGTGCGCAGAAGTGTTGATTTCTGATCCACCACCTTTGCTGCATATATTTTTTTTTATTTTGTGCGCACTTCTATTTTTTTCTTCTTCTCTCTAATGGCAAGAACTTCTCTTTGTGGTCTCAGTCAGACGTGATGCTTCAGGATTTAAGTGCAAGTGTCTTTTTTCCATCCTGTTTGCAGCACCGAAGTTTAGGTTGGTGACGAGTTTCTTTTCCGGTTCTTTCAGACCATGTGCTGTTTTATTGGTTTTAAATCTCAGACATTTCTGAACCAGAGTTTGCATATCGAGACATTCAGTTTTAGTGTTTTCTTTTAATCATGCTCGTAAAAGGAACTTGATTGGTGGAATAATGGAATAATTTTCTGCTGAGGTTGTCCTGTAGCATGAAGCAGGAGTTTTGTAGTTCAGTTGTGAAACTGTGGCTTTGTTTGTGTGTGTTGTGATTTATTTTAAATTTTCATGACATTATGCATGCACTTCTTTGTAGGTGGTTTATATACAGTTAGAGTGAATATTTAATAAATTTATGATGCCTCTTCTGACCATATTAAATATAAGGTTTAAGTGGGGACTTAAAAAATCAGGATTTGCTAGTAGGGCTGTGGCCAGGTAGTTATGTTACTCTTCACAATACTTGGTAGCCATCATTTTTAAGCAAAAAGTTAAAGTCAGATGTTTTAAAATGAATAAGCTTCTGTGTTTTCAGAAAACACAGGTACTTGTAATATATAAAAATCTGCTTAAAAACATTTTTTAGTAATCTGTGCTTTTTTTTCTCTAAAATCTTAAAATAAGTTTAAAAATGCATACATAAATAAAAATTCTGGGTGGGAAATTCAACTAAAGCTAAATGTTTAAATGAATATGAAAATTAATATTCATTAAAAATGAAAATAAAAAAATCACGACAGTTATAACAAGATCAAATGTTTAGTGCATTCTTAGATTATTTTGTGTAATCAGTTCAGTACTTGATCTGTTACTACAAAGTGTAATCCCAGCTTGATCTTTAAAATATGTTAAATATATAAAAAAAAACAAGCAATATATATTTTTTAAAATAGCATCATTATACAGTGATACTGTTCACGGTCAGCCTATTCGTGATGTTTGCTAAAATTCAGTGCAGTTAAACAGAAGGTTATCGTGCATAATAAGCATACTAAAATAAGTTTATGCAAAAGCGTTATATACATTTTCTATGCTTGATTGGAACTTATTTGTCAAAAAAGATTGGAAAATGGAATTGTAAGCCTTAAAAATCTTTTTACATGGAATGTGCTCTTTAAAGGGTCTTTGGAGACAAACCTGAGATTTAACTTTAAAAATGGTTTCATGAAAATTTGCGCTTATATATGCTTAACTGTGTTTTAGAGAAAGCTGGCCTTTGGAACTGTTTTTTTTTCCAGGCATGTAAAAAATGCATCCCCACCGTTACACAGGTGAAAAATGCAACTTGGTATTTTATACTCTAAGACCAGCTTCATCTATTCTTTAACACGTTTCAAAATGCAAGCAGTATAAATTAAGACTTTAAAATGAAATTTGTTTTAAAATAGATTTGGGAATACTTCACCAGTGCATTGAGCTAGTAAGATTATAAAGTATATACCGCAGGGCTCAGCGAATAAGACATCATTTTAATATTTCAGCATTTCAGTCAGAGGGAAAAATGACTTTGTTCACTGGTGTAGATATTACTGTAAGGATTACAATTCTACCTGTCTTAGATCAATGAGGAGTGCGCTTCAGGATTCCAGATTTAATAAATTACTTCCTGTCCATTAAGATAAAAACGAATACTACCTGTTTCGAAGATTTATTAGTTCAGGTAATTGGAAAGAAGAGAAAGGATTATACTAGACTGAATCTCTGACTTGGATTAAGAAGATGATGAGTCTCAGCGACATTACAGGTGTATTTCCCAGAAAGAAGCGATCAAGGCTTCTGCGTTTTGCTCTGTGTTGGGTTTATAGCAGTACCTTTGTCATGTAGTGCACTGTTATGAATTTTAAAAGTATGCTGTCGTATCTACAGGATAATAATAATTATTATTATTTTATGAATCTTCTTGGATAGTGGATTTTGTCCTCTGCGTAATGTCTATGCATTTTTTGAATGCAGTGCTTTAGCTAGCTATGATTGTAGCCACCAGAAAACATGCACTGTGTACTACATCCATTTCCTTAAAGACGCTTAAAATTAAAAAGAAAATAGCATTAAAAAGCAGGTCCTGGCAGATTCAAGTTGGAAGTAGCCTCCAGATCGCACACACACAGGGTGTGCTCCTTCAGGCTCAGCCTGTGTTTGGCCCTCACTTGTTTCTCTCCTTTTTTTTTTTTTTGTGAATGGCGGCAGAGCTCCAGTCCCCCTGCTGTCCTCAGGAATTGTTCCCTGGATCAGCTGTCCCATTCACGGAGAGCTTGGAGTGACTCATATATCCGACAGGCCGGCTTGGCGCCGGCCCCTGCTCTCCTGTCCCCTACTACTCCGCGTCTTCGTGCGGGGAACAGGTTTTAATTAAAACCTGAAGAGGCTAGCTTGGCCAAGAAAACCACCCCCCCCCCCACACCACCCTCACCGAACACCACCCACCAACCCGTACAGGCCCCACTTGGTTTGCGGGAACGCCGCATCATGTTCCTTTGCCCAACACGATGGCGTGAAGCGGGATCGTTGGAATTTGGGCAAATCCCGTGCCGTTTTCCTTCACGTGGGCCAGTGGCACGTGCCGCGGCGCGGGTGCAGTCATGGGCTGGACGCCTCCATCGCGCAGAGCGACTTTTCGTGCTACCTGTGCGATCCCCGGTAGCCACGGTGACATGGAAAAGCCGGCAGACTTTGTTGCCGGCTGACTTTGAGCGGGTTTTCGTGTGTTTTTCTGCTTATTGTTGGAAATGGGAAGCTGCACCATGATTGCATTTATATTTAATAAGCTCCCTTCACTACCACGACACAGTTTTGTATCTGCTATCTGATATAACGTCTAGGGGTATAATCCTAAATTCTATAATGGGTGCAAAAATAGCACATTTGTATCCTTCCTAACAATTTTTTTCCCCCTTTAAAATCGTTACGGGAAATGTTTTATTTACGGATTATTAAAAGTGTAAAAATGTATCAAGGCCTTCATTGATAAACGGCTTCTTCAGCTTATTGCCGAATTTCTGCACGTGTTTCTTTCATTTTTGTTTTGCATGTGGTCTCGCTGGCTTTGTCCTTTAAGAGAGATGCGGGCGTACCTGCATGCCTCAACACGTTAATTGTCCGTGCGGCGTTGCCAATTAAACGTTTGAAAATGAGGTTCCACATGTCTTATGCTTATAAATAAATGTGTTAATGACTATGCACAGTTAAATCTCCCATCAACTCGCTTTAGCAGTTCTTCAACTTCAACATAACAGTTGGCTCTAAGTGTAAATGTATTATATATATAGGTAATTGAACCTATTATGGGGTCCCTTTTAGCATTAATCCTCCAGGTAAATGTGTGAATGACAGGTGAAATATTACACTATTGGCATAACCCGACTATGAAATGATTTTCGCATGCTGCGTTGGGGAAGGATCCCACAAGGCGTTCAAATTGAAGGGCATTCAAGAAACGTACAAATTATATCTTGTCAGCAGTGATCGCTATTTGCGATCCTTTTTCAGGCTGTGCTGGTTATGTGCTTTTATCGGTTTTGAGATTTTTTTTTTGTCCCTTATCCAGAAAATAAAAGTATGTGCATTGAAATAACTTCTAACAAAGCTTTGGCTTTTGGTTAAAGAGGTAAAGATTTTATAACTGGCCTTCCCGTGATCTTTTACCAGACTCCAGTGATGTTGTCGTGGCCATAGGGCTTAGCTAGCTGTTGTTCGTTGTCATATAACCCTGTACCATAGAATCACCTTCCTCCATTCTTATGCCTTTGATTCTGTCCGCAGCTCAAGTCCCTGACAATGACGAGCAATTTGTTCCAGACTTTCAGACCGAAAACTGTAAGTATGACCCCCCCGGAAGTCCCCCCCCCCTGCCCCCCTCTTTCTGTCTGTATCGCTCACCTGTACTCCCCCATCAAAGGCTCGGTGCTAGTTTGAGGAAACTTGATAGATCACTTGGAGTAGAAATTTACAGCACTCCATCAGTGTGTGACATGTTTTCAGTAGCTATATATTCAATAGCTGTTATGTATATATATGTTACAGCCATCCCTTCCTGCACTGTTTCTTAGCTGTGAGACCTTACAGGTTAATTTGGCTGTATTATTCTGCCTTTCAGAGCACTGTGGCAGCTAAATGACGATGGGTGGAAATCTGCTCGCTCATATGATATTGTTATTCTCTTACGTTATAGCTAGTATTCTCAGATGGTGGCATTATGTTTCACTGTCTACCCAAAGGTCTGTTGAATGTAGGAAATGCTTGAGTCGATGCAGGTTAACCTTCTAACCAAATGCTTGGCAGAATGCATATTTTCAGTTAGACCCCATCGTTATGTACAGTGCAGCTATTATTAATTATAAATGAGAGTGAAATTAGTAAACATGGTATTTACTTTATTTATTTATTTATTTAGTAAAATGGATGAGCCCAAGTGTTAAACACACCAATTTTTGCTGTGGATTTGACTGACGGATTTAACTTTATTTTCGGATAAATCAATGCGCGGTTATGTCAACATATTATTTTCTTTTTAGTGTAGAGGGTTTGTAAAAAGTGCCTTCTTGTAAATGACTCATGGTCATGTTAATTAATCAAAAATTCTAATGCTCTTGAAATAAACATTCTTTTTTTTGTTTTTGTGGATGTCCGTCTATCTAACATCAGAACAGTTTTATATGTTCACAAAACACACAAGCTACAGAATCTAGCGGGAAGCTTGACATCCCCTCAATGGGAAACCATTAAGGCTATAACATTTACAACTCGATAATTATTGTCATTAAAAAAAAAAAGAAAAAACACCTTTTCAGTGCATTTCCCATCATGCTTTGCAGCTGGCATTTGGATTATTGCAAGTTCAAAGTGTACCGGGCAACTTTTGACCGGTGTATTGCGATTGCGCATAGGCCAGATCTCTAATAGACGACACAATCGCCAAAGTTCCCCACAAATGCCCTTCAGTCTTGCCACTCACTCCGGCCCACCCCGCACCCCCCCGCCTCCTCCGTATCAGGAGACCGTTGACCATATTAGATCTACTTCTGGCATGTTGGAGCAGGATGCGGAGGCCAGAACAGATGGCAGGAGGGCGAGGGCAGCGTGGTTGGGCTCCGGGACAGGCGTCCCAGCCTGCAGCCCTCCCATATGGATTTTGCCGGAGAACTCCAGGGCGGCGGGAGGGGCGCCCCCCGCCCCCCGCCACCAGCATCACCACCCCGTCAGTACCACTCGTCCCAGGGAGCTCCGGCGAAGTAGGCGGGAGAGTCATGTTTACATCGGCTCACGTTTTTGTCTTACACGGGAGCGTGTTTGCGGTGGTTTGAGTCTTGGCACAGCACTGGCCACCTGCTGACTATGTTGGCAACTTTATCCGTTTAATGCTCGTTCTAAAAGAGTCCTTTTTTGGAGGATAAGGCTGCCCGTCCTGTGCTAGTGAGTGCTGTTCTCTCCTGCACGTCGATCTAGAACCGCGTCCTTAAACACGCCTTCCCTAACCTTCCGAGCACAGCTTTCATGACAAAATCTCTTCATAGACCCGGTGCTGACTAGATTTTTCTCTTTTTCTTTGATTATTGTGACTCGACGCTGGGTAAAAAGAAAGTGTCACTTTTGCGACCTCATTAATGTCACCGGAGGGGGTGTTAAGGTGAAGCCGCGCTCTCGCTACGAGGAACAGCTGGAGAAAAGTGCTTAACGGTAATCGCCATGGGGCTCTGCTTCAAACGATGCTCCTTCGTTTCTTATGTGATGGGGTCAGTGTTCGCAAATGCCACTTCCATCCCCAACATGGACGTTCTGCTTGACTTGCAAAGCATTTAAGAAAAACAACTGTCAATGCCAAGCAATGTAGAAACTACAAGTCAATATTTCTAGCCACCATTACACAAGTAATTTTACGGAAAATTTAAGTAAAAATGTAACCATGCAGCTGTGCCGATGCAATAGAACCAGCCAAACTGCCGTTGAATTGCGAGACACTATAGATAACAAATCTAGTTGAAAAACCTATTCGCCTCTGTATTTTCATCAAAGCCTCCTTAGCACTTTATTTGTTTGCGTGTGAGCTTCATGTCGGACTTCTGCCCTAATGTCTGCTGGACCATTTGTCGGTTGATTCAAATACACGAAAAACACGTACATTTGGTGCCCCGTACTGAGAGGATGCATTCACTTCACTAAAAATCCAAATGACTGATTAGAGAAGTGGGTAATTAGCTTTGCAGTATGGCGGCTTTATGTGTGTGTGGTGTCGTTTAAAAATCATTGACAGTTCACTGGGTTAGTTCAAGGGTCTATTGCACAGGTTGGCAGCTTTTAGTGATAGTCTCAGCAATTCAAAGTGCGGCATTTCTCTTATTGATTTTTTTTCTTGCAGAAATATTCAAATAAAACACATTATTTGAATGTTCATGTCCCCTTTCTTTCAACTTGGTTTTCAGTGATAAATACGTCATAGGCACCCCACATAAACAGAAAATATTTTTATATGTGTCCTATGGTAACTTATAGCAGGGGTCAGTGTTACCCCTACTGTTTTAAGTGTTTTTGTGAAACTGTGTTGATCACAGAAAGTCAATGTGAGGCGATATGTGACAGCTGTGTCAGACTGACGCATTGCGCCCATGATGTTCCAGAACCTTCGGGAAAGTAGGCCTTAATCGATCGCTGTGCTTTTATTTTTTTACTTCTGTTTCACTAGAGTGTGATCTATACTGGCATTTCCGGGTCCTTTATGGCTACGTCTGTCCTGCCAGAAACTGTTCGGTCTGCAATACGGTAAAATGAGTCATTTCGCGTTTACACGGGAGAAGCGGCGCTGTGGCGGTAAAGCTGCTTATGTCTCATTCCCGGCCTTGCGTGGGCTGAACTTCTTCCAGTGTTTTCACGCCGGGTTTGGCCCCAGGAAAAGTAGCAGAAGAGCTTTCATTTGTCTCCGCATTTTCGTAGGTCTTCATAGTTCATTGTCATTAGGTCCCGAATGGTTTTCCTGCCATCTGTCATGGGACTCATCAGCTACTTAACGCCGCTACGAGCGCTAGCCTCACTCAGCCTTTGCAGGGTTTTGTGGTTTTGCACATTTATTGTCTTTTTCTTCTCTTGTTGTTTAAGAATAAGCCAATCAAAGGGGTTCTGTGTCCTTGAGATATCTGTCAGATTTGATATAATGGGAAGACTTTTTTGCTACTGCCCTAAACATCCTTCCAACATAAATGGAAGCTTCCAATAGCAAATAATTAGGAAATTTAGCATTTTTTTAGAGATGCTCACTGGGAATGTGTGTGGAGGAACAAATTATAATAATTTATTTCTTAGAATTAAATAGGCTTCAGTATTTATTGAAAGTTCTATTATATATTTGCCTATTATAACTTAAGCATTGTCATATAACATTCAAGAAATGAAAGAAGCCTTATCATGTACCTGACAGAATACAATTGTATTATTTAGCATTCGTAATTTAGTCTTGGTTTGATCTGGTAGGAATAGCTAATTAACCTAATACAGTTGGGGGGTTAATCTCCTCAGGAAGTGTTCTTTTGACCTTTCGTCACTGACCCGTAAAGGTCACGGCCCTCGGAGGAGCCTTAACAATCACCGCGCCTTGAAACGATCGGGCCACATCGGTGTCCCGGGAGACAGAGACCTCGGATGTCATGTTGTCAGATTGATTTCACACCGGCCGGCCGCCACGCAAGGCATCTGCTTAGCATGTGGACAAGCGGGAAGGGGGGGGGAGAAAAAACATCCGGCGCCCCCCCCGCCCCTGACTCCCCAGTGCCCCCGAGTCATGGACCATCCCACGACAGAGGCGTTTGTTTAGTGTGTTTTTGCTTTTGCTGTGTGCTCAGCCCAGCTGTAAAGCAATGAGGACTGAGGATATCAGCGGGGGGTCGCTTAACTCCTAATGAGGATATCAGCGGGGGGTCGCTTAACTCCTAAAAACTACATTTTTTTTTTTTTTCATAATTAAAACCTTTGTTTTGAAGTCCGAGATTTTGGAAAAGTTGTATATTTTTGATTGATTTTTGTTAAGCACACCATATTTTGGTTTGTGTGACAATTTCGGTTGTAAGTTATAAACTTGGGAAACTGATGCATAATAAATTAAAGTTATTGGTCATAATGGTAAGGAGATCTGAATGTTTTAAAAAAAGGCATCCGAATGCTTAAAAGCAAATAAATTAAACACATTTTAAATTCAGTTCAGCTTCATTGTCATTAGGGTATACAGAGGTACACATATAAGGAGAAGCGTCTAGGGACTCCTAGAGCTGCTACAACAAGTTTAAAATTCTATTTTAAAATTAAAATAGAAGTTCGTTGAGTATGTGCTAGCCTTAAACTAAAAGACAGGCTTTTCTTGTTTTACCGTTAACGCGACATTCATTAACAAGGAAGCCCCAGTTGGTGTCCGGAGCCGGGCAGTATGGTTGAAGGCCACTAGTTTTTCCGATGCTATTCGCTTCGTATTTACGGAGCCCAGCGTCGGTGGGCCGGGGTGCCGCACGGCGCGGCTAATTCCGTTAGCGTCGATCACGACCCCAGATGATGGGAACTTAATGGGGAATCGTCTGATACTTAACTTAATGCGCTAGAAAAGGCAAGCGACGATCCCAGAATCGATGGTACCTCTACCATCCGGACACCCACTATTGGTGATCCCCCGAAAGGGGGGTTGTGATGTCGAGGAGGTCACCGGGGGGGGGGGGGGGGGGGGGGGGGGGGGGCGGGGGGTGTTTGGGGGGGGCGCCCCCTTTTTTTCGCGACCAAAAAATTGATATTTAC
>JAODKE010000146.1:17238799-17251862 GCA_026779605.1 Mormyrus hasselquistii
CTTTTTGTTCGTCACCTCCTCCCCCCCCCCCCCCCCCCTCCTCCCCTCCCCTCCCCCCCAATGCAGGTGGTTTGTCTTAAGATGAATTTTTAGAGGTAAATGCCGCTGAAGGTAAAAAACGTACAAATAAAAATATAGGAAAATCTGTGGATTTTAAAACAAAAGCAGAACTTCACAGATTACACAAAGCCTGTCTGAAAACAATTTAACTCCAGTAAAAATGCTAATAAAATTCAGTCGAATGGTGTCCATGACGAAATTATTAAATGAGTTGAAGAATGGATGGATGGACGGATGGATGGATGGACGGACGGACGGTGAATAAATATAATACATTTTCTATATCTATACACTATTTTATAATTCTTAAAAAATAACAAGCACTGTCATTAATATACAGTGTTTAATTAATTAATAATGGATAGGCCTAACATTTTTAGCATTTTAAATTATACTAAATTAAAAGTGAGCACTCTCAACCGAAATGAATGCCACCAGAAATGCTGTGCAGAAATAATAGCAAGATACCGCTAACCGTGGTGACGCAGGGATGGGAGAGAGAGGAAAGGTGTGGTATAGAAACGGTATTATTTATTTATTTTCACATTTAAACAGATGGTTCCTTATGTGATGAACGGAAGTGTCTGTTAACTCGGTTGGCTCGCTATCGGTGGCTGGCGTCCAACAACAACAACAACAGGATTGTGGAGTGCGAGCGCCGGTGCAGTCTGCGATCTTCGGCTGCTCCGCGAACAGAAGGGGGACGGTCTGCGCGCGTGCTGCCGCCGCGCCGCCCCGCGCCGCGCGTCGCCGAGCCGTCCCGTGCCAGCGGAGCTCGCGATGGGCGCCGGCTCCGCTTTGCTGTTCGCGGGCGCGGGCGCGCCAAAACAAAAAATAAATAACAAACGAAAAAATAAATATTGGTGCTTCTGTACCAAATGTCAACCAAATGTCTTGAAATCATTATTAACTATTAAAGTTACTAATTATTAAGAAAGAAGCCCTTTTCTGTTTCTGCGTCATGCAACTTGCGACTAATAAAGTCTGTTCAAAGAGTTTAGAAAAAGGAAGCAAATGCTCGAAACAGTTTAGAGAACATCCAGCGAGATTCATGTGGAGTTAATTACTTGATTTGACTCATTTTGTGGTCGGGGTATGATGGAAAGGCATTGCCTGCATTGGAACTGTGTTAGAAACGTACGATTTGTGGACTGTCAAAAATATAAACCTTTTAGTTGTATATTCCTAGCAAACTAACATTTGTAATTATATTGTTATGATAAAAAATAGATCTAAAAAAAATAGTAAAGGAACATAGATGTGGTTCAATTAGTTTATACACTTATTTGTGCTGATACGAAAGTATGTCCATACCCCACAGTGCTAGAAAAAGGTGGATGTAGGATCACAGATGTGCCGCCTCTTAGCACAATATCCAACATAATGTCTTGCTAAGCTAGTAGCCACTTGATAAATTCATTAACAATGCAAACATGTGGCTGTGGTGAATTTCCACAGGTCTCAGTTCATTTGTAATTTTTTTAAGTAAGTCTCTAGTGAAACAAATGATTCAGAAACACTTACTTGTGACAGTCACTGAGGTAAATCTCTTGTGTACTTCTGTCAATTTGCGCACAGAGACTCACCCCAGCACCCAGTAGGAGAAACTGTACAGTGATATATCCCAGGGCTGTTCTTTGTTCCCATTGTGCTATTTATTGAGAGTGTCAGATCCTTGAAATTGACTTTCTGAGCGAAATGGACACATTTGAGCGGGGCTGTCCTCCATATTGTTTTATTTGTGTGCATTTGGCACAGTAAGAGGCATACAGTTACCAACGTATATTTCCAGTTTTATTCTCACCTCACAATGAGAATGAAATGTGAAAATTGAAGGCAGAAGGCTTGTGTGACGGGATTAATTAGACAAGGCCAAGTGGAGTCACACTCCTCACGGCAACACACTTGAACCTTCAATTACACACTGCACAAAGCAATTAAAAGCTCTCTCCTCCTCTCTGTCCTACGGAGTTACCTGTTACTGCGTCTCTCTCTTTCTGTCAGAGCCCCTCAGGGGCCAGGGCAGACCGCAAGTCTAATCCGCAGGCAGGTAATTACAATTGATCAATTGTTGTTTGGGGTGAAACGATTTGACTGCTTCAGCAAAGGCCTATTTTGGGTTTCCAATTTTTGAGGCTTATTCATACACAGAGCAGTGTCCGTGTAAGACAATCAGACATTTTGTTTGTTTGTTTTTTTTTCTTGTTGTTTTTTTGATACAGCACAAGTGCAATGGTCTCAGGATTAATGGGCGTCAGGCTTGTAAGATGTACACAAGTGCAAGTGAAAACCAAACGCTTTTGATACTTTTAATATTCTTCACATCTATGCACCTGATGCACCTGTAAGCAAATCTGCCATGCTCAGAAATAGATATCATTTTATTTTATTTAGATACTTTCCTGTGACATACATCATTTTTGCACCTGGATAGCCATGGACTAATCAAACCTTGGAGTCAAAATTTAACCTGATGTTCTGTTGCAGGAAGAAATTAAGATCATACTATCTGGGGCCAATTTAGGGCTTGTGTTATTATTTTATAGGTGTTTTGATGGAGAAATCTTATGCATATTGCAGTGGCCTTGTGGAAAGTGAATGCAATCTCACAGGCATTTAAATTAAAGTGTCAATCATTCAAATACATAAAATCTAAATAATAGTATTAATATCTGTATCAGTGTTCAGGCAGTGTGTAATAACGTCCAAGGAAACCCAGGTGGAGGGGAGAATGAATCCAGATATTAACATGAATGCAGAATGTTGTGTGATCTCTTAAATCAAAAATACCTAAAAAGTATAATTTAATTTTCTCAGTGCAACAGAAACATCAAATGCCTGTAGGAACTCTGATTATGTGTCACAATGTCATTTATAAATAATATTTACTAAAATCCTAAACATTTTGAGGACGGTGAACTCCCAGCTTAATGGGGTCAGAAAAGTTCACAGAAATCCGACAAATCAGTGTTGCTTTATTATGATTAACAAAGTACGGCGAGTTTCTTTTTTGGATTTTGTCAGAAACCTGAGTTTTGAGTCCGTAGGTTAGTTACAGTTTGTTTATATATATATAAACCATTCACCACTTACAATCAGCCCATTCATAACTCGCACCCCCTGGCTGGGTATATCATCCACTCCCCCAACCCCCCAGGCCTCAGCGACGGCTGCACCCTGTCACCACCGCACCTCACATCGGATGCTGTGATGGATTTCGATTTATATCACCATTGTTCCAGCAGTGTTCACTCCCCACATCGCCCCCCCCCTCCTCCCCCCGACCATGTAAGTGTGACAATGCGGGGAGTCATGACACTATTTGCTATTTACGCCGTCCAAAGCCGACTTTTTAAAAATTATTATTACCGCTGTCTGTGCCATCTCTGTCCCATAGCGGCCTTTAGTTGGGAGCTGTTTGCAGTCGCTGTTTCCCCCAGAAATCCCCCCCCCCCTCAGGAAATACACCTTAGGGTGTCATTTTCTCCCTCCAAAAACCACTCATTTCTCCTTGGAACTAGTGAGTCTAAATTTTCATCTAATTGTTAGACTGTATAGTTTTCGTCAGGTTTATTTTGTTTGCAGTTAATTTTTTATAGGTGAGAGTACTACATTCCTTAGTATTACTATATGATATGCTGTGTACACCGTATAGGATTTTGTAAGTATAGTACAATTTAATTACTCTGAAATACAGGACAATTTAAGTACTTTGAAGTATAGTACAATTTACGTACTGTTTAAGTACTTTTTAAAATAATACAAAAACAGTAAAATAAATTATTTTTATGATTCTTTTTGAAATAGCACTCATGACATGATTTTATTGAGGCACTTCAAGCTAGAATAAATAGAATTTTTTTTTCAGTTTCTTCTGTGAGATAATTTTCATTGTTGGTGAGGAGAAAGGGCCATGGTACTATTGAATAGTAAGTTGTGGTTACACAGCTGATAGTGAGTATTATCAGGCATTTGACAATTCAGCCTTAAATCACGTCTTGTTAGAAGAACGAGCCGTGAAACAGACTTTGTGGAGGTGGTACTGAGATCCCTCCTGGCACATCAATGCCCTCTGCGGTGACACGTCAATAGCTCTGGGCCCCAGGGCAGATTAAACATGCTGACCACTGGAACACCCACAGCAGGGCCTGAGGGATGGGGGTCGGGGGACAGTTTCCTGGAGGAGATGTGCACAATGAACACAGATCACTTTGCTCACACCCATATGTTTGTCCTAGAGGAGCATGTTGTGCTGCCTTTAGAATGACAGCTGTAGCCTTCATTCACCACATTCATCGCAACTGAGAATGTCTCTCAGATCTCTGCAAAGTCATTTTATGACAAAGGTTTGCAATGCATTACACTAAACCTTTGTGCCTGTGTAATGCCTGTGTAATTAACTGTTCCTCCTGGTACAAAGTAGCACTGATTTCTGCTAAATTTATCAGCTATGAACAAAATTTTAAATCAGTTTTGTCTTTTTTATTCTTTCACTCATTAAGATTTATTCCATATTTACAGCATTGGAAAGATTCTAATTGGTAGTTATATCAACCAATAATCTTCAGGCTGCAGCAGTCAGTTTAATGAACCTAAAGGCTGAATATACCCAGTGTCCTATCATTCCCAGAATTCCCTGCGATGCTCCCATAATACAGATACTGATGTCAGTTTTTATAATTAAACTGATATTTAAGAGGAATCAATACTTGAAGAAAACAATGATAATACTGAGTGATTTGAAAGCTAAAAGTACTACTACTGTCAGATTTTATTTTGAACTGGCATTCAAAACCACATTTCTTCAAAATCTTAAAAAAAAAAAAAAATCATGCTACACAAGTCATTTATTGTTAAAGAATAAATTAATGAAATTTGTAAGTAGTAATCTGTAACATTTCCACAACAACATAAAGCATATTTTACACACCAAAGTAACCAAAAATGAAAAGAATAGGAGCAAAAAAATAGTAAGATTCAATTTAATACAGCCATGCTATACTTCTGAGAAACAGATACTTAGCAAATTATTTACTTAACTGAAGCAGAAGAATGTTGAGCTCCCTGCCTGTTTTCGAGCAGTCCATGCTGCTAACACAATTACTGCCCCAGAAAAACAGACCGAACTTGAGCAATACTTGCCTTAATTCTCATTGAAGCAACAAATTGGCAGGCCTCCCTTAAGATCTTGTCATATTATTAAGATTCAATGTTGGAATTATGATCATTAAAACAACATGACTGATTCTGAGGGTAGATGATGAGCTATTAATTTAACCTACTCTTCCTGTAATAATATTGAGACAGACAGTCTGCCAGTTATTAGATCTTAATTACCTCGTGCAATCTGTATGGGATCAGGGAAGCCGGAGCCAGGTTTGCAGTTAACATGGAACCGCTGCTTCCTTTGAGGCCTGTACCGTTCTACAGTGACAACACACGCAAACGTTTGTGTTTTCTTTTTTTTTTTTCACACGGTGCAGAACGTTGCCCATTGTGCAAACCGGTGCAGCTCGTGGAAACGTACTTGATGACAAATTCCAGAGATGCATTCGCATGGAAGCACGGAGTGGGCGGGTATGCGTTGAAGTGCTAGGCTAATGATGGAAACGCATTAGCGAAATCCGCAATGGACTAAATGTACCGTAATACCCTGAATTCTCACTGCCGCACCCTACCCTTCTGCTGTGGGAAATCAGTGCCGGCGCTCGTCCGGCCAAAGGAGCGGTCAGCGTGGAGTCCTCGGCACACGTCTACCCCGACGTAGCCCTCTTCCTGTTAATACCTCTCCTTTGACCGTACTCCTCCGTGTCTCATTCCCTCTCTGCCCCAGTCTTTGCCTCCCCTGCACGGCTGACTGGTTTTCACAGCCTCACCTCCTTATTTCCCCCCACAGCAATGCGCCGGCTCTGCCAGTTCGGGCCTCCAAATCTGCACCCTCAGCACTCTGAACCCCCCCTACCAGACAAGAGTGCACGGCGCGGTTGGCTTGCACTGCTGAAGCTCCCCCCAAGCCTTCCTTCAGGTAGCACTCTCCGGCACGTGAATAAATGGTATATTTGATTTTGGACACGCCTGTGTGTCTAAGATCCACCTCCGCTCCTGAAGGCTGTAGCGAGAAATGGTTGGCGGAGGCTGCAGCCTGGATACCCTGGTTGATTCAGGAGACCCCCTGAATATGGAAAAATTATATGCAATATTGCCAAGGTGACATTTTGTCAGGGGTACCTGAATTTCTAGCTACGCGTGAGGCTCCCCTTAAGGGTTCTCTAGAATTGATGGTCTTATTTTAGGCAGGTTTAGGCATGACACACACACGCAAGGCTGACACATCACAATGGTGCAGGCTTTGCCTGATCTTTACCCCGTCAATCTGTATAATGCTACCACGTTTCCACCAAACAGATGGAACCTCATGGATATTACTTACGACATTTCAGTTTTTAATTGTTTTATTGAAAATAATTCTTCATTATTACTGTGCCGCATCAATGTGTATTATAGCACAATCAATAGACTTAGTGTTTCGCATTTTTAGCAGCATCGTGTATTTATTTTTTTCCTGCGTCCTCACCCGACTGTTTTATTCATTCATGCCCCTGTCAAAAGCACCGGCGGCAGAAAGTTTGAAGTCTGTTTTAGGGTTTTAATTCGGATCCAGAAGTAGCTACTCGGTGTGAATAATAATTCAAAGGGCCAACGGGCTTCTCCGTTTGCCAGGATCGAGAGTGAGAGGAGCCCAAAAAGGTGCTCAAAGGAAGGATCTGGAACAATTCTACGAAGCCCTTCTTCACGACGAGACGAACACTCACGCACTCACATATGTCCAGAGGCCAGGTGCCGGCCGCAATTCGGCCCAGCTCTGCTCACCCTCACGCCCGGTCTCCTGATGGAGAGCTGTCCGACCGCATGCACACATCACTGCCAGGGACAATGAGGCAGTGTGGATCGGGCCACGCTGGCAGGAAGAGATTTTTAACAGGCATCTCTTAGCTGGCGGTTATGAATTTAGGCCGCTTTTTGCTTGGCGGGGAGGGAGGTTACATAAGCTTGTCTGTGAGCAGCATTGTGTAACACAAAAGTACCTGCCCTTGTGTGTCATTGTTAAGGATAACCTGCCTGCCACAGAGCGGGTCCCGTTGATTACCGCGGCGACGGCCCGCCGTTTGTCACCGCTCGCTCAAGCTTCATCGGCAAGCAGCAGGCATCCCTGATTACTTAATTGCTTGTAAGAGCTCATTAAACCTTCCTATCCATCATAGGACGTATGGCAGAGCTCAGCCTGAAGTGAGAGGAAGGCAGAGATCCATCACTACACCAGCCCATACTTCAGTCGCGGTAGAAAAAAAAAAAGTGGGAGTTTCAAACTCCTTCCAACGAAACGCCTTTCTGTCACAAAATTTCCCTTCAGCCCGCGTTGCATGAAAATTGTAGAAACTCTTTCAAGCATTTAGCAAGGCGTCAGCTATGCTTCAGTGTGAATTCACGTCCTGGCAACGCGGGACCAATGAGTTATTCCCAGCGAGCTCACGGATAAAGCCCCGAAACGTTTGCGGGGTGGTTTGCCGTCGCTCCCACTATTTCGTGGTGAAGGGCCTTCATTACGCAGCCCTCGTGACCTCTGGGGGGGTGGCGGCGAGGCACGGGGCAGGAAGACCGAGGACCGTTCTAGGTCTCGGGCTCTGCGAGACCCACGAAACCTTAACAGGTGCAGGATGAGAATGAGATGCTGCTCGTATTAATTGGTAATCATTTGCAAAACGGGTGGAAAAAGGTCTTTTGCCAAAAGCAAGACTTAGGAGCCCCCAGCTGGGGTTGTCAGGGGCAGGCTTGTTGGCATTGTGGCAGCATATGTTTGGTGCCAAGAACACCATGGATTTGCATTTCTTTTATATCAATTTTACAAAGCAAAAATGCTCTTTCTTGTATAGAAATGATCCAGATTTGAGTGTTGCAATTAATCACAAGTGAAATATATTGGCTCATGAAAAGCCCTAATTCTGGTTGAGAAATTTTGGAAAGAGCAAGCAATCATTTACGTGCGTAACATCTGCACAGAGCCTCCATTCGGGGGCTTGATAAATGTTCCTTTAAGGCTGTATGGTTTTGGTCCCATTTAAAGCGGCTTGGAGGATAAAAAAAGAGCAAAATAGCAATATCATCTGTGATGTAGTTCAAACACAATCCGTCATTTAGGAGAGACCCACGTTTTTATCCCTTCATACAATGTGATCCCCTCCCTGCACCCACAAGATGTAAATTTGGTTTTGAAAGGGTCGTCTGTCAGTCTGTTGTCTTTTGGAGAGTTACAGTATGACTGGATTTTTAAACTTAGATCACATCGCTACAACAGAACTTGGTCTATGGAGAAAAATCAAAGGTTATACACCGTTTCACACTTCAGCCATTAAAGGAAGCAGGAGCAAATTTTTTCAATACTTTTATTTTACTCATTGCTCTTCCGTATCGTCTGTAAAATGTAAGCCTTAGGTGTTAGTGTAGTGTCATTTTTCATACAAGTTATGCCCTGTCAATTATTAATCTCAGTAATGTTGCTTCCAGGCTTTGTGGTTGCACCTCCATTGGCCCCAAGGTAATTGCACCTTGAACCTTGGCAAGGTCCCCTTCCTGCCTTCTTTCACGTTCCTGCCTGGTAACTCCCCAGCCAGCCCGCAATCCTTAAAACCTTCCATGTGCTTAACGAGAGCCACGTAACAGCAATGCGCAGTATATCACAGCTTAATTAACTGTGTTACATTTAAAATGACGTAACTGATACCCAGGCGCTTGCAGTCATTTGTAAAATGATGAATTACATATCAATCAATAAAGGAATTAGCAATTAAGGGGAAAAAAAAAACAATTACCCCAATTAAATTCCAAATTGTCTATTGAGTCATAAGCCTTGATCCTATTGATAATGACTGTAACTACATTCATATTACTAAATGTGATACTTATTGTGTTATAGCTGAATTTCTGCATGTTTCAATAATAATATAATAATACTGTAATATATTGTTGTAATTATTATTATTATTATTATTAGTAGTAGTAGTAGTAAAAGGTATGTCAGTAGCAGTAGTAGTAGTAGCTGTTGTTGTTGCCGTAGTATCTTACTTTGCAAAGGGAATTACAAAGGTGAAAAAGAGGGAAAAATCTCCCAGAATGCTGTGATGCAGAGAGCTGAAAGCACGCTGCTAGCCGCCCCGAGCTGTGTGCTGAGGGCGTGCTCGTGGCACACGGCCGCCTCAGGTCTTTGCGTTTCAAAACACCAAGGAAGACACCTCGTCTTAATGAGGGGCGTGCCATCCAACCCGCATAGCCTATCGAGTGTTTGGACACTTTGTAGTAAACATTTGCTATGGCCCCTCAAACAAATCCCAAGCTGCGATTCTGCACTCCTCTTCTTTCCGCTTTACTTTCCGTCCTCTGAAAAATCCAGGACAATCAATATTTATGAAGGAAAAGACAAAGCTCCACAAGGTCCTCACCATGAACCTGTTTTCACGGGGATTGTGGAGAAGCCAATGTGAAGTGCAATGTGAGTGCAATCAGGAACTTCATTAAGGCCATAACTCTCTGTGTTATAGCCCCGAAAAATTAAAAGCAACTACGGCAACAAAATTGCAACTGCAAAAAAATAAATAAATAAAAAAAACTTTTAACAGTGACCCCACTTTTCAACTTCAACTTTTTCCCCTTACACCTAACATTTTCTAGTTTTAGGGGGCCAACTTCGACTTTATTTATTATTTTTTTGGAAGGATAATGATTTACAAAATGCCTCCCATCAAAGAATTCATTAACAACGAACATTAATTAAAAAATAAATGGGTAAACATCGATATCAAATCTCAGCACTGTGGAAGTGAATACATTATGTGCCGTAATGATGTTTGAAAGGGATTTTAGCAGCTCCGTGGGACTCTTTCAAACCCCTTACCTCTTAGGCAGTTGCTTATTTTGCAACCCTTTGTTGTTAAACAACAAAGAGAATGGGCTCTCATAATGTTATATTAATCAGTGGATTAATATTTCAATTTGATTTTCTTTATAGTTGAGGTGCTGTTGGCATTTCCATTTTCCCTCCATATGTGCAGCGATGTTAAGTGGTATCATTACCATTTTCTACCTGGGGGTTGTTACAGAGATAACAGGCACCAGTGATAGCTCTATTCTATAAAGCGAGGGGAGGCTTTGGAAGGTCTCATGCATTTTTTAGATATTGTTTGGTGTCGCTCCCTATCCCTTATTTTACGAAATACCAAACCGCTGAGTCACAGACTTTACTCTTCTAACCACATAAAATGGTCCTTTCACTGAATTGGAACATCTGTCATAGGGGAATATAAATAAATAAATAAACAGATAAACCATGCCAAAGATAATAAAATCATCTACACTATCGTCACTGAGACATATTCAGGGAGATCTGTAGCACATTATTTCGCGCATGAGTAGCTGACTGTACAGACACCGCTACAGTGTCATATGTGTCTAGGGCACAATGTGAAGTGTCATATAAATAATCTGCTGTGTGATTTTTTTTTTTTTTTTTTAATGTCCTGGATTAACTTGCCAATGGGTTTTCCATGCAGAGCCAACAGGTACAGGGGGCACCGAGAAAAATGCACGGCTACCATAGGGCAAATTAAGATCTGTTTATGTTGTCACACAACAAATATGTCGTTGTTACCTGCTCACGTGAAAATCTCCGAATGGTCAGCGTTCCGTTACGTGACGAAGGTATATGTTGCAAGGTATATGTTCCCCTATCTCAGACGAGTGGGGTCGTCGCATAAATTGCTCCAGTTCTCTCAGACATCTTGTGTTGTCTGTAGCATATCCCAGCCTTGAAGAGTAATGTTCTATGATAAACACAGAATCGTGGTCATTTTTATATTTATTTTGTGCCGGGAGTTCAACACCAGTGAGAGATATAATGCATTAGCTGCCACAGCCCAGTTCATGCTAACAGAGGTCTTCTTCTGGCACTTGATTTCAGATAAAGATCTTGCTTTTTCTGCCTGTTTTAACTGGGATATGAAGTCCTGGCATGCAGTGTCTTCTTGTAAAATCGGCCCCACCCTACATCTGTATGAAACAGAACTGCTCTAATTAGCTCCTGACCTCTATGCTTGGTGTGACTCGGCGGGAAGTACGATGAATTGATGCCAACCGTTGCCAACCCAAGGTGTAGCTGTGGAAAAAATGGCAGCGGGGGGGGGGTCGAGGCATCTGAAAAGCCCAGAAGATGTTCACATCTGCCAGGCTGCTGCACCAGGTATCGCACGGAGAGCGCGAGGCCAACCTTTTCTTGCTGGAGACAACCGACAGCTGGTCCACCTCCCTTCCAATAACGAGAGACATGGGATATGCAAAAGGGTCCGTGATGGTAGTGGCTCTAAACTGATCTGAGCAGCATCACTGATCGGGATGGACGGTGAGCCCTTTGCAATAACGGTATCAGGATACCTTCTGTCAAAACCCTCTCCATCACCTCCTACGTGAATTTCACAGTTATTATAGGCAGGAAAAGTGTGAAACTGCTGGACCATAAACCACTGGATATTCACATTAGCAGGCTGAAGTTCTGTGGTATGGCCCTTCTGTCAGTTTGTAAAACGGTTTTAGGGGAAATACAATATAGCCGTCTTTTTGGGATAATTTGGAGATAGGCGGCCTGCTTCCCATATTCTGTTTCAGAATTCTTTCTTTGTTTTCTCTTTCTTCGGTGCATGTTTTTCCAGCACTTTCCGTCATTTCAATTTGCTCGCAGTATCTCAGTAATTCTTGCATTTAATTGTGCACCTCTAGAACCACAAAGTGCCGCAATTACATAATGCATCATTTGTCATAAACATCATTCAATCTGGGGCAAAAATAGCACAAGTGCAAAACAAAAGTTGAATGACATGTCACTAGGTAATTGTTGGCGGCTGCTGATTAGCCTATGATAAGCATTATTTAAATTTCACAGCAGCTCCCTGGAAACATTACTGAATCAAACTATTGATAGCCTGCAAAGTGATATCGCTGTGCAACAAATACATCATTAAAATCATTAAGTAAAACAGCCACACAATATTAACAGACTGCAGCACTTTCTTGTGAATTACCCAACTTGTATAAACATTTCTTCAGAGGATTTGATGAGTTTGTAGCAAAAGTTTGTGCAAGTTAGTATGGAGGCAAAAAAATAAAAAAGGCTGCGGGCATCTGCTGTAGATGGGGTGAACTTTGACCGGCTTGTCTTTAGCATCCTGATTTGTTCTTTCACATCAGCCTGTGCTGCTATACTTGTACCTCACTATTCTACTCATCACTTAGAGCTAATATTGAGACAAGTTCACCCCATGACTCTGTGAACCCCTTGGTTGCATCTGTTGATGGAAGGGTCAACAGGACAGTTAATGGTCCTTAATTCCCCCAGCGACCTCTGCACTAACCCCCACTCCCCACGCCCTCCCCCCCCCCCACCCCAGCCTCGGTATAATCAGCCTCTGATAAACCCCTTTCACAGTGAATTGCCCACAGCTGTGGGCCCCTTGTCAGACTGGCACTGCTACACTGTCATCAAGCGCGCCGCCTATCTGACCTGCTAATTTGGAGCATATGTAAGTGCCCTTAAAGTGGCGGGCCTTTTGACATGCCACAAACAGCAGCTGTCGCAGCTGCCCTCGAGAAGCTTTATTTAATTCAATTACATCTTTGGGAGATATGTAAACGAGGAGCCTCAGAGAAGGGGGTGATGGAAGGGGTCGGGGGGTAGGGGGGTGCGGCGGTGGTTATGGTGGTGGTGGGGGGGGGGGGCGTTAGCGGCGAGACACCCTCGGCTGCCCCTCCCCGGCCTGCAGTACGGAGGCCCAGGTGGCTTGATAGGCAAATGATTGGGTGGGCTTCCAAAGCCCCCCCCCCCCCCCCCCCTTTCCGGAGGGGGGGAACGGGGGGGCCAAACCGGGGCCGGGGACTGCTATCCCACTGGTCAGCCACGCTCAGG
>JAODKE010000146.1:17265804-17291061 GCA_026779605.1 Mormyrus hasselquistii
GGAGGGGGGTGTCAAAAAGATCAACAAAGCTAACTTTGGTCAGCTGGCTGGCATGAGATTTTCAGTTTGAGACAAATCTGCACACATACACATGCATTTACATGGATGTCACAGTTTTATTGCCTTGTAAATAGTCTTCGCATGCTACCCGAACACTTGTGATGTTGCTAATTTTAGGTTTGTAATGGAATCATTCGATTTGCCGTAAGATTTCTTGCATGAGATTCTGGAAGTGTGAGTGTCACGGCAGGTACGTGAGAGGAGGCAGCCCTGTGTTACCTAAGGGGTTACCGTAAGGCAGACTTCCTGGGTTTATTCCTGGCATCCCATGCATGTACTTTACATGCATCCAATAATATCTACAAACGTATTTCCCAATCATAGTGCAAATCATATTCTTTCATTTAGCGTGTAGTAGTTAATCCAAAAAAATCACGCAGGTCATCATATGAAAAGTTATCCATTTTGTTTATGTCGCATAAGTATCATGCACAATTAACAACAAAGTAAATGTATGCAAGAAAAACAAGTCCTTTGTTTCTATACTTGATTGGTCAGGCCTGGAACCTTTGAGTCTCGTTTGAGGACTCAAAATTCTATATGAAATTTGGGTCATTTTTACCAATGTGACTGTCACAGGTTAACCAATCAAAAATTTTAATAAGCATGAACATCCATGATGGTATGAGGAAGTGCACCATTTTAAGCGAAGGACTCCTGAACTACGGGTCTTAAAGAGCATTTATAGAGCATACAGCTTAGTGAATAAATGTAAACATCACCTACGTATACATAAACTATTGTCATATTCTGGTAAAGTAAAAGGGCTGTGTTACACTTCTAAGAATTTGTTGAAAATTTAGTTTTTCTAGCAACTTCTGGTCCAAAGATTGTAGTGTTTTCAGTCAGCTTCAGCTTCTAATGTTTTACTACAGGGACGTCAAATTTCAGGTGTAGGCCATTCCCTTATTGGAGATAACTTTTAAGCCGTCTGAACTCTTGCCCTCAAGAGTTGGAATTGTTTACAGCTGATCTGAAAGCATGTTCTGGAGAAGATTATTCTTATCATGGCGTCAATTAAACCAGAGTTCACCCAGCTAATGTTAGGACTAAAAGATTAAGAGTGCTAAGCCAAACACAGATTACGGTCACAGGTTCCCAAACCAGAATTTTTTTTTTGTTTTCAGTTTCAAGTAATTCCTTTCATATTTGCAATAGTTGTATGTGCATCCTTTTAAACTATGAAAAATACAGAAAATATCTACACAGTAAATTCATTCAGATTGAATTTGCTTCAGAAGGAGAACATTTGGCCATACTAGGCCGGCCTAGACTCCACTTTGTTGTTGGATTCCACAGTTTAAACATCAAACAGCCTATACCTGAAGGAGATCTCAATCTCCTCTCGCTCTCTTTGACTTTTGTCTTGTCCGCTTCATGTGCTCCCCACCCCACCCCCCACCCAGCTGAGCCAAACAAGCAGCAGGATCTCCTCAACTTCAGAAGCACCAAGCTGACAAATGGAAACAGCACAAAGTGCCTAAATCAATCTTAAATTGTATCCCTGCAGGTCTTGGACAATTCTGATCATTGCGGCTGTGTGTTTGAACTGCACATACTAACTCTCAAGTGTGCTTACTTAAAGCGCTATGCAATCACAAGTTTTTCTGTCTTTGTTGTAGGATCAACACAAATGTCTGCACTATCTAACTTGCATGTGTAAATTACTTTATCATGCACAATAGCTGATACATTTGCTATCACAATAGAGGATTCATGGATTCTCAAAACTGGTGTGAATTATTGGCAATTTCTTTCAACGTCTATAAAGTTCTTTTATTTAAATGTTTCGCAGTTTTAAAAAAAACTTTCCTGGCCCCTATTCTGAACCATAAATGTCTCACAAAGCAAAGTTACCATAAATTTTTAGGGAAATGTCAAATCTTTAGATGTTACCAGTTATGCCCCGAAAGTTCGACTCATTTCAGATGGCATCAGTATTCTAGAGAATTCCTGTATTTAAACCATTTTACAGAAAGAGTTAATGCCGCCATGTTTACAGTTAGGAGGATAGGCTAAATTGTTGTTTTCACCAATTTCAAATAACTGTTATTTTTGCAACGTAATTACACACACTTACAGAGTAAGATGAGGAAGTATCATAGGGAATTTTATATAAGATCAGTGGAGTTAGTTTCTTTTAACCTTTATTACTGTTTTTACACATTGCCATGAGAACTCAGTTCATGACAGTACGATGTCAGTATGTAGGGCGTGATCAGTTGTATTGATTTATAGTATTAATCTTTGTGATAAGTTGTTCATCTGATACTTTAGGTAACTTAATTATTTGACTGTGATAAATGATACTTTGTATAGTATTAAGTATTCCAAGTAATTCCATAATATTCCATTAGAATTTAGTAAAGACTACAGGGCATGAAAAGTGTTGCATTTCCCATAACTACCTTCACTAGTGCTCACTTCTCCTTGACCAATATTCGGTCATTTAATTACATTCTTTGACAGTGCACATGGCCTGTTAAATTGCAAATCAAATGAAATTCAGCATCAATAATGTCTTTATTAATAAGAACCCACGAAAAGACCTTAGGTTCTTTCTGTCTTTTATCCTTAAGAAATAGGACATCTGCTTCAGTTTTTAAAACATGAATAACTCCCAGGGGTTGCTTTGGCTCCCTGCTTCTGCCATAGACTGATAGGACCTGCTAGTACTCCCCATGATACAAGCCCCCCCGCTAACACGGCAAAGAGTCTTCATTAAAACGCCAATGTGTCAAGGTCTATTGGTTCTATCCGTTCCTAAATTCCCACTTTTGAATATGTAACTAAAAGGATTTCATGTGTATTCCCCGGGGGACCTCTGCCCTACTATGGGGAGTCGCTCTCAGTCCCTTGCATTTAAGGCATTTTTTAGTCAATTAGAGGAATTTCTAGAGATGCCCAATAATTTAAATTTATTGTCAGAGGCAAAGACGTTGAAAAAGCCAGGATACCAGCAGCGTTAGCCCGTACCAGCAGACTTGTTGTAACTTCTGCATTAGAGAACCGTGCTGCATGATGGTGAATAACAGAGGATGAAAGGATGTCAGTTGATGGAAAGTGAGTAAAGCTGGGTCAGCTCTGCATGCATAGAGAGCTTTCTCTGTCCTGTTACTGCATTCAGTCACTGAAGGCTTTTTATACATTCCTCGAGAACAATAATGTATTGCATTTTGTGAAGCTACTGTTTGCAGAAAGAAAAGAGGATGTTAGCAGATGTTGCACGTTCAGCATACTGAATGAGTTTTTGTGTATTTAGAAGATCTGTATGAATTGAATTCAACAGCCCTTAGATTGTCTGTGATCCATAATGCATCCCTAGTAAGGTAGATCAAACAGCAGGATATGGGATGGACTTGACATTAGCTTATCACAGAGCATGCAAACAGCAGCCACACTCACACACTACAAGGGTCATCTCAAGGCATCTATTATCCTTAACTGCATGTCTGATACATGATACCTGTTTTTGTTCCCTGAATGTCCTTATGTTTCACTTCTGGTCCTTGAATAGTCGCGTTAGATTCTTGCTTATATTAGAAATCGCAGTGTAGCTGTTGTTGTGTAGCTGTGTAGTTGTTGTGTAGCTCCTGCTGCAGTACTGGTGACACTTCCACCCAGGCATTCATTGGAAACTCAGCCCAGTTGCACTTACGCCTAGCTTACTCCTCAACAGTACGTATGTTTGTAATGTGCTATTCATATCTCACTTGCATGTCATTTTGGACAAAGGCATCTGCTAAATATGTAAATGCAAAAAGCGCAAAATGTGGGAGGAGAAGAACCAATCGAGGCTTCATAAAAAAGAATATGTGCTATAACACCCCAAATACCTTCCAGCATAATATTTCATACCGTAACATAGAGAGAGACAGTGGAACATTGTTGAAGTTATGATGTCCACCTTCAGCTAGACAAGTTTCAGCGAGTCTGATGTGTCCGTGGTTGCCAGACAGATGTGCGTTTGTCAATGTCAGAGGACACAAAGTGAATCCTACATGTCCATGAATCTAGATATGTGCCTTAATAGCATTCACAGGAAATTATATTCTGACGTTGTCAAAATGTTCCATGAATAATTTAATCTTTCATTTAGGAATAGTTCCTGCCATCAGTCAGAAAAGAAGACTAGGGTACTTAACTGCCCCCTATGTTATCGGGGGTAGTTTTTACAAAATGCATTTGCATTTATTTATAACAATACAATGGCATGATATCTGACTGCCTGTAAAATAAAGACTATAGAGTCATGCATGATCTGATTGGCTATAAAATGAATAAACACAACATCTTCTCAGTATCATGTCTTTCCTAATCATGGGTCAAAATCTGGCAGCCGCTGTGGTCCCCTAATGTGTTAATGATCTGGCGATTTGAGTTGATCTGTGTCCACAAAGCCATAAAAGAAATGCGTCAGGCATGTGTGTTGGCATCTAAACAGGGAAGCACCTGGCCGTGGTGAAGAGCGTTCTCAGCTCTTGCCGTGTGACATTTTGTCCCACCAGGGACCTCCATTGTGCGTGCTTCTCCGCCACAGCCGCACAACAACAAAAACTGTATTCTGTAGGTAAATCCCATGCAAACTGCAAGAAAAACAAGAAATTACAAGATGTTTGGGTTACAACAGCCTAATCCACGACTTTCCAATGTATATATTTATATTTCCCTAATTGCTTTGTAAAGCTGAAAATGGGGCTTGTGGCTACTCCAGCTGGTAATTTTGATGTTGCTGTTGTTTTGCTGGGTGATGTTGATGACAGAGTATTACAAATACAATCTTCTCACTGTTGCCTGTAAGTGCTGTTTTGAAACATTCACTGTTTTGTGCTCTGCAGTCTGACTTATAGAAGCACAGTTTCACCTTTTGTTACACCTTCAGCAACAGTTAGCTGGAATGTTTTTTTTGTATTTAATTTGATTAAGCAGTTTATAAGGAAACGGTAGGCATTGGAACCATTTTATCACCAAGTAGTTTTACAAATGAGGAATTCAATTCAGGCAATGTTATGCAAAACAATCAAGGACAATCAAGACAAGAAGCATAATATTTTTTCATTTGAAATTAATTTATTCTTGCACACCGTATAAAGTGATATGCTACTCTATACAATTGAATAACAGAGCCAATGACCCAATAACATCCTTCTGGGCATAGATACAGGTCTTATACACTATGCTATGTATCACATAGTCTCTGCATCTTATCCCGACCATTTGCCCCCAGTGAGAAAGCTGTGTAGCTGTGTATGGAATTGAGTGCCAGAGGCCACAGTTTGTGTAGGAGTCCAGGCCTCCACCTTGTGACACACATTCAGTTGACGGACACCGAGCGAGAGTCAGATGGGTTTCACGAGCTAATTCAACAAATCCCAGGGGAAACGGCATGAGTGATTCAAATGCAAAGTGCTGTTCAGATGTAAAACCGGTGGCTGCTAGAATAATCTTCTGCTATGTGTTAAGGAAAGGCTAAGTGAAATGAAGCATCAGCAATAAATTGGCAACAAGTAAGCAAACAGCTACATGTGACTGAGCTTGACATGACGATTACCGAAATTGGTGCTGGCTGATTCCCGTAAAGTGAAAAGAGGATTTTTTTTAGGGGCAACAGTGGTAGATGATGGTCAAATAACCTTTTCTATTTCCTGCTTTGTTTGCCAAGACTTCAGTCATCGAGTTCTGCTGGCAGTTCGTCGAGCTCAGTGGAATCTTCTAGGCTGGCAGTGAGGGTAACACTTCCCCTGCACTGATTGTCTTCCTGTTTCAGTGGAGTTCGTTTTCCTTCCATTCAAGCTTCTTTTTTTCCAATTACCTGCCAGACCATTGTGTTGCCGGGAATGACTAGGCCACTTTGTAGACTGCAAGCTTCCAGCGAACATACTGGGCTTTTCTGCTGGATGCCGAAGGAGGTGTAGACTCACCTACAATCCCGCTGACTAAAGAAACTTTCTGAAGCCTGCATAAAAATATTTTAAGAGCAAGTAGCCCCTTGTCACATCGGTCATTTCAGAACATACATTGAATTATTTAATTTTACATCATGGTGATTATCTGAAGATCTGATAAATCTTAAAATATGCCTGCTACAATAAGCACATAATAAGTCCTCTTAATATTTATACATATGTGTTAAAATCACCCTCTGATTAGCTGGGTGAACCACTTTGAGAGAAACCCTTTGTGTCACCTGAAAATTGCTATACATGGAGTAGTATATTTGGAGTTCACTTGGTGAGCACAAGCGTGACAGACAGCTTGCCGGAGCTGCTTCTAGGATGTGCCATTTGCAGGTGCTGAATTTGGTTGGATCTTATTGAAGTGTGAAAGACAAAGAAAAATTAATCAGGATTTTTGCGGGTGAAAGAAACAGCAGCTAATAAGGTTGCAGGCTCTTCAGTTCAGATGCAAGTCGTGTCAAATGGCTTCAGAGAAGTATTTACCAACAGCTTTCATTCCTGAAGCCAAGTTCTGCTCAAAGACTTGTTTGATCTTTAAACGCACAGCGTGGTTGATTCTGGAATACTGATAACAGAGCTTTTTGAATGAGCCACATCAGCTTGTCCAGTGTTATGCTTTGCCCAGGAGTGGTCTCCAATCAGATGGCAGCTTCACGCTTAGCCTTTGCCTAATCAGTCGCATTCAAATGCTGCCACAGATGCTGAGCCACATGAACAGGGCACATTAAAGTAAATTATCCTGCGGAAAAAAGAAAAAGACTGCAGTGTTTTCACACACAGATCAGACCATGATTTCAGGCCACTTTTCATCACATCGAGCCAAAACTGAGGCCTCTTCTGTGTACAAGTGATGAAAGAGGGTAGGAAGGGGACTGGAGTCACAGGAAGAAGACCGAGACAAAAAAAAAGAAATGCCCACACAGCAGAAATAAGGACGTGTGACCACTTCACAGTTGCATTATGTAATTTGTAATTGCTGTTTGCATTTTAGGATAATATACCTTACACTTTGCATTATGATATGCATCAGTGACAGTATGACTTAGACACCGTCTATCTAATTAAAATGAAATCTCACTGCAAATTTCCACTTAAACTACACTAGTGGCAAAAATTGTGGAAGCGCCAAGCATTTTTTGGCATTATGCTTTAAAAATGATTGCATGAATATTGGCGGTAATACTTGTGAACTATCATAGCATGTTACAGATATCATATTAAATAAGTAACTGGAGATTTAACAGTTGAATACAATTCTGCAATCTCTAAAAATTGCGTTTGCACAATTTTGGCCACTATTGTAGGTCCATGTTCTACTGCGTAAGTTACATGCATAGGTGTGGACATCCTCCATGGCCATTGGGGTCACCACTAATCTGCATTTTGTAAGGACTATCCAGCTTGCTGTTGGGCGTCCTCCTTTTCCCCTCCCCCCTACCTCCCCCCCCATAAACAACTAATGCCACTGTCTCCCACCACCAGTTGCACAAAACACATGAAACACCCATGTACATGTAGCACAGAAACCAAGAACTGTCATGCTTGCATGCATTTTATATGCAGTTCTATCAAGGTACTGAGATAACTCAATAATATCTCAATAAATACACCGTTGACAGCTTCCATTATATTGTCCATCCATCCATTTCCTGTAACCACTTGTACTATTCAGGATCATGGCGGGTCTGGAGTTTGTCCCAGAGGCTACTCACCCACATCTATGGACAATTTGGTAACTCCAGTTTACTTCAGCATATTTTAGGACTGTAGGGGGAAAAATCAGGGTAGCCAGAGGAAACCCTACAACGACACAGTGAGAACATGCAAACTCCACACACAGGTGGAGACGCCAACGCAGGTCCCAGAGGTGTGAGACAACAGTGCAAACCACTGCGCCGCTGCAGAGCGAGGATTCAACATATATAAACACACCTTGTTTAGTGCCATTCATGCGTTCCACTCCTGCCTGTCTGTCTGTCTGTCCGTCAGTTTGGTGTCCCACAGCAGCTTCTGGAATTTGTTCTGGTTGTGAAATGTGATAAAACGTTGATTATTAGCAGCTACATATTTGTAAGTAATCTTTTGCTCAGTACTCTTTCCATGATTGCAGAGGAAGGTGGTTCAAATGGATTCTTTTGGTCTGCAATAAGAAGTAAACACAGGTTAGGATTCTTGCATTCTTGCAATGAAGATGAACCTAACAGGCAGTTAAAATAAGTAGGGGCCGGTCAGCTAATAGCGCCTGGAGTGAAAAAGATTAAAGATGGCCGGATGACTTTCAGCTATTGTATCATACTGTACCTGGGACCAACCCCCCGAGGAGATCGGAAATGCATCAAATATCGGCCCTTTTAAAACCAGGCTCAAAGCATTTTTTTCCATAGTTGCTTTGATTAGCGCTGCTAATCATCATTGATGATTTTCTTTTACTTTTATTGTCTTTTATTTGTAATTTTTAAATTACTGTTAATTTATCTTTTGCTTGTAGTTTAATGTTCCATTTAATTATCGCTTTTATTTGATCTTGTTTTATATAAAGCACTTTGAATAACCTCTGTGTTTGAATGACCTCACATCATACCTCACTTCAGCGTGCTTCCTTCACTGCTGGGTTTCCTCATTCCTCATTATTCTTGGACGCTGCCGTGTTCCACGCATTCTTAAGTGGACTCCCCATTCTAGTTTTAGTTCAGCATACCTCCTACTTACATTGCGTTGACTACTTTATTATGAGTTTCTACCGATGTCTTCCTTGATTTTATCTGTTTCGATTGTATCATCTATGTCTGCACAGTTAAAGTTGAAAGTAAACATATTTCAATGAACGCCCACAAGACAGATTAGTGCTTAATTTTGTGTTTTAATTGTTCATAAGATGGTAATGTTGTCTAATAATATTATTAGTGTTGAGGCTTCACTTTGTCACTGATGACAAAAGCCAGAACTGATAAGGCAGAAGTCGCCCTGCTGCTCTACTCTCAACACTAAGCTCTTGTATGTTGACTAGCACATAATGTAACATTTGCAATCTAATATTTTCTCTTATTAATGAAATTGTACTTGTCAGCATCTAAATGCCAAGCCCGGCTGGCGCAGTATGTCATGTTTTATCACATTGGCAGGCACGCTGCCAAACATTATGTGATTCATTATTAATTCAGTAATGAAACACAATGCTTGTAAGATGTCACTGTTTGCCGTTTGACAGTCGAGATACATTGGAATGAAACCAGCAGCTGAAGCATCTGGTGTTTGATGAATGCTGATAATATACCGTAGTAGGAGCAACTCACACGATGCACTGTGTTAGCAGGAAAGAAAGAGGAAGAAAGAACAAAAGTTACAAGATAAAATCTGATGGGCAATTTGCACAAGATGCATTTTTTGCCACAGACATGGTTTGTGAAAAGATAGCCTTTACAGACATTTTTTTTCTATCATGCTATTTTAACCTTTTGTCAAGGAAAAATTTTAATCAGCTACTAGCCTGGTCCGACAGGAGCTGAAAGGTTATTTTCTGCTTTATATTTTAAATGAAAAAATAATAAAAATTCTGCTTGAACGTCAGTTTTTTTTTTTTTTTGCACAGAGACAAACATAAAAACAAGGCTGTGTTACAAAATCAGTAAGCTTGCCTTTAAGCACCAAAAGGAACCGTATTTATGAGTTTTTTTAAATGTCATCTGGGGTTTCATTTAAATATGAATGAAAGCTTATCTCTGGTTTTGTGGTTTTCAGCGGCTTCTAATACAGGCATAATAAGAGGCTCCCAGAAGGAGGATCCTTGTGATGACATGAAGGGACTAGGGACGGGGGGGTGGCGGGGTTCTATTCAGTACTTCAGACTCATGGAGCCAGAACGAATGCTTTGTCTCCTGCCACAAAAATTTGCAGCATCTATTTCGGATTATTTCATCCGTAGCACCCATCAAATTATGGTTTATTACTTTGCTTCCCTGCTTGCACATATATAAGAATGATATTTCTGAATCATTTATCCACTTTTCTGAACATTGAACCATATCTGCCCCAGGCACCGACATTTCCAAACTGCAGACTTGGAGAGTGATGAATAACTGGTTGGTCTGCATGACTGAAAGTTTTGTACACGTCTTACAGGTTGTTAGTTTGCCATTTTGTTCCCTCCCGCCTGCATATTTTTGAAGATAATGTATCTTATATTGTGAACTGTGGGAAAATTTTTTAGAAAAGGGCAGAGATTAAGTAAACAGAGACATAAACCTTCAGAATATTAAGACATTCCTACCTTGAACTAAAATAACTCCAGGAAGCAAATTTAAATTAAAACCAAACCTTAGGGGTCCTCAAAAGTTTTTATCCAGGTTCTCCATTTTCCAATCACACCCCAAAAATATTTGTTATGACCTGGTGTCTTTAAATCTAATCTTAATTGTAAGTCTGTAATTGTGAGTTTCTACCTTGTAATGGATCTGCATCCCATCCAGGGTGTCCTTTGGGTAGCGCATAAGTGCCTATAGATAGATAATACTTTACTGCACTACTCAGTTAATCAGTAAAGATATTAACAATTTCGGATGTTGGTGATGTATACAGATCAAAATTACATGGGAATAGAATTAACATAGATAGCAGCGAAGTATGACCTTGCAATAACACCCTCTCAAGACGTAAGGTAAATAATGAAGCAGGATACTGACTGAGTCACGCAGCAGTGTTGTGAGACGTACTCAGCCAGAGCGTAAGTCAGAAAAACAATATATGTTAAGAGATAAGTCCCGTGGGGTTGCTTTTAAGTTCAGTTGTTGTACGAGATGACAAGCATCAGTGTGCTATCCAATCCTCACTACAGTAAACAACTTAGAAACTCATCTGTTATCCGAGGGAGAAATGAAAGCTCTACCAACAGCTGTTTCCTGCACAGGAGTTACAGTAATGTGAAGATCTTTCTTCACTGAATCTGCCCACGGGACCTACAATTATACTTTAGTCCAGTGTTTACCACTGTTGGTCTTCGGGGACCCACATTTGATCCATGTTTTTGCTCCCTACTACACAGACTACATTTTTGCTCCTTCCCAACTCCCAGTGGGCTGTCTGTGGGGCCCCGAGGACGGGATTGAGACACATCGCTTTAGTCGATCTATGAGAAGGAAGCAGACGTTTGACATGACATGACTCAGGATTAGCATGAAAAGGCCATGTAAACGGGCTGAAGAACATTCCCAGAAGAATGACTGGAACAGTCAAGGGTTGAACCATAAGCTCCACATGAGCGGGAGCGTCACGGACTCTGTACTTTCCGCAACACAATGGCAGAGCTCATGCCTCAGTGGCGTTTCTTATGCAATAGCGCATAGGAGTAGTGAAACAGGTTTATGGGCGCACCAAGAAGGGGGTGTGACCTCAGAATAGTATATACCAGATAATCCTCACCTCACTTTGTTATGAGCTACATTTGATCCTGGTACCTTTGATAGCGCTCTGGGATCAGGAAAGAGCTTTAATAATAGTTGGACACTTGAAAATGATATGGATGCTATTGCCTGTGCCTCCCGAATGAAATTAGAAGCTCTCGCTGATAAACAGGAGATTTACGTTCACTGCTCTGAGCTGGTTTACAACAAAACACTTGTCAACTTCCTGCTTTATCCTGCCTGGATGCCTTGCAGAATCACTGCACCCCTTACAGGATAAACTTTTATCCAGCATGAAATAGTAGACTGGCGTTTTGCACTTGTCACCATAAAATACGAGCAATCCCCTAATGATCTCTGCAACACCACAAGCAGCACACCAGTATCTGAAGTTCACTTGGCTGCACTACAAGTGAACTGGAAATCCTCACCTGCTGCAAGTTTTTTTCATTTGTAAGTTTAACAATCTCTTGTTAGTTGTTGAAGAGAGATATGGTCAGTCATTTGTTTACAATACATTTCAAAGGCCCTGTTTCACTGAGACTCTGGTTCGCAGACACCCATAAACCACAGGCTACACTAAACAGCAAAGTACTCTTATCTTCAAATATTCCTGGTTTAGTTGTTTATGACTGAATATGGGTCAGGAGAATGCTTCACTTGGCAGACTTTTAGTACTGGGTTTAAAGGATAAAATACCTAAGAACACATTTATGGCACAAAGACTGAAAGCAGATTGCTGAAACAGAGCTTCATGCTGTCTGAAGGCACCATTAAACAAATAAGGACCTGAAGCTTATGAGAGAGTCATTACTGCACTGTAGACATTAGGTATTGAGTGAACCAGATCATGGAAGCCAGTGTCAGTCTTGATGGATATCAACCATGAGGTCAATAAACATCCATACTGACCAGTCCTAGTTCCTCTTCAAGGCTATTTCATCCGTAAACCAGAATCATTCTTGGATGCTACTTAAGAAGTTATAGTGTGAGGTCAGACCCTTACAACCATCTGGTTCATAGGAAATTAAGGGTAATACTTTACATTAACTGCACCTTCATAATGAATTTATAATTCATTTATAGAACATTCATAAGCAGCATATGAGTACACCTAAACATGTCTTAAAGCATTACATTTATAATACCTTCAACACAAGTTGGCTGTAATATTCATTAATTACAAAAGTTATAATCATATATATGTTGTCTTAAAGGTCTGTATGTTGGATGTTAAGGTATACTTACATGCTGCTTATGAATGTTCTATAAGTGCTTTATGAAGGTGCACCGGATCAGAATCAGAATCAGAATCCATTTAAATAGCCAAGTATGTGTCCATACAAGGAATTTGCCTGGGTGGTGCTTTTAGAAGACATTACAAAAAACATACAACAATTAGCAAAGGTATGATCAATGAAAGGATGATCAATGAATGCATTATAAAGGCAATCTGAAGGTACAGTTAATGTAAAACGTCCCCAAATAAAGTGTGATGTGGAGCTGAATTAGATTTGCAGTAGTAACAGAATCATCCATAAAAATTCAAAAACGAAGAATGATGACTAAATATTGAGCAAAGCAAAACTGGTTAGCAGACTTAGTACTGTGAAGTAAGAGGTTGGTCTTTCAAACTCATCTGGAGAATTTTCTTTTGGGGGCTGCTGTGTGGTTTAATGGGTTATGAATCTATGCCTGTGAATCATCACATCTCCACTCCTTAACACCCCCAAAAAAATCTTCAGGGCAACCGAATACCTGCCTGACCCTGTGCTCAAACCCCAAGCTTCACACTCACCTGTATATATGTGTGTGTGTGTGTGTGTGTATATATCTCAATGGAGAGCAACATGAGATATGCAAAAACCAAAGAAGTCCTATGGTAATAATAGCAACATTTCATTTTTAAAGTACTTGTTTTGCTCAGCAGATGTACATTTATTTAACGAAATAGATGTGTACAATTATTAGCTGTGAGGATTTTGTTAAACTATGGGATCAAAAAACAGACATGGTAAGGGTGCCCTGACAGTGAAATAGAAAAGTCAGCATAAAATATTTTTAAATATGTTACTGTTTTCCATTTACTGACCTCCAAGACCAATACAAAAAAAGGCAATCACTGTAGGTGAGAACAAATGACTTTCACTGTAACTCCAGCTTTCAACATCCGCTGCTATCACTTGAACATGTGATTTGTTTTTCGGCAGGGAGGAAATAAGGACAAAGGGTATTTGTTCCTCCCAGTGGACCAGATGGCTTCTGCCACTATGCACTGAAAAGCCCAGCCAAGACAAACACGATCTTAGTCATTAGGGAATGGAATTGCTGCACATGGACATTAACGCAGTGCTGTGTTTTCTTCTTTCATCTCTCATTCATTTTTTTTCCAATTATATTTAGATGCAGGTGTTAGGCAGGAAAAAAAATTGAAGCTGATATCTGAAGTGAAGGAGATGTGCAACATCTGTGCAAGTATAGACTTTTCTAACAGTTTTTATCTTGAATTTTTACAGGAGTGAGTGTTTCTTCCTGACCAGAAAACACTTACCCTGATTTACCAGACTTTAATGATACAGTCATCAAGAAAGAAACAGGGCATTAGAACAACATCAGAAGGATCATATTGAATTAAATTAGAATTAATGAGATCTAGCTGGGTGATTTATATCGAGAGGAAAAGCATTTTCCCAAATGAAGATTATTGGTTTTCTAGAAGTTTAATTGGTTTTGAAAGTTATCTTCCCAATATTTAGAAAAAAGAAGAGATACAGAGGAATTTATGCAATACAATCTTCTAGCTATCACCAAGAAGCATGAAACAAAACTAGCACAAAAGCACTGGTTTAATCTCTAATTAGTTTTCAGCGGTGTATCCAAAAGTGTGGAATCCGGATTTGAATCATCCTATGTAACACAGCCAGACGTGTAACAGGAATAGCCTGTGAAGCAGCTCCCACACCAGCTTGCATTGCAGGACCTCCGAAGGTCAGTGAGGCCTTAAGGGCCTTATGGTGAAGGGCCCTGGAGCTAAACACAAAGGAGAGCACAGCGCACCTGACGGCAGGCAGCATATTGGCTAAAGATACATATTTCCCACCCAAAACCTTGTATGTTTCGCTTCCAAGATGAGCCTTAGTGGCTAAAGCTTGAATGTGGCTCTAGCATGCCTGTCTTATAAATAATCGTATGGGTATCAAAGTCAGTATTTGGTGAAGCTTTATTCCACTGCAATACCATGGCGTGTGTCTGACTCATCTCTCACCAAACGGATGGCTGTAAGCTCCTCCTGCGTCGACATCTAAGCTTCCGGGTTCAAGACGCTCGACCTCCCCGGTGCCAAACGTGAAGAGGAAAGTAGAGAAGTGTGCAGGTCCCTGATGGGGGTTAAATGGCCCCTCCCCCCTCACCTTTCCCCAGCCGCCTCAGTTAATGGATTCACACAGAACCAGGTTGGATCCTGCAGAGAAACATGAGAAGTTGTGAAAGAAAATTTACTCTCCTGGTTGAGTGACACAGCAATTAAAAAGGAGTGACAGCAGAAAAAAACCTTTGGCAGATGTTTCACATGAAACCATGAATAAAGTTTTGGAGACTACGCCTCCTGTAACTGACCAGTACAACACAATTAAGCTACATTTTAAGTAAATGAAATACTTTAGAAGCGAACAAAACAATTACAGAATAATAATTGATCATTAAAAATTACAAATAAATACAAATTTAAATGAATGATTGAATGAATAAATAATGAATAAAAAATAACAAATATAAAAGTTTAAATTATTACCACTTTTTAATTGAATACATGTCGGCTTACATAAATGGATTGTGGTGTTTGATTATTGAGTCCAGCACCCAGCTATAGCAGTGCTAAGGTACGAGCTGGGTTCAGCCACCTTGCTTGTAATGTATATTTTATTTTTATCCACACCTTCTGTTCTGTGAAATTAGGAGCTCTTCCTTCCTCCCTTATACTGTGTTGTTTGTCACCAGGCAACCAGCGGGGAACAAAGATGCAAAGCCTTAAGGCCGGTCCTGTCTTAATCCACGCTGCCAAATGGGGGCGGGGGGGCCGCATTTGGTTGGCCCGCGTTTGTGGGCGTGTAGGTCTCCGACACAACGGGACGGGACAATGGCCCTTTCACACGCTTAAGGTCCCATACGCTCAGCAGCTGCCACAGGGAGACCAATGCCTCCTAACAGACATGGGCTGGGGGGGGGGGATGTTTTTAGGAACCCTCCCTGACAGAGCCATCGTCTCCTTACAATGAGACCGCCACTGGAGGGCTGCCGGAGAATTCCATCACAGAGGCCACTCGGGCTCCTAGTGGCTTCCCGCTACCTCAGGACGAATGGTTGCCCAGATTCCTGCGTGTAAGAATCCCTGCCAGTCCCTGGACCCTCTTGATTCCTGGCTTTAACAGGGGGGGGAGCTTTATGCCTAAAAATAAGCCCAGAGGACAGGAGGATGCAGGCAGATCTATCCACACGACCCAGGATGGGGCGCCAGCCCATCTCAGGGCACTCTCATACACCATTCACACACACAGGCACACGTACCGGCAATTTGGGAACTCCAGTTAACCTCAGCATGCTTTTGGACCGTGGGGGGAAATCAGAGTTACCTCAGGGGAAGCGTATGATGACACGGGGAGTATCTGCAAACTCTACACGCATAAAACAAGGGGGGAGACAAATCACTAACCAGTGTGCCACCATGCTGCCTGTATGCAGGCAGTTGTTTATGTAAAACAACTTCATTGGTACAAAGTTCAGAGCACAGACTGACATATTTTTGACAGCTTCAGATAATCATCCATCCGTTTTCTAATCACTTGTGCAGTACAGGGTCATGGGGTCAAAATTCATAACTTTAAAATTCAATATCATTTATATATGCCTTACTAGGAAAGTGTAAGTACCACTGTGGGGCCATACTTCCAGGGTTGCAGGTTTGATTCCTGCTAGCGGTTCAATGTGTGTAGAGTTTTCTCTGGGTACACTGTTGTCCTTCCATGGTCCACATATGACCTGCAATGACCATATATCCTCTCCAGGGTGTCCTCGGCCTCAAGCTGAGATATGCGCTTGGACGCACTAGATGACCATTTATATGTGAGTAGAATTTCTATGGATAACGCTAAAGATGAATTTATATTAGCGGAATCAGCAGTTGTACATTTTATTTTCAGACTATAAAGTGCAAAAAAGGCATGCAGGAGATGGAGTTTGAAGAGAAAAGCTAGTTCTTAAGGCTAATTCATACATCACTTTTTCATGTACGCTTTCAGTCGCAATCTGGGTGAGGTGACGTACATTTTGTCATCAGGAGTTTGTGCCGAACAGCTGCAGACGGTCAAGCGTCAACTGGTGGATATCAAGCGTGTCCGTGCGCGTCGACTGCGCGTGTGCAAGATACGTCACTAGCTGTCTGCTGTAGGTGGCAGCAGTGACGTTCACAGAGCAAAGGTCAACCGAGAAAAAGTAGAAGGAGAATTGCTGTAGGCGGTGTGGAGGTGTCTGCTTATCTGATTTTTACTGCCGAGATAATATATACCGTCCAGACATTACACTGCAGTATATGTTATTTTCAAAAGCAACACTATTCTGGCATTTGGAAATATTGGGAATAAAATTCACCGGGGGAGAGTCCCGGCTCATTTTGTCAAAAGTATTTTGGGATTTGAAAATGCTGTAATACGCCACATTACCTTAATACCGCCAAGCCTAGACTAAAAACTTTAAAACTGTTCATAAAAGTTTACCCATTGCTTGTATTTGTGTTTGTTACCCTCTTGTGTTATTTGCCCTCTTCAGGTCTGGTGGAATATCACCACTGTATGGCCCGACCGCAAACATCTGTGTCCACTAACAAATGTAGGATGAACACAAACCTCTGTGCGCACGACAGTCTGCAGCCCAAAAGCGCAAGTGGAAAAATGAAATATGAACTTAGCCTTCAATGTGGCCCTTAACACCGTCAAAGGTGTCATTACTTTCGGTAGTTGAGGCGGGACTGTGGACAGAGGCAGAGCCACAAGCCCCAGCTGATAGCTGATTAACCACCAGATTGCTCCCTCCTCTGTCACGGACCGATTAGCTCATCTCATCTGCTTATCCTATGCACACAGGCTTCTCATGTATAAATGGGTGCTTACACGGTGGTGGCTGGGGGGGGGCGGTGGTGAATGGATTCCTGTGAAGGCCAGCTGTATATTGGCATCGCATTGATATTACATATATAAATAGCATATAGTGTATGACTGCGTGTGCCCAGCGACGGAGGGGCCACCTGTCCACCTGGATGGATTTATGGATTTATCTGTTTTTCTGAGTGAGGGCATTGCATTAAAGATGAACGAGGAAGAGGCACAAAAACTCCTGAGTGCTGCCAATACCATCAAAAAAAAGTTTAAAAACTTTAATAATTGGCCACTTTCATTTATAGCTACTCATTTAGACAAAACATCCAGGTTCTTACCGAAATGTGTTTCCTATAGACAGGATTCTGAAAAATTAAGGGATGCATAAATATATTAAATAATATTATCTTAATTTAACCACCGTAAGCTTTATATTATTTTAGAATTTGGTCCGGAAATTAGACTGATTTCCTCCTTATGCTAATGAACAAAACAGACCTGTTGCTGAGTCAGCTGCATTTGTATTAGACCTAACACAAATTATACTGTGACCATAACAGCGTTAAATGAAATTAGTCCAAATCTTACCGCGGCGCTTAAGAAAGCTTCGCTGGTTGGGGGCCGCTGGCTGATGTAACTTCCTGCCGTTGGCTCAGGGCCCTGACAATGCGCCACCTCCCAGGAAAGCAGAGCTACGGCCTTGCTTATCTGTGCTCTTTCCTATCCAGACGCGCCACATCAGACGCTCCCTGCCACTTCACAGAAAATGGCCCCCACCACACTATCACTGAAAACAAGTGATCACACCTCAAAGGGGCGTCTCCGGGCAGGTCCGCAACTTCAGCATTTGAAATGTCCCTTCCAGCAGGCTCGCTTATGATTTCATTAAAGCTTCTTACACATGTCTTCGGTACGACATCCGTTTTGATCCATGATGTAGCTTTCGGTCGAAAAATGCCTAGTTGCTTTACGGACCCTAGAAACAAATACGTATTTGTTCACATCCCAGATACTTTTAAGACAGGGAAATAGAAACGGCATTTCCACACAGGAAATCCAAAATTAGCTAGCCTAAAGAAATATTAAGTGGGAATTGTTAAATGGGACTGTTAAAACAGTTTGCAGGATGAGGCTGACATGGTGTCAAGCGTAGCACTGGTTTAGCTTATGTGAGGAAGGAAGAGATTCATTAAAAGCGACAAAACAGGCGTTCTGTCATTAACGTTTCAGGTGCTGTGATGCGTGTCATGGAATGCAATGGATTTGAAACACACTGCTGTGAAGCCCACTGACTACCCTGATAACAGGTGGGAAAATAAATCATTGCAGGTTTTCCATTATAATCACCAGTTGTGATCCTTTGTTAATTGCAGCACAGGTTCAAAGGAACAGGGACTTTGTCACCTTCAGTAGGATTGCAACATTAGTCCAGAGGAGAGTCGTAGTACGAGCACCGGGGGCTGGAACCTGACCTCTGTTTTCCTACTGAGAGTCATGCTGGTTTAACCTATATGGATAAGAGCTGGGATTCAAAGCATAACACAGCCAACCAGCCACAAAGGGATCTGACCAACGACCGTGGTTTTGTAAATCCTCTGGACTTTTTGTACGAAAAGCAAATATGTTGAGAAATCTTTAAAATAGGGTACATACACTTTGTTTACCAAATTGTAACTTTGTTTGGCAAAGAAATAAAGGCTATTCCATTATCAGTCAGAAACATTCCAATGTTCATTTACAAAAAACAGGATACTGGTAAATAGGTCAACCTTCGGCCCTCCAGAGTTAGTATTTTGAATTGTTCAGGGGAAGGCTGGCCTAGCACTGACCTCAATACACAATCTACACCCATAGGGCCCCGAATGGGGCATCTCCCATCCACAATAGCAGGCTTTCAACTTCCTGTCACTAGGCCCTTGCAGGCAATGTGCCACAGGTCTTACCATCTCTGCCTATAAGAGGAGACAAAGGTTGCAGTCACACACCCGTCCGGCTGAGGACCTGATGGCTGGCTGCCTGGGCCAATTAACAAATCCTGCATATGTAAAAGCCAAATGGTCTTTCCTAATGCAGCTTCCTTATTCGGCACTTGACATAACTTTTGTACAGAGTGACCCGAATCTGTGGTTATTTAATGTTATTTGCTTTGCCCAGATGGACAGGAACTTAATCAAGTAACCTGGGGTCTCTATCAAGAAGCTGGATTTTTGAATTGGCAAGATGACTTGTGGGTCTTAAGGTGCCCTACTTTAAAGGGATCTTCGACCGCTTACATTTAGCCCAGATTACATTAAATCTGATATCTTGCTAACCAAAAAAATCCAGCTTTGTGATACAGGCCCCTGCATATTTTTAAGTCAGCCATAATGCTGTCTCCTAGCCTGAGACTTCTTATACTGAAGTTTAATGAAAACACTACTTCAACAATTCCATCTTTTGACCTGTAGCTAAATCCAATATAAACTAATGCATAAAGTTATCCAGTGTAGTAATGTTTGGCTTATACGAGTATTACATGGCAATAGGATATACAGGATGGACACAACTAAATATATTCAAGTATCAATTACTGCCAAACATTGCCTTAAATAAACTGCCATTTGACATAAACATTTCAAAGCATGTAAGCAGGTGACAGAACTACACATCAGCTTCAAAGTCTATTCAATGAAAGGCAGAATAATATGTCGCGTAGCTTTTAGAAATACATGGATACATTTGGAAAGTTCTTTTTATTAATTAAATTTCAGAGCAAGATAAATAGTAAACATTTTTCTTCCAATGATCATATGGCCGCAGTGCAAATGACTGCAATGTAAAAGAGAGGAAGTTTTAACAGCTACATGTTGATTCTTCATTTACAAGAAAAAAACAGAATACAGAAAAACATGACAGCTGCAAGAAGAAAACACCATGGTGTGGCATCACAATTAAGCTGAACAACAAAAAGGACATCTCTCGTTACACGCTATGCAAGTAACCGACAGTTTGAAAATTGCCGGTGTTAGCTGCAACCTACTGACCCACCATGTGTCAATTTATTTTCAATCCAAAAAATAAACAAGTCCAGAATGAAACTATGTTGTGTAATACTTCAGCCTGTCCAAAAGTTCTTCTTGTGACCCAAACCGAGAGAAGCATTATATTTACAGAAGGTCTCTGGAATGACAAATGTAATGGCACTTTGTGCCCCATTGCACAAAATAAAAAAAAAAAACAACATAAAAGCACAAAACCTGGAAATGTAACATTTCTTTCACAGGATACCCAGGATGCCACCTACTTATAGACTGAAAAGATGTCAACTAACACTAATCATGCCATTATTCTTCAGGAGAAAATATTTGCATTCTGGCATTTCTTTCGAATTAATTCACCTTCAGACTTCTTTTATTTTAAAAGAAACACTCCCCGACTCATGAGGAACTGACCGTTTATGGCCCCCCCGAGCGTCTGCCATAACAGCCTTAATGTCAGTCCAAATGGACCGAAACAGATTCCACTCAGGACAGGAGCCCAAGTTCAGGTGACATTAAGTGCACTGTGGTCGAGGCGAGCCGACCGCACAGTGACTCCCAGACCGCCCAGCAGGGGGCAGGTTGCATGTTGCGAGTGAGCAGCTCTGCTCGTTGTCGTCCGACTGCAGAATCACCTCTTCCTTGCCTGTTGCCGAAGTGACTTCCTCCGCTTGAGGATCATTTCGTACAAGTGGTCCAAGCCCTCCTTCAGGCCCTCGCCAATGATGGCGCACGTGGGCTGCAGGCACCAGGGAGTAGTCCCCAGCTCACCCAGAGCTAGCATCTTCTCGATCTCCGCCAGTGCGAGCGAGTTCCTCAGGTCCTGCTTGTTGGCCACCACCAGCACGGGTACACCCTGGTTCTCTGAAAGGCGGGTGATCTTGTGCAGCTCCGTCCTGGCCTCCTCCATACGCTCGGTGTCCACCGAGTCCACCACAAAGACGATGCCATCTGTGCCCCGCGTGTACGACTTCCACAAGGGACGAAGCTTCTCCTGCCCACCTACGTCCCAGAAGTGGAATGTCACTGACCTGGACCTTCCCAGTGACACTTTCACCTTTTCCGAGTTAAATCCCTTTGTGGGCACAGTGTTCAAAAATTCGTTGAACTGCAGCCTGTACAACACTGTGGTTTTCCCAGCACAGTCCAGCCCCAGAATGGCGATGTGAAGAGAATGAAACTGAAGATTCGAAAAAATGCTGTGTTCTGAAAGCCCATTGCCCATGGTTCTGGGATAAATGTCAGGGACCCAAAAGCAAACTTACTGACACTCCATTCCTTCAGATAAAGTTAACAATTCCCATGTCTTGAAGCATTTACCTAATGAAAAAAGTAAAAAGAGATGACATTTCTTTTTACAAGTATTCTTGTATGCTTTTATTTCTGTAAAGCACATTGAATGACTTCTATGTACGATGCGCTATATAAATAAACTTGTCGTACCTAAACTATTGTGCCAAGAGTTGAAAAATTAAAAGTTAGAGAAAAAAAAACATTTTAAGTTAAATACGTATACTTCGGGCCAACAGCCAATGAATGAGTACTAAAATTCCTTGAAGCTCTTTCTATTCAAATACCATGTCATTTGCCTCGCAAACACAAACTTTCTTTTCTGAGACATGTTACCTGTCCTTCGCTGCCATTTTACCGCGGTGTTTCAGGAGGACTGCAAGTCCACGGTAATGAAACGATGAGTGAGCCCAATTAAAGTTTAACACCGAACTAGTAAACTCACTGTCCGCATCAAACTGTCAGTAAACTTACACGGATTATAAAACAAACCGCCTGCAAACGTGCTGGCAGCGATCTATTTCATTTTATCAAACAAGGTAGTAAGATGGTAATCATTAAATTAAATGACGAACTTACGCGACAGATAGGTGCGATCTCTACACGGGATTCGAACGCGCTTACCGAACGCGCGTGGTATTCACGCGCCGGGCTGCGCGCACACATGGGCGCAAAGCGCGAGCTGCTGCGGCGCCCCGACGCCGATCCGTCCAGGCCGCTTCACACGCTCCCCGAACGCACCGAGAACGACGTCGCGGAGCTAATTCCGACCAGGCGACGACAGTTCGATTCCTGCTTTACACTGGAAGGTGCTGTAGGCCGGTGGGGTGCGGTCTCAGAACAGCCACCGTCAGCCTGTCCGCCTATTTCGCCTGACAAGGGGACGGTCCTCCGTGCAACGACACACCCACAACCTGTTGATGAAATTCAGCTACAACCGCAAAACTTTTCGGAATCAAATAATGTCAAATAATACATAATACAGTAAACTGTGCTTATACCGCATACAATTCCTTTTCTTGTAGGAGTTACTGGCGGTACCGTACAATATTGTCTTAGGTGAACGTTTTATACAAAAAACAAATACCACCAGACCCATGGTTAGAAGGCAGCACTGAATGAAAGGTTTAAATATTACGATACTTACTAACCCAGCCCCCAATCAGAAGTACAAAGTAGAGAAATATATAACTCACCAATGTAATTTACTGACATAAATGAATCAAACTTACAGCTGAAAGAAGCAAAGATGACAGCCGTCAATGAGCAGCGCCCCCATAAGGGCAGTCCATTCATTGCAACCTTGACGTGCTCTGTTTACTTTCAAATTAATTGGTTTGGTAGAGAACGCTTGTAACGTCTGTTTTCGTCCTCTTGATTGTGGGATTTTATTTATAAATTATTAATTATATTTGGTTTCAGTATAATATAATGTTATGTATGACTAGATATATTACACTTGTTTTTAGGTTTATTTAACACTGAATTGTCATTTACACGGGGCTGCCAACTTTAGTCAGCTGGCTGGCGTGAGATTTTCAATTCAAGACAAGTAAGAGTTTAACTACCTTGTAAGCAGTATGTATAGTTTGCAAACTGCCCCGACGCTTTTTAAGTAGCTAATTTTAAGTTCATAATGGAATAATATAGATATTCCGTAAGATTTATTGCGTGAGAGTCTGGAAGCGTTAGCGTTACGCCAGATTCGTGAGAGTTCGCAGCCCTGATAACAGAAAACTGGCAAAATAATTGGTTAAGTAATTAAAGCATAAAAAGTCTAATATATTATAACTTTTGAAAGATAATATTTACCGGGTTAGTAAATACAACTGAACGAAAATAAATTGATTATAGTCCACAAACTAAATGTTTTATTAAAATGTAAAAATAATTTCAGTTTTTTTTAATGAGTGATAATTAACGGAGCAATTTTCTCATTTATATACAGTATTATTTGGAAGAAGTTTTATTTTCAAGAACGTAACTTTGCCTTTTCTAATCCTGCCACCTCGTGGAAAACAACGTGCATAGCAAGACCTTGAAGAAATCTAGCATATTGCATTTACAGTTTTTCTCCATTGCTTTGCCACATTTCATGAAACATACTTAACATTCTCACGACTATAAAAGCATTTCTCAGTTCATTCATATAGCAGAACACTGTGGTTTAGCTGCAAAGCCTGTAATTTACCAAAAACAATTACAGTTTTCCGAATTGCTTTGGCAGATTTCCCAAAACATGTTTAACATTCTCAAGACAAGACTATAAGAGCATTTCTGAAAAGAGTTCATGTATATAGCACAACACTATGGATTAGCTGCAAAAGTCTGTAATTTGCCCAAAACAATTAACTCATGTATGAAAAGCAAATAATTCCACTAATGACTTAGTCAGTTCCACCAAAATGAAAAGTACAGTTTTCATCGGTTTAACCATGAGGCAAAATACTTACATATATTGTCAAAATGTCAGTGTAAGTATGATCTTGAGCTCCACAATTCTGAATGTCAGTTCGCACTTTATCATTGTCATTGACTGATCATTTTTTCTTTAGCAAACTGATACATATTCATGTCAAACACACCAGTTTAAAAACTGCAAGGCTCTACATTACAGTACGTAGAGTTCACCGTCAAGAGAAAGCACTCGCATGCACATGTAACTTCCTCAGATCTCAAGACACAGAACAATAGCAAACACACGGCACTGTATAACACAAAAACAGCAATACAAATGCAACAAAATGAAAACTAAATCATGTAGTATGGAAACCAAAAACACATAAATGCCATATCACTGCAATTTATGGAGTATATTGTTAAATCATTTTGAAAGCTTGGTTAACTGTTTTGCATGTGGTGGCTAAACACGATGATCACATACATAGTTTTGGGTCTAAAATTATTGCTGTGGGAAACTACATTATCTTTTTTCACCACCAAAACTAAAGTAACCGAAAACTGTGCCAAATGATGACGGATGTACAAAACTATTTGCATATACATACTAAAGCATTTGGAAATTTGTGTGAAGCATTGGAAATGATGTTCTGCTGTGCAGAAGTGACATTATGTCATGGGGATTATACTCATTGCTAATTGTAATTTGAGAAATGCTCCAGAGCAATTGAGAAAAACTATAATATGTAACACTTTATATATTGCGTATCAGGCAGCAGTGGGTAACACTGCCTGTATCCGGCCTCCACTCTGTGTGTAGAAATTGTTTCCTCTTGCAATTTAATGACAAGCAGTTATTTTGTCAGACTTTTGTCCCTAAATTGCCTGTTGTGTATGTGTGTCAATGGATGTGTGCTGTAATGTACTGGCATATTGTCCAGAGTGTTTCCCGTCTTTGTGCCCTGTGCTGCGTTCCGGGTCCCTCCATGAC
>JAODKE010000146.1:17313619-17341550 GCA_026779605.1 Mormyrus hasselquistii
TAAATATAGTTTAAAGCCTTAAAATACCCCTCCCACACATGTAAACTTATTAAAATACACTTTGTAAACACATATGTATGTCGGGCTAAGGGTATGAGTAGCATAATAATAATAATGATAATATGTAATGTGTATGTATATGTGTGTTTATATATATATACACAGTAGGAGTATCTGTATTTATATTAAAAGCCTGGTAAATATGTGCCTGTTTGTATGGTTGTTTGCAGTGTGAAATTCTTTTTTGCCCTTGTGTTTTTGTTCTCTGTAAAATGCTGTTTCGAAGATCAGATCCCAGAGATCACGGAGTTGGAGAGCGCAGGCCTCTGTGATGTCCGTCAGCGTGAATGCTCCACCATCAGAGTGTCTGGTCAGGGTTTCCGAGCTTCCACTAAGCTCAAGTGTGAAGTTGTGAAAGAAAAGGTAGCTTTCTGCCCCCGAAACACCCGTGAATTTATGTAATATCAGTTTTCATCATCAGCAGGACACTAATGCAGTAATGCTGTCAGCTTTTTCCGTCTGCGTCTTCTTCCAGCTCGTCAATGGCGAGTGGGTTCTGGAAGACCCGCAGTTAGTTTCTGCCTCCTTCCTGGGTCCTACGTCTCTGGATTGTCAGCTCCCAGTGGAAGGAAGACAAGTTCTTGACGGCCTGGAAGCAGAAACAATCAACAACAAACCAGTGGCTAGGTGGCAGATTAAAGTGCGTGCTAGTGCCTCAAGCATGGCTTCATTTCATGAATCATGAAATGGTGGTGGGTTTGCGGCTCTGAGGGTTGGTACTCATGCCCGTGATCAGAAGGTCAAATCCCACGGCTTCCAGTGTGATGTTAGTGCTGGGACTTAGCAAGGTCCCTAACTCCAGTTCCTCCATGGATACTGCTAGGTCCTGCTCTCTGATCCTCACTAATGAATGTAACAAATAAAATTAATGAAATGAAATCATCAATACCAAGCAGTACCTGTTTTTTATGTTAATAACATGATCAAATGAGCAAAGGACTGATGCAGAGTCGTAATACTTCTAATTTACACTATAATAGCATCCTGATATGCTGAAGAGGAAAGATAGTTGATTAGAGCAATATTAAAATCTGATTGCATGATTTTCAGATTGAACTGCCCAGTTTTCACACTGAGCATCCTAAAAATACAATTTAATCACTTTCAGTTAAATAAAGTATGTAAATCATTTAGGTCGGTATCCTTTATAAAAGTTTAATTTTAGTAAAATTTAGTAAGTAAAATTTTAATTGGCATATACATGTAAGGTGATTTTTTTTTATATAGCAGATTTGGTTATAGGTCTCCTAGAGTCTTCAAGAATGTTCCATGCTGATGTCAGTATTTTGTCAGGTTTCCAACGATGGGCATGGGTTTAGCAACGCCAAGGTCCTGACCCTTTTCGACGGAGCGTGTCAGATCTGCCGACCCCAGGCTGAGGGCCTTTGCACTCTGAGGGTGAGTTTCCTCTGTTTCCATGACTGAAATCACTTACACACATTGCCAATCCACCTACAAAGGTCCAGCCATGAGAAAGCATGTGAAGATGCTAGTAGGCAGTTTTCCTCGTTGTATTTGTAATCGTTTATGGAAAGTTCATATTCACTATGAGAAAACATGCAATTTTGTAGAAGTGAACTGGGAACAGTATGGGATTGTTGTACAGATTGTGGGATATAGTCTCCCACTTTCACAGACTCATTTTGTTTTTCATGATGTTTGGACATACCTCTAGTCTTTTGGATGTCTGGCGTTTCAGCCGTACCACATATGAACATTTTATTTGCTTGTTGGGTGAACTTGGCCTCCTTTTGTTGTCTTGGTTCCTCCTGTTTGTGTTAAGGAGAAAACGTGCAACATCGATGGCCGGTGTTATGGAGAAGGAGACTTCAACCCCACTAACCCTTGTCTCATCTGCCGCCCAGATTCTTCACAGTTTACGTGGTCTGTTTTTGAAGGTAAATAAGCTTTTTTTTTTCAAGTTGTACTTTTAATCGCCTTGTTTCTGTAGCATCTTTGTGTCTTCTAGTTTGTGTAGCTGTGATGAGATGTGGATAAAGTCTCCAATTTCCATTTACATTGGATATATGATTTCATGTGGAAGATGGGGTGGGAATATGGAGGTGGATTTGAACTATTGCTGATTGAAATTGTAGCACCGACCCTGCTGTCGTACCCTTTATGTTTAATCATAGTTGTAGCAGTGTGTAAATTTGCCACCTGTCTAAGTGATACAGAAAAAATTAATTGACCACATACAACAGTTCTAGTAATGTGAAAATTGTTTCTCTGGGGGTAAAATTACTCAGCTAGATGACTAAAAGCACTCTATTGTGTTTGAAATGATAAACTGCATGTTTTAGCAAATTGTGTTAGCTTGTTAGAAGGGGTGCACTTACACTAATTCAAGGCCTTTCTGTGATGTTTACCTCTGTCCTCTGTCTCCCATCAGCAAACAAAGCCCCCATATTCCAGCCACCACAAGCCCATCTGAGGACCTTCTACGGCGAGAACTTTGTGTACCAGTTCCTTGCATCAGATCCTGAGGGCTCAGCGGTCCAGTTCACACTGGAGTCTGGACCGAAAGATGCCATTTTGTCCCCCGCTGGGCTGCTGACTTGGAAAGTCACCTCAGTTTCTCTGCAGACCTTCGTGTTCAAAGTTATTGATGACTGTAATGCAGCCACCCAGGCCGTCGTAGAGGTATAGTAAGAAAATGATATCGACAGTTTGGTTCAAAGTATTTTTTGTCTTAGTGGAGAGCATGATATTGCTCTTAACTTAATATGTATGCTGTAGAAGTAAAGATTTGAGTACTCTGCTTCTGATAATAGTTACCTATGCTTCAAACTGTATGCACTGTATACATGAAAGCCGGTTTTTTATGGACTGAGTGAAAATTTGAAGTATATGGGTCCAACTGCAGTACATTTGTGAGCTGTACGAGCTGTAATATTCCTCTCAGTTGAGGATGGAGGAGAGTGATATAGTCAGAGGTTGTTTTGCTGGCAAAATAGCTGGTAATCTTCACCAAATCTGGCATGGGTATTATGCAGCCTACCTGAATGTGGTTCCATCAGGATTATGTCTAACTAGGCAGTCCATCATTCCTCAGCAAGATAATGAAGTAAAACCTTGAAATGCATGAAATCTGAGGTATGCAAGATTTACAAACAATTTCAATATACAAAAGAACAGATAATGTAAAACCATATCGAAAACCGTCTCTAGCAAGTGTACTCAAACTCTTGACTTGTATTCATGCCAGGTTTGAATAATTTAAAAGATCTTTTATTCTGTTAATGCCACCTATGTCCTGGGTATGAATATGATAATATAATATTTAGAAAACAAGATTCCTTTACCACAAGAGGGAGCTCTGATTTAGAAATTCCCCATAACACACTCATTTTCACCCAAAAGAGTGACCTTTTCTGTATATCTGGGTCCCTTCCAGGTTTTAGTGCAGTCATGTGACTGCCTGAATGGAGCTTCCTGCATCACTAATATGAACTTTCCCCCTGGAAGTGGGGAGTACCTGTGTGTGTGCCCAGATGGGCACCAGGGGGCGCAGTGTGGGGGTCGGTCAGACAACTGCAAATCCAACCCTTGTCACTTTGGCAGGTGTGTGGATGGACTCAACTCTTACTCATGTGTGTGTCCACCTGGATTAACAGGTAAATTCAGAAGAAGCTATCCTTCTCAGAAGTTCGTAGGTTTACATAGATATATCAAAAAATGACATGAACCTTCACCGATGTTGTTTACCATGACTCAAGGAAACATTAATTGGATAGAGTCTGTTTCTTGGTATTCTTTGTTTGATGTTGTGTATGATCATCACTGTTTGGCACCACAGGCTTGTCTTGTGGGGAGGATGTTGACGAATGTGAGTCTGCACCATGTTTTTCCCAAGCGGGTTGCAACAACACTTTTGGCTCCTTCATCTGTGGGCCCTGCCCAGTGGGTTACAGTGGAGACGGGCGCAGCTGCAGCCGTAGGTTCAGCCCTTTCACTTTCACTTTCACTTTCAGTGCTCCCACATCATTGGAGGGCATCTGAAAAACACTTTAAACATGTTTTCTTTTTAAGTTGAGACGGCTGTGGATGTGTCTGAAACTAAAACAGAGACACGAGCGCAACCTACCAGAGAGTACCAGACATTCCCGAGACCAAAAATGAGCTCTGGTAAGTAATATTTGTCGTACTGAAATAACTCAGAACACTTTATTGCCAGCATAACACACCAGAATTGGTTATGGCTCAGTGCAAACAGTAAACACAGAGACAACTACAGTTTACAGGACACAGTGCGGCAGGAATGAAGCATAACTGTCCAGTGGAAGCATAATTAGTTTAAAAAAAGTAAACAAAGATACAAGCAGTGCATACAGAAAATACAGTACATACAATCTCTGCAGTGCAAACAAAGAAACTAACAGAACATACAGATATTACCATACATGTACCAATACTTACAGTGCAACAACTGCAGATTGCACTTGATAGTGTAATATGTGTGTAATGTGCAAGATGGCACAGTGTGGAGCCAATATCATTTTCGATATTATGACAAATATGACAAATAAAATTTTAGTTATTTCTCTTAATATATCAATGATTATACAAGTGTCAGTTGAATATAATGAGACCCGCACTCATGTGTCTTACTTTGAATTACATTTAAAATACCAGATAATGGCATCAGTCGCTCAGGTCAGGGGTTTCCTTCCCTTCTGAATACCACAAAATTAAAAACGGATCAGAGCTAGGGGCCCCTGAACATTAAGGTGCAATCACATAAACAACTGTGAACAAAGGGATTCATTAATACTGAAAATGGGGGTTGTTGAATAAATAAGGTGGAAATACTAATGATATACAGTATCATCAATTTCTGCCTATGCCCTACACTTGCAATAGCGAGCCCCAGATTAATGTTTTTTTACCTGCTCTTAGCACATTTTTGTCTGGCTTTCCAGCTTCTTTGAAGCCCTGTGCTGTGAAGCCCTGTTTCCCTGGGGTTCAGTGCTTTGAAAGCCCCTACTTGTCTGCCGGTTTCACCTGTGGACCCTGCCCTCCTGGTCTCCTTGGTGACGGCCACACCTGTGCCCAAGGCATCCCAATTGGTGGGGAAGGCTTTCTTCACCAAATCCTACTCAGTCTTTGATTTCCTGTTTAAATAATTACATATACAGCTTTGTCTGCCTTATCTGTGTGATAAGCTTGGTTAAATACTTGGGTTTTGTAGGGGAGAAGCCATTCCGTTCTTCTGGCAAGCCGTGGGTCCTTATTTCTGAGCGCAGCCAGGGCGGGTCTCAGCACGTGCCCACTGCGTCCTCCTCGCAACTTCGGAGGCCCCTAGACAGCCAGTGGACAGGAGCAGGAAGCCGCACCGGTGTTAATAAGCTGACCTCTACTAGTAAGAATGTGCCGTCAAGTACATATGACCAGAGTGTCCCCAAAGCTATGAATCCTCCAGTCCGTCTCCCAGGCCGAGAAGATGAAGGGCCAGACCTGAAAGAACGCCAGGCCTCTTCCTCCAATCTGACATGTGCGGATGCACCCTGCTTTCCGGGAGTGCCCTGTGAGCCTTCCCAGACAGGGTCGTTTCAGTGTGGGCGCTGTCCAAACGGGTACACCGGCGACGGGATTACCTGCAAAGGTGAGCTGCTTGCCGCTCATGCAGCTTTTATTTCTTTCATGGTACCTGATTTATTTTCCTGCGACTCCCATGTGTGCAGCTGCCTGTCGGCACCCGTGCGGGCGGAATATGGAGTGCTCCCAGCCCAACACCTGCACCTGCAAAGAGGGCTACACCGGATTCGGCTGCCACATTGGTCAGTCGTGCTACTATTAAGTGCACTTCAGAATTCATGCACATCACATTCCTGGTTAGCTAGAGTGACATTCGGTATCTTTCTCCAAGAAGGGAGAGGGTTCTAGCTTGGACAGCTATGCCTAAGTTTGGTTTCTTGCCTGTCTATCATCCTAAGAAAGTAAAAGTATTAAACATTTACCAGGGGGATGGTCTTGGGTTACCAGACAGAGAGCTTGCCGGGTTTAACCACCTTGTTTATAGGGATTTATTTCAGCTGGAGTGCTTGGGGAGGGCACCCAATTCACATACATTTTATTTTCTAATATTATGTAATGGGGGTGGTGCAGTGGTTAGCACTGTTGCCTCACACCTATGGGAGTTTGGGTTTCTGTCATGGCCCCATGTGTGAGGTTTGCATGTTCTCGCTGTGTTGTGGTGGGGTTTCCTCCAGGTCCCTCACAGCCTGCCATGTGTGTGACTGGTGTGTGAGTAGTCTCGGGGATTCTGGACCCCCCATGACCTTGAATAGGACAAGCGGTTACAGAAGGTGGGTGGGTCGCCTACTGACTCTACACACCAAACTCTAACGTCACTGTCCTCCCCACAGCTGTGTGCCGACCTGACTGCAAGAATCGAGGCAAGTGTGTGAAACCGAACGAGTGTGCCTGTGCCCTGGGCTACAGCGGAGTCACTTGCGAGGAAGGTAACCAACGGTGCATAAAAAGCTAATCTGACTGTCAATCCAAATGTATGGGAAAGTGGAGTATTCTACCCATTAAAATCCCCTGATTTACCTGATATCTGCAATCATGCAAGATTCCACTGTATGGATCATGTTGTAATGCTTGACTGCTTAGTTGATTTTGCTCCGTTACTTCTCGTCAGCCAAATGTGATCCGCCATGTAAAAATGGAGGAACGTGCCAGGCCAGAAACCTCTGCACCTGTCAGTACGGCTACGTGGGACCCAGATGTGAAACGAGTGAGAGAGCATGGAATGGTTGTGTACTGTCGGAGAGAAATGCTGAAGCTCCAGAGAGTCATCCCTCTTATTGTAGTAGTACAATTGAATGCATATTTCCAAAGTTTGAGTGAGCATGTGGTCCTATGTGAATTTTCAGTGGTGTGTAGCCGGCACTGCGAGAATGGAGGCGAGTGTGTTTCCCCTGACGAGTGTAAGTGCAAGTCCGGCTGGTACGGACCAACCTGTAGCTCAGGTACGACCTTTCAGCCTTCCTCTTTAGAAAGCTGCCTTGAGAAACCACTAAACCATTCAAACTGAGTGGACGATTTAATTGACTACGTTATACTGCTATCTACTGTACCAGCGGACTGCAAACCTGTGTGCCTGAACGGGGGAACTTGTGTGAAACCCAACATCTGTGTCTGTCCCATTGGCTTCTACGGATCTCAGTGCCAGATTGGTAAGAACGTCTCTCCCATGCCAAGAACACGCCATCTTCCTCTCACCTTGTCGAGTGAAATTCTAGCTGCTAGGCTGTTCATTGCCTGTCAACTACAAAAGCTAACCCTGTGCTATACTTAACAAGTCACAAGATTACCAAGTGCATAAGAATATATTAGTGTGTTAAGTTTGTGTGACCGTATTTCAGCTGTCTGCAGCCCACCATGTAAAAACGGTGGTCAGTGCATGAGGAACAACGTGTGCTCCTGTGCTGAAGGCTACACGGGGAAGAGGTGCCAGAACAGTGAGTCATCCGCGGCTCTCAGGTTGACATGTGCTGTTTAGGACTGATCCAATCACGTTCTTTGGAAACTAAATATTACGATGGACTAATGGCATTCCCTGTTAACAAAAATGTTATAGCCATCATAACTTTAATTATTAACATTTGAGACAAACTTCTATTGAACAATTAGCAAAGGTATTTAACCATAATTTCTCCAGAATGCTGTACAGTTTTATATATCACGTAACATTAAACCTTAGAGAGTTCCTTTTACTGTTACTGTTTAGTAGTTGTCTACATCGTCTTGTGCGCATTGAGCATGTAATACTTGCCTAATGTTGGAATAAATATTTGCCTGGTTGTATGAGTGTTCTTTAGGCACCAATGAGTATTTTTTTTTGGCTCTCAGGTGTGTGTGATCCGGTTTGCATGAACAAGGGCAAGTGTGTGGGCCCGAACACCTGCTCCTGTGCCTCCGGGTGGAAAGGGAAAAGATGCAGTGTCCGTGAGTGTGGCTGACCTTTAGCTTGACTCTGCCCGCCGGGGTGACAATCTGTGATGCGCCATATGGCAGACATTGATTTTGGGGCATACCAGTGTCCTTCTGAATGCAGACACTCCGGAAGCCAGACTAAATAACAGCATGCTGTTGGGTTTGAGCAAATAGGGAGGTTATGCAGCATGCAGTTGTATACATATCAAAATAGAAACATATTTAATAAGGTATTACTTTGAGTCTCTTTTCAACACTAACTGTGTGCATTGTTTCATCTCCCCACCCACGCTACGGTCATAGCCATCTGCCACCAGACATGCAGGAACGGTGGCGAGTGCGTGGGACCCAACACCTGTCACTGCCCGCCTGGATGGGAAGGCCTGCAGTGCCAGACCCGTGAGTCAGCCGTAGTGCTTCTCATCACACCACGAGTCACGACCCCTCGGCCCCTTCACATCTGACGCGCCGTTTGAAACTGGCTGTCTTACAGCTGTGTGCAAACAGAAGTGCCTGTACGGAGGCCGGTGCGTGCTGCCCGACTTCTGCCACTGTCGGCCCGGTTACGTCGGTGCCAGCTGTGGGAAAAAGGTGACCAGCCTTTCCTTACTGTCTTCCACAGCTGCGTTTATGTCGATGCGTGTTTCTCTGATGGACTAGCACACCCTCCCGGCTGTCACTTGCCTTGCATTTTACGCGGATGAGTCAAAGTCAAACTCTCTTTTATTGTCAGCTTCAGTGCTTAGTCGGACACTGAGAGGAGATGCTCTCATTGGTTGAAGTGCAAATGAAAAGTAAAAAAAAAAATAAACAGAATATTAACACTAAGACATAAAATATACTGTAATAAAGATTTTAAGAAGCGACTTTAAGACAGCCAGACTGACAGGGAAGGATTGAGCAAATCAGTACAAATTGGTAAAGCTTAAAGAATTCTTTTCATAATTACCAGATATCTTCTCATTATTGTTAAAAACGACATTTCATTTCTCATATTCCAGTAATTCAGTTCCGAATAGTAATAAATTGTCAACTTTTTTTTTTTTCTGCAGGGATAAAGGTTAGCACTGAGGACCCCTCTAAAGCATGACTTAAAGAAGAATTTTTACGCTCATGCATAGGTGAGCATCAGTGCCTTGAGACCCAGCTGTGAAGATGTGAATAAGTTGTGATCCGGAATGGCCAGAGAGACTATAAACGTATCTGTCACTACCTCAAAACCCCCATGTGCAAGCAGTATGTATGTATAGATGATCTATATGGATTAAAGGACGATATCTTTATGGAGACATAATTTTGCCTATATTAAAAACACATATAGATTACCTTTTTATATTTATGTCCAGGCTGTAATGACAGTATGTACTGGGGGGACACATTCCACCCCCAATATTCCGATGTACTCACAATGGTCGTCATTATTTGTGTGGGACATTTGGAGATATCCTGTCAAACATGTACAGTAAGATATAATGTCACTGGATACTTATTTTCTTGAGTGCATTTGTAACACTTTAAGTTTAATTTGTATTTGGCTGTTAAAGGTCAAGAGACACAAATATGCAGATATACGGATTAGGCTAACATCTAAAAAAATCATGTACACATCATCCAGCAATATGATGTCTTCACCTTGGACACTTCTTATATGTATTAAAATAAAATTCAAACACGTGGCACACCATTATCAGGTAACTTCTGTATTGTGCAGTGCCCTTTACTTTACTTCCTATATGCGCAGATTCCATTCATATAGTTCAATTAACAATTATCCTGATATAGCTAAAACACACATACTTTACATACAGCTGTTTCATCAAAATCTAAAAAAATTGAATGAATGAACTGACCAATGGCTGGGCAGCTCATTTATGGTATTATGAATACAATAAATTGGTTGCTTAACCCTTTTCCTAAATAAATTACACAGCTGATCATGTAAATCTTATGTATTTTAATTATTTATTGTTATAAAACAGCATCATTCAGCATCACGAAGGAACGGCTGGGACTCCTTTCTGTGCTGCTCTTCTCCCGACTTTCAGGAGGAGCTACATGTGAGGGTGGGAGGGAATAGTTAGCGCTACGCTCGGTCAAACAGGCAAACACGCAGAGAGGGTTAAACAGTAGAAAGAAAGTGCCGTGCCTGAAACCCGGGAACTCTCCAAACTGCGGGCGGGACAGAGGAATACCCCACAAGCGGGCTTCCTCTGCGGCTTTGGTCTGCTGCCGGTGGCACTGCAGCACCAGGGCTGCGACCATAACGGCCACAGCAACTGCAGCCACAGCCGCCATTACTGCTATCATAATCCACGCCTCGTCCCATATACCCTTATCTGGGCTCTTGCGGCCACAAGGAACAGCTTCCACCTCCAAAAAGCTACCAGCCGCCAGGGACAGGGTGAGGAAGACGGGGTATGATGAAAGGAATGCCATCACTAGCACTAGACATATAGAGAACAGAATTATCTTGTATGTGGAAAAGGCATTAGTCCTTTAAAGTGTGTCACTGTGCAGGTCACACCGTCTGATGTCTGAGCAGCAGACTGAGTGTCCATGCCTTTGTATGGGTAGCTCCTTTGTTTCATTTATTACTTGTTTTTTTAGTAAGAGCAAAGATGGCAGTTTGAGTAACAGACTGCATCAGTCTGTGTGTACTAACAGCAATGGGCAGATTAGATGGAAGCATGACATCTGAGAACTAAAGACTGTGGCAAAGGCATGACCGGGGGACTCCTATGCCTGTTAGACTGCTAGACATCCATGCCGCAGCATTGTTAAAAGCTGCTGACTTTTAGTATGCCGCATTTAAAGCTGACCAGCTTTTAAATCATTAAATCTGTTCTGTCGATACCAGAGAATATTAAACATGATTTCTTATGTTATTCTGTCACTCACCCCTTGCTGTATAACATCACCAATCCCCTCACCTGCAGTCACCTTATAGTCGATTATGCCAATATACCTGTAGGCTTTTCATATTTCGGATATGAACGCACCTAATGTGCCCCCCCCAGGCCCCGGTATTTGCCTTTGAGACCCCTAATCTAATAATGAAGCAGACATTTTGGAGCAAGGGATTGCCTTATCTTTTGAATCTGGACAGAATATTCACCTGTGTTCAACTGAACTAACCACTTTGACTATAATCACTTGCTCAAATACAGTATATACGTCAGCCACGTTACGTCAGTTATAGAATGTAGGACGTTCTAAACGCGTTTGTTTGTTTTTGAAAAATTATTTTACAGAAATGCATTGCATTCAAAAAAGAAAAGAGATCTGAATCTCATAATTATTATATCTCTTCTCATAATTACGAGATCCTTACGAGAAGGTGTTTATTTGTCTGCTATTGTTAATGCAATGCGAAGGTGTCAGATATAGTCTAACCTTCTGTAAAAATGAATGCTTATTAATGTTTTGTGGTTTGCATAAGATTATTTGTAGGTTATTTTCTCGTGATTGTTCATCACGGTATTAATACTCCAGAAATTTATATACTAATAATTTTAACGTTATTTTCTCGGTGATCTCCGCATTGCTCGGTTTTACTGTCATTGAAATTAGTGATGGGAAATTCGGTTTGTGTTACCAAACCGATTATATCGCTTCATCACTTCAAGATTTGCAGAAATATCTTCTAAAATGACTAATTAAAGGATAAACTCAATACCGACCCACGGCCATATATGGTGTCTCGTTTATTACTATGCAGAATAGGTTTTAATTTGTATTGTCTTCCTAAATCCTCAGCAAATGCTATTGGCTACTGTGGTACCCAAAGCACAGAATACCCACACTGCTCTCTGACTATGCCTCCTTCTGATAAGGGCAGGAGAAACCCCTAATGTTTCCTTCGTATAATGTAGCTAAGTTTGAACGCTCCCCGCAAAGGGACAATAACAAAGAGGCATATGAAAGTAAAACCCAATCCGCTTTATTATATATAACTAAAATCAATTAAACAAATAAAAAAAGAAATGGCCGGTTGACTCTCCTCCAGATAGTAAGGTCCGATCGGCTTGCACAGCTCTCAGCTCAGGAGGCCCCTGGTGACAAAAGAAACAGCAAAACCCAACATCACACAACATGCAACACGACAAGAACTACGCACAACAAACAAATACCACTGCAATATACAACTCAACGTGAGACTTCTGATACCCACTAATACAGTGACCCCTCAGTGTGTCACCACAGCAGCGAAGAGTAAAAGCCCGTGCGGATCCGGCCTTGTACAGACAGATCTCATGTACAAACATAAGGGGAGGGGAGCAACCGGAATCCACCACCCAAGATACAATACTAAGCTACTACCTCACAACCTAGTGTAACGTTCTGGTCGGGGAAGCAGGCGAAGGAAGCCGTACTTGGAGCAAAAGGGGTTTATTCACTCCAAAAACAAGGACTAACATGAAACAGCAACGAGACTACAATGACAGATCTGGGGATACGGACTCAGACGTGGACTTGTATACATGAAACAAGCTAAATTAACAGCGAACAGCTGGGCACAATTTGGGGAAGCACTCTTGGATGATGAGGGGGCGTGGCACACACGAGGACCGGATGCGCATGTCATGACACTTAGCCCATAGCAGCAACCCGGGCAATGATGATAAAAGAAAAACCCAAAAACTCTGTCGAGTAACCATAAAACGGTGGCTGGTCTGGTCCTTTGCAGGAATGCTTAATGCCCTCGCAGCACAATAAGACCAAGAGGAAGCGTTCCAATGCCTCAATGTCTGTAACCCAGCAGCTTCTGCGCCCTCCATGAAGAGTTACACGCTACTAGCAATCACCCCCATGTCTAGTCTTATAACACAGCAGCAAAAGAATAAGATTCCACCTTGGCAGCCTTTTATAACATCACGGTGGATCATATGACCTGGTTCGCGTGGTTACCAATAATTTATAATTATTTATAATAATTTATAATTTATAATATTATACCAATAATGTAATTACCAGTGCCATATGACTACTCCCGCCAGCCCCTTCAGATCCCCAACACTACCGAGGGTGCATTTTTTTTTACGATATTCAATAAACAAACATGGCATTTAAATGATATTTTAAGTTGTCACTTAACGATTATTTATAGATAGATCATTAAAATTTGGGTGAGCACTGTGAAAATGGGATACCAGGCAAAATCGGACCGTTAAACTTTTATGTATCTGATTAATGGTTTAAATTGTAATTTCAAAGATTATGTAAATAATCTTTTACATCATTATTTAATTTATGGCTTAAATTATACCGGAAACCATTGAAATTGCCAGTCACCCATGAAACTCAGTGGGCGGGCCTAAAACTCACCCTGCCATCCGATTGGTCACATTCTAAACTGAGTCACAACAGATCCATGTAGTTTAGCAGATTGAATTCTCAATTAGAATACAGTTTTGTGTTTCATATCTGGTTGTACTACAGGAACCTCCCATCTTAAGTCTTAAATTGAGATAAGAAGGTATGATTCTTTCAAATTTTATGTTTGCAAAACCAAATCCTAACTACCTTTCAAAATCCTGTTTTATCTTACTTCATCCCCTCTTCTGTTAGGTTAGGAAACCCTAAGTACTCAATCCAAAATCGGCCATCAGCTGATTTATCTGTAACCTTGGAACTGACGCTACTTCTCTCATCCCAGAAAGTTTAAGATTTTCTTAATCACTTTAAAATGTGCAAGAAATCAAGGATACGTGTGTTATGTAGAGAAATTTCACCAGCTAATTGTTGTTGCAAACACAGGATTGGGAGATGGCAAGTCCAGTTGCCCAATTTGAAAGAAAAAGAAATAATTTCAAATCACCCAATCAACCAGCCCTCCCTCATCGGAGCTCCAAGGAGCAAATTTCAGAAATTAGAGTGAGACTACACCACTGCTTTGATAGGAAACAAATATATACATAAAACATTGAATGTGTGTCAGCCCGTGTCAATCAAAATGTTTAGTATATCAAATCACGACGAATGCCTCATCAAGCGTGACTGGATAAGCTTAAGAGCGGAGACCTTTTGCTCACTCTCTGGGCATCAAAAATCTCTTCTGCACCCCAAATCTTAGCTGCCTTTCATTAATCAGTATTAACCATGTAATTGCTGGACAGATTTCATGTCATAACGTAATTGATGACTTTGCATCACAGAACGCAAGACAAATCAGGTTTTAGATGCCATTTCTGCAATTTTATTTGTGTTTTTTAAGTGTAATAAACATTGTCTTCTTTATACTGAAAATATATTATTCTATTTGTGGATTTGTGTATTAGCGCATTTGTGCAATTTATATTTGATACTCCAATTCATGTTAATTTTACCACAATTCATGTCATATTTATTCTTGTTAATTTATTTTTCTGCTCATGTTTTAATAAAAATTAGAAGTCCTGTAATGTGTTTTTTGCTGGTGGGGGGGGGGGGAGCAGTGCTATGGGGTTGTGTTTGCCCAGGGTGCCACACAAGCTGTCAGGGTCAGCACCCGTTTGTCCCAGTCTTTTGTGTCTTCCTTCCATTTGGCCAGCAGGTGTCGCTGGCCATCCTGTCTTCCTCGTTGTCAGTCTTTACTGTGTTGGCCCAGCTCCTCAGATGGCCACATGGCTCAATGAGCTGAGCATTCACCTACCTGTAAAGCCCTTAGTTGTGTGTTCAAATCCTGTCCCTCCTATTTTTGTAGATTTTGTTCCTTAGTGATTCATTTGTATCAGTATTTCTAGTTCCTGTGTTTTGTAACTTGTATTCGGTTTTGGTTTTTTGCTTTGTGCCCGTGGTTGTGTTTTACCTGTTTTTGTTATTTCCCTAGTGTTATATTCTGTTTCTTAGTTTCTGTGTTAATTTCTGAGTTCCTTGAATTAATTGTTTTACCTGTTGCCTGTTTTCTTGCACCAGTCTATGTGTGTTCAACCCCGCTGGCTCGTTGTACTGCACCATCCCTGATTGGTTAATTGTTTCATATCTCACTCCTGCTGCGTCATTACTGTACCTGGTTCAATTTGTGTATTTATGTTCCTGCCCTAGTTCATTTACTTAGTGGGTCATTGAATTTCATGGGTGTGTCATGACCATAGGTGAGGGTAAGAATGTAGCTCGACTGGTAAGTTAGAAGCTTCTGGCTCAGCTCCCTCTTTGGCATAATAGTACAGGGTCTGCATTACTGTCGACGCTGCACTGATCCATCTGCCGATCTCCCGCTACCACCTTCCCTCACTCAGGAACAAGACCCTGAGATACTCCACTGCTTAAGGCAGTAACTCATCCCCCACCAGGAGAGGGCAATCCACCCTTTTTCGGCTGAGAACCATGGCCTCAGACTTGGAGGTCCTGATCCTCATCACGGCCGCCTCACACTCAGCTGCGAACTGCCCCACCGTGTCTTCTTTACACTCAGCTGCAAACTGCCCCACCGTGTCTTCTTTGCTTTTTATGGAGTTACAATAATTAATTCATTCATCTATTCTCTGTTTTCGAATGTATGTTTCTTGATTCTGGAGAGTGTTTTATGAATAAAATCGTTTTCAACAGTGCTGTGGTTTTGGTTGTGTATTTCACAAAACTTTTTTTGATATTTTTTGTGACATTCATATATTTACAATTTCTCAATAAATGAAGCACATAGGTTCAATCCATCGGGTGATTGTGTCTGTGGTTATTTTATTCAGGATTTTTTGGTTAAGAGGCGCTAATGAAAGGTCACAGTCCCATGAGCTGATATATGGAGGCCAGTCTTTTTTGTTGAATTGACACAAAGGTGCTCAGATATCAAAATTTTGAATTAATAGTTTCGATTACTATGAGATTAACAGAAAAAAAATCATGTAAGCAGTTTTAAGTAAACAAGTTTTATTTGGTATTAACAGCCTGATGAAAACAATCATTCCAGAGAATTTCCCTTTTCTGTTCAATCCTCACAGGTTTGTCTCTGACTAACATTTATTTTTGCTTATTTCAGTGTTTCAAAAAAAATTACAAATTCAAGGATTTCTCTAAAGCACCATGATTTATGACTACAAAAACAATCAGGTTTACCGTACACAGGGATATATGATATAGATCAGTATTGTCTCCTTGCTCTTGCACAGTCCCAGAGTTAAAACGTCTTCCTCACTTCACACTGCGGCCCAGAGAAAGGGATGCGGCACCGGCACACGTTCGGGGAGACGCACTTCCCGCCATTTAAGCACGGTCGTTTACACACAGCTGAGAAAGGAAGGGGGGGGGGGGTTAATGGTCTAAATTGCATACAGCTGTGCAGTGTCAGACGTCAGAGGGATTACAGCCACATCTGGATCACATCACATCACACTCGCGTATTTATAAAGTGATTTCAGCATCATCTGCTGTTCAGTCAGCCTACACTCCATTTCAGAACATTCGCTAAGCAGCGGTGCTTAAGATATGCGACTAACAAAAATATTCTGCCAATGAAATGTTAGAATCTCACTGTACTGAATGAATGAGCTTGTGATGAACAGCCCTTGTGAAACTCACTTCCCTCAGTGATCTCGGAAACAGGACCTTTGCTGCCACCCTAAGTCATTCAGCCTGACTGCTGTGGAATAAACATCTTCTCAATAGAAACCTGAACGATGCTTTGCTTTTTTGGATGAGCACAGGCAGGTGACTCCTGATGGCTGCACAAGGTACATAAATACTACAGAAGAGTCTAAGTCTATGCAGCCAAATTGTCATGACAAAACTTTTACTCCCAGCTCACATTATCGCACAGCTCTAGGGCTCTAAGTCTGTGGTTAACAGTATTCCATCTGATAATGGCTGATATAGGCGCAATTCTCCCAGCATTCTCTGCACAGATTGGCGTGTTGTCAATTGTCAATGTGGGGCTGACTCACCAACATGGCAGGCTCCTCCAAGCCAGCCCTCAGGGCAGCTACAGATGCCTGGGGCCACACAGCTGCCCCCGTTCTGGCACCCCTGGGGACATATCGCTGGAGTAGAAAAAAAGAAAAGGTGCATCACTATAATCAGCCTATGAGGGATGCAGAATGCAGGTGGCATAATGAGTTATTAACTGGACCATGGATTAAAATTCTTATGGACGCAGTTTAATGAAACATGATAAATTGTTCAGTGAGATATAGTTCATAAACTCCAGGTTGAAGTAATCATCCATTAGTGTTAAAACGGAACAGATTAAACAAAACTTCATGTAAATTAGCTGGAATCACAATGTGCATGTATGGAAGGTGGGTAAGGATATCTCTAACTTTTGGCTTCCGTACAGTAAACAGACCTTCTTGGCATTTGGAGCCCGTCCAGCTGGAGGGACAGAGGCATTTCACCACCCTATTCTCTGCGATGCATTCTCCACCGTTCCAGCATCCTCCGTCACACACCACTGTGTCAAACCCAGAAATGCTGTCAGGCCATAACCTCTCCAATCCATCGGCAGCTTATAGACATAAGGTCCCACACACATAATACTTATTTAGCAAATACTTTTTATCCAAGGTGACGTACAACTACAGCAGTTGGGGTTAACCGTCCTGCCCAAGGGCCCAACTGGTGAAATCCATTTAAACCGGTTGCTTTTCAATCACAGCCAGACACACTGAGCCCCTCATGCAGAGATACTGTGTCACTCACACCTACATCAGTCCCCAGTCATACACAAACACACATTCATCCAAGCATCTCCAAACCCACAATACACAAACATACTGGCCCCCATATCATGACACTAGATGTACTCGAACAATGCACAGTTTTCCATATTCCACTCAAATAGAGAAGCACATTAAAATACCCAACATATACATTCACACTTTAGTAATGCACAATACTGTTTGGTAATACAGGAAATGGATAAGATGCACATATGATTTTCCAGTTTGTTCATTAAATGCAGAATCAACAAGACAAACATGGAAACAAAACATAGAAGACAGAATTTAACAACAAGCACGTATATCTGCAGAATTACCTTTATGACAGTATTTCCCCCCAAATCCCGCAGGACATCTGCATTTCCCAGGACGAAGACATTCCCCCCCATTCTTACATTTGGGGTCACAGGTAGCTATAACCATCAAGATTTACCAGTTAGCTATAAACATTTTCTGTTACAATTACTTCCTTTTTTTTTTGTTATCACACACGAAAAATCCTCTAAGCATTTGGGCTGGCAATTTTACTGCACCGGATAAGTTTATTCTACAAAACTAAGATTAAAAACTCATATTATACTGTTTAGTCCAAAGTAACAAAGCTACACAATATATTTGAGAAATAAAAAGAATCAGTAAAATTAAAAGTTTATCATCACCATACTGGCAGACTTCTCCCTCGTAGCCCTTGGAGCAGAAGCAGGTGTTGTTTCGGATACAGATGCCTGCATGTTTACAGGGTGGCTCACACGTGGCTTTGGGGTCAAACACGAAAGGAACCGCCACGCCACGGGATACATCCGACCGGCCCTCACAGAGCTTCGCCAGCAGGATCAAGGAAGCCACTGCAAACATTGTCTTCACCAATGAGGGAGAGCAGCAAAGCAGCCCCATCTTCTCCAGAGTGCAGATTAAGGGGAACTGGATTAGGCTGATGAAGGAGACTCCTGTTCCACTCACGGCACTGCTGCTGATACTACCTACCCTTGAGCACCCCCTGCTGGTGACACATAACAGTTCCGTAGATTGTATTGGATGTAAAACAATCCCTGTAGCTCGAGTAAAAAAAAAAAAATGCTGCTTGCTTAATGTGGGGGGAGGGGTGCGTCAGGACTTCCATTAAGTCTGGAGGAAAATAGTGTTCTTATTTACAAAGCTGGTTTTTGACAGCAGAAAAGAATTGCACATCAGTGGCGTGAAATGTTACGCACATTACTCTTAAGATTACTTGTGCAAACAAATCCAGCGACAACAAGCGGAAATTCACAAATGCAGTTTAAAAATGCTTGGTTTTTACTCTTTCGTTGTTTTTTTAACTAAAGCGTTTGTGGAGCACATGTTTTAAAGGGCTAACATTAAGCATTGATACACACTAAGAAAAACTACAGATGTCAGCTTCCTTTGGTACCAAAAATGAAAAGCTGAGAATGTAAAGATATTTAAAAACATCTTATTTCCTCAATACAGCACAGTAATAAACTAATTTTAAAAATACACTTAAAATGCAAATTGTTGAAATCCCCAGGAAACCACAATTTCGAAGAGTCGAGCATGGGCTGTATGGTAATGCAATCATAGCCAGACTCCCCTTCAACTCATAGATCAAGTTTATGCGATTTTTACCACATGTGGGGAAATGACTCTAGCAGATGTAATCTGGATCAACACGCACTCTGTGGAAAATACAACTCAGCATTTTAACAGGGTCGCCTACAACCCATCGAGTTCAATTCTGCTCTAACGTATCACTTTTATATAAAAATAAATTACTTCAATTGATGAAAAAAATTCACGTGTAGCAAAATGTAGGTGAAATATATGGGACCATATTTTTAGTCGTGCCAAACACACATTAGTCTGGCTGGTATAAAATACAGCATTTTCAATAGTTTTAAAATTTAAAGATTTAAAATAATAGAAACTAAGCTTGAAAACAAACCCCTAAAAGCACAATTTTTATCCATCCACGAAGCTTTGCCGGGTCATCACAGCGTTAAAAACACAGACACCCCAATAGAAAATATGGAAAACTTAGTTTGAAGTTTGGCCGTTTTTTTCTCCAGAGGATCGAGCACCACGAAGACCTTCGGTCGTCTGGAAGCCCAGTGACTTCCCACGATGATTTATTCTTTGACACAATACGCAGTGGGTCCTGTTCCTGCGCGAAGAAAGAAATCAATCCATCCGCACTTTCACGGAGGAAGTGGCCTGGAATTTCACTACGAAAACAGATGTGCATTCTCGTATTCTTAGGAGATTCCCAGAGGCAGACATTCACACGCAAACAGGTAACACACATCCAGACCACTCAGGAGCCCCCGATCGCCCCAAACAAAAAACTTTATGATGCTGTAAAATTACTGCACTAACCCACCGCAATTCAATTAATAGTAATGGCTAAGCCATGCATTATCTTAGCGTACACATGTTGACTGCTGTAACGTCACAAAGCGTTCCTTCAGTCGGTATTCGCCATTTTAGCTTAGTTCATTTGACAGTCACATACACGAGAATGCAACTACATGCAGTCTGAATAACTTGAGAATGAGTTCGCATTGAACGAAGCTCAAGGCAGGATTTAGAATTTTTAAACGTGCTGACCTTGGATGGCCTTGAAATATTATACCTGAAAATATTATATTCTCTCCGCTTTCCGTTTTTTTTTTTTTTAATCCTACTTTGGCAAAGATACAATTTGGAGAACCGGCAAAGATAGGTTTGCCCATTTACCAGACAGCTAAAAATGTGTTAAAAGTATATTTCAGTGTGCATACTAAATCATATACAGTAATTCATAAGCTCGGGCTTTTAAAAAAATAGTATACATGTATTCCTCACATAAGTACGTGTAAAACATCTGGAGTGAATCTGGAGGTATAACGCTGAAAACTATTAGCAAACTATAAACCTGTTGTACATAAACTGACATAACACCACAATTGACACCACCATCACCTAAAAAATCTGCTTTTTAATGTCACTGCGTAACTGCGATTAACCAGTTACCAGAGACACACACACACACCTGAGCAAAAAAAATAAAATTATTTTAAAAATCGAACGCTCGAAGCTTAATGTTGTGCAATTTTTGATGATACATTCGTTCATTCATTCTAAGAAACTTTAATATTTCCATATACACACAGGGACCCAATTAACCAAATCAAATTAAGGGAATATTTGTTACTTTATTAGCATAAAATAATGTACACAAAACAAACATCTTAAATGACCTGTAGCTTAGAAGCATTTTATATGTCACATACCAATCACGCCTAACAAAGCGAATGTCTGTCTGAAATCCCACACACACACACAGAGCAGACTGTGTCTGAGACCCAGCGGGCATCTGGAACAACGACTTTTATGGGAGATGTATATACAAATATTAAGTACCAATTTATTTGGAAAAAAAAAAAAAGAAAGAAAGAAAAAAAAAAAAAACACAGCAGTTTCCCCACATAAAACCATGTTTTACATTATTATTATTATTTTTTTTTTTTAAATAAATAATTTGGTAAGGTTGACTGAGGAGAATAAAGGGACAATTTATTACTTTCTCAGACTGGCAGAAAGCTACCATACTGTTCTGTGGTAAATCATTTATACATCATAGCTGTCAGGTATACATAGCTGATGACAAACACACAATCCCAAACACAATAACTTTCAATGATATATTTTTAATATGCCTCTCAACCAACATAAAAGCTTCGGAAAAACAAGCATACAGTAGGTCACAGCTGATTCACTGTTTTGATGATGTAGACATTTCTAAGCCGACACCTTAGAGCTTCCTTCGTGGAAAGTAGGGGGGTCATGTGTATTTTGCTTAAAGAAACAAGTACCAAAATATCAATATCTAAAAGGAATGGCAAAGTGAGTCTCCTATGCACAGTCCGTGTGTCAGATACACGTATACATGACAGCAGGAAAATCAGTTCATATAGCTTTCAACATAAATATTTCTTAAATAAAAAATGTATTAATTATGTGCAAAATATATCAAGTACTAAAGCTTAAACAAGACCTGAACAGCCCTCGAGCAGAAAAGACCTGACTACTCACAATGGACCAGCTGAACACGCCCCATCTACTGTTCTACTCAAGAGGGAAGAGGGGAGGGGGGGGGGGCGTAATTTCACCTTCCAGGTGTACACTGCTGGCCAAATGAGAGGATCAGCTAGCAGGGCATGTTCAGTACCGTCCCAGAGCCCTGCAACATGACTCTCAGTCAGGGGATCAGAAAGGCCACACTGAAGCTAACAGGCTAGTTTGCAGGTGGGACAGGGGAAGGCGGCATAAGTACTGAGATCAGACACCTTTAATGCAAATACTTCATCCCACTGAAATTTTCTTAAATTCATCTTAATATGGCATAAAAAACAACATTTTATAACTAACGAAGATTAAAATACATTTTAGGAAGTATGAGAAGGAGGACCCGAAACTGTCCAGTAATTTGAGTCAATCTGACAGGAAGTCCTAGTTTTACAAAGAAGCAGCTAAAAAATAAGTGCGACAACAATAATGAAGCCCAGTCAATTACCAAGTGGTTCAAAATAAAGTGAGGAGTTCTAAGGGCGCAGAGAGTGTTATTCCGTCAGGTCAGCCACAGATGAAAGCTCTGCCATGGAACAACAAGCTACAAAGACAACCTGGCTGAGATATACAGCTGAATTTGTACCACAACTTCAAATCACCTTGGGAACAAGGGACATGAGCGACCCAAGTGCTCCACCTAGTGGATGCTTTATACATTACATGTCCCAGTCATACAACCTCATGCATAAGAGATTAAAAGTTAAATCAAGTATTATGCCGACGGTTGTACTTAAAATGTCATTTAAGTTACAACAACAGGAGCGGAGAACTACAAAGAAGAATTCATTTCTGCACGGCATCATTCATCAGTCCTATAGAACAAGCTGTGCCCTGTGCCTGTGACTGCTTCTTCCATGTTACTCTAAATAGCTTGTTTAACAAAACTCTCTACATTTATACCCATTTTCTCTCACAAAATTTTTTGAATAGCTAATTCTATCACAGCATGGTCTAAGTTATTGTTACTCATAAAACATGTGCACAGAAATATCATTATTACATATTTAAACAAGTTGTCTTTTAACAGTTAGTGGACAAAAGGGAAAAAGAACACAGTGTACCTTCAAGTTAACAAAATAACAACGAGGGGGTGGGGCAGGGGCTATTCAGGGTGCGGGAGGTAGCTGGATGCCTTGAAGTTCCCGTGCAGGGAGGTGGTATTCCCGCCACAGTCCACATACTGGTACACCTCCTGAGACACCTGCTCTGCGTGCCCAAAGTATGTCGTGGTAACAGTCACCCTGGAAACCAGGTAGAGTACATCACACATCTACGTAGGGCCGCATCTATCAGCCTCTGCGCTTAATGCCACTCCATGTTTTCTTAAAGCAAGGGAATGAAAGGTGTCTGGTGAGGAGAACAACGGACAGGAGGACCAGAAGGGCAGCGGCTGCGCGATGTACTTACTGCATCATAACCACGATATTGTGGACTTTAATGGTCTGCAGCGTGCAGTAATCACTACAAGGGAACGCAAGGAAGAAACCAGTTAGGTTGGTGGGGGAAAAAAAACACGCACAGAAAAAACACACTTCAGGAGACGGCGATGTTTGCGTCCTCTTTCAAAAAAACTAATGAGCTCTCAGGCTGAGTGATACTTACTACATGTAGCTCATCTCATCTCCTATAATGGTTGGGACCATATAGTCGATCTGAAAAATAAACACGGCATATGAAACGTGCTTCTATCTTCCAAGATTCTTGCTTACGTATCTCAAGTAGGAGCATAAATAAAGGCTGACATTTCAGCCCATTGCTGTGCCAGAATCTGGTTCTGTCGGGTCCTCAAACGGCGGAACAGGGAACTATCGGCCGGAATGAACCCTCACCTGACGCATTTCGAGGGGTCCGATGGAGGTGACGTTGTTGATGCGGGTCTTACCGATAACCGTCTTCGAGAACTGCACTTGCGCAGTGATGTTGGCAACCTCCACTGAGTAGTAGTTGTTGTTGGTGATGTTCAGCATATTCTGTGCAGGAGAACGGGGGTCAGAGGTTGGTGTTTGCGTCGGAGACCACGCGGTCAAAAGTGAAGCATTTTAATAGACGGGGATCAAACTGCACCACCTCCCCAAAAAGGAACAACACTCTAGCAATCAGAAACACTCTGTCAACTGTATGTAACACACTGTATGGGTCACTGCATTGGTTTCCAGGATAAAACATGAAGGGCAACATACAATACTCGCTGGTTGATTACTGTAAGGATAAGAACGCAGCACCTAGAGTCCTTGCTCCCAAAGGCACACGTTACTATTATTATTACTATTATTAATATTATTATTATTAAGAACAACAACATCCATCCATCCATCCATCCATTCACACCTTTTCTTTACCCGATTCTCATATTCAGAGTTGCGGGGGTCCCACTGTGGAAGCTATGGGCACCTGGCAGGGAATAACCCAGGGAGGGGCGCCAACCCATTGCAGGGCACACTCACGCACCATTCATTCTCTCACACACACACAAAAGCAGTAAGGCAGACAGGCTTACTGTGATGTTGATATAGACAGTTTGCCTGGTCTGGTTGTAAGTGACGAAAGCAGACTTCACGCCCACGTAGGTGACGTCGATGGTGCGAGGGAAGAGAAAGAAGACGGCGAGGCCGGAGAGCAGCAGGCACACGCCGACCGACACGGTCACGTACAGCTTCCTGTGAGAACCAGAAAGAGCCGTCACCCAGGGGGAGGGCGCCCACTTCCTGAGGAACATGCAGTCGTTTTTAACCCATCTTAAACTAGAGACCCCCAAATGAAAACACCCCCCCCACCCCCCCCCCCCCCCAAGACCCCCACACAATCACTAAGGACTGGTGTCATTAAGATTTTAATGGTACTAATACTCTTACTGACACAGTACTCTTACTGATACTTTTAATTTGAGAAACAAAGAAACAAATTACAAACAGAATCAACACTGCTTTATTTTCTCACATGTGCTCTGTTAACATTGTTGAGTAACAACTCTTGAACAAGTCACGATTATAGTGAGATTACTGAAATGCAAAATACATTTTTATAACAAAAAGAAACCTCAATGTTTTGAACAATTCAACATTATACACTGATTTTGTGAATAAAAAATTAATGTTATTATTGTATAAGTGAAAAACTGGATGCAGGACTTTCTTTTATGATAATTTTACTGAACTGTAACCTTAGTTTGTCCAAATCAATGACGGCCGTGATCAATTCTAAGTGTTAGTATTCTTTTAACTTACGTCCTCCTAGGCCTCAGCCTTTGGTCACTGTATGGAATCAAGGCCACAAGCTGATTTTCTTGCCCTGTGTGAGAAATATTTTGATTTAAGAGTTAATGGCGTGTAATTATGCTGCTGAAATGTAATAAGCTACAAACCAAACACCTCTGCATCTTACAATCGTTTTTTTGGCCAATGAAAACACCAAGTCCTTGACTAACAAGATGAATCATTACATTGCACACAAACTAACTAAACATAATTATTTCGCAAAGACTCAACAGCGAAAGACTACATAGCAGCACTGTTTCACTGTGACAAAACATACGTTACACTGCAACCCTGGAGGCATCAGGCAATATTTTGATCCACTGAGTCACCAGGAAATTTCTGACTATTCAAATGAAGCTTGGGCTTTACATCTGCATGCACACTGCTTTTATACTGAAACAATGCTTACTTATGTCCAGCATGTTTTCATAAAACAGTGCCCATCAGTAACTACTACATATACCTCTTGTCCAAATTGTTTGTCTGATCACACAATCTGTGAATTCAAACTGTATTAAGTACTATCTGAGGACTGTGTATGATTCACAGAAGCACAATCATAAGATGAGACGCAATATAAATATATCATACATCATTACAGAATGTTTTTCAGCGAGGTCCTTTACCTCGAGGGATCCTCCCGGTCCCCTGGCACGTGGGGCAGGTGACACTATCCCGGCCTGTAAACTCCACGTAGGGAAACTGGGACACGTCCCCGCCCTTGGCATCGTCGCTTTGCGAGTCGGTGTATTCCGGCGCGGACGTGAGGCTTCCGCAATCCTCGTCTTTATGCTTCGGGAGGTGGGAGAAAGACTTCCCCATATCGCGGCTGATGATGGAAAGTGCGCTTATCAGATGAAAGCAAACATGTGTCCACTAAGTTAAACACACAGCGCCGATAAAAACACCATAGTTAAAAAAAGTGTAAGTCCATTTTAATTCAGTTTAATAATGACTGTATTACACAAGAAACATTCCACAATCACCATGATGAAATTTGACGGGTTCTCCCTTTTTTCAGTTCTCCCTTTCATGTGCACCCTAGACCGCAGATACAGCTGGTTATATAACCAAAAATTGCTAAGTTATATAAGATTACCACTAGCTGCACATTACGCATCCTACAGGGAGAACATTTTACAGAGAAGACAACTTATAATGATTAAGAGGGATAAAACAACGATCTCAGCTCTGGTACTAAACAGAATTAATTTTAATAATACATTACAACGGTCAAATTCAATTGTGCGGTGTTCGGCGTTCTTATATAAATGTAAATGTGACGATAGCAATTATAATCTGATCTTTCAAAGCAGCCCGTTGGTTTTTTCTTCAGCAGGGAAGTGACTACACGAAACGCACAATATATACACAAACAGTCACAAGATCACTGAACTGCGGATTCATCTCTATTCATGTCACCGTCTGCTACATCCTATCGTAGTTATGGACAGCGCTTAGTTCAATAATTCAATATTTAAAAACCCATAAGTCATCACCATCGTCCACCATGTCCAAATAACTAAAAAGTACATCCAAATGCCGGCAAACAGAGTACATAAAAGGCTAAAAACCGCCGAAAAACAGGCCTGGCCCAGAGCTGTTTTTAGCGTTAGCTGCAAAGCACTAACTGAAACTAACGAAGGGGTATCAGAACTAGAAAGGAAACAGCGGCTAAATACCGACGCCCGTCTCTCCCCAATTTGCTTTATCTTTCTTACCTGTTTTTGTTTTATGTAGAGTTGTATCTTTTATCTTTTATTCCCTGTTATCTCTGCTCATGATCTTGATGTTTTCGTCGAACTGAGCTGCGCACTACTCCGTACTACCGCTCGAGTACCACGTGACCTAGGTGTCACACTGAGCTGGCAGCACTAGGCTGAAGTCGGCTACTTAACCGTCCGCTTCTTACTTGCAGGATCCGTGCAGCCTTAAACAGCAGGTGCTGTTTCGAGGGGATCCTGTGTATGCTAAATTGAAGGTTCCAAAAATGTTTTCTGTGGCTCTAACATCAATCTGTTCTGTTAAATAAAATGTATTAAATTCGGAATCTGATGTGTATGCTATGTTTGTTTTCCCAGATATAATTATTATTTATCATTTGCGGATATTTCACTGTACATTTTTCAATTTAAGGCCCTCTGAAATTGATTTGTTTTCATTAAGACCTAATGTACACACAATGCATTATTTTGTATTTACAAAATGTCAATATCAAACAGATCCCGAATTTAAATTCATTAAAAAGAACAGATTGATTTCAGAGCCACTGAAAACATTTTAGGAGCTTTCGATTTAGTATACACAGTACCCTCTGCAGCACCCTCTATTTAAGGTGGCACGCATCATGCGAATAAGGATTTGGAGAATAAGGAGCCAACTTCAGCCTATTGCTGACAACACTCTTTTAAAAAAGTTAAATTAAATATTTCAATGCTTGTGTGCTATGTACTCCAGCTGTGTAATTAGATTTTTAGGGACAGTAAACCGCAGCTTGGCAGAATATTTTTCAGCGACCGAAAGCTAGGTTCTGGTGGAAGATAAACCTACAACGTTTATGGTGCATATGTACTGTAGTTTAAGCACAATTTTCAAACGATTGATTTGTAATTACTCTTTAATTGAATTAAATTGGCTGCGTGAATGGCCCTTTAAAAGTACACTGTTAAAGACAAAATTCAATTGTGTTACATTTATTATTATTATTCATAATGATTTTCCCCTCGTTTATAGAAAATTTTCAAGCTGTTGTGTCGCTTCTCTCCCCATGAGGGCAGTGTAACATTACTAACGTCTAACCTGTAGTCATCGTTATCAGGTTGAATATTGGGAAAAACAAAATAAAATAGTTGATAAAGTATGCCGATAACGTTACCTAAATACATATTTAGGGAATATATATATATATATATATATATATATATATATATATATATATAT
>JAODKE010000146.1:17349210-17362371 GCA_026779605.1 Mormyrus hasselquistii
CTCAGCTAACCTCTCCTCATAAGACATTCCTCTAAGACCAGGAATCATTCTTGTAGCCCTACGTTGAACCTTTTCCATGGCAGCAATGTCCTTCTTAAGGTATGGTGACCAAACCTGCACACAATATTCTAGGTGGGGTCTTACAAAAGAATTATATAATTGTGGCATCACCTCTCTTGTTCAACGGCCTACAGACATGTGACTGTTCTGCTGAGAGTGGGACTGAACCCGGTAATATGATCATAGGCACAGAAAGTGAACTGAACCACTTAGCTCCTCATGCTATAAATGGTATAAACATGGAATGGGATAGCATGTTGCGACATACCATGTTAGCTTGACAATGCTGGAACATGTCCCTTACTATTGTGGATTTGGGACTTTTTATTTTAAGGTTTGCACTCTCTTCATAGCCAAAACACTCAAAAGACCAACTACCTAATTTGAACATATTCCAGGCGTTTGCCTTAAAGAGTGAAAGAGGGGTATTTGTCAAGTAATCAATTTAGTTTTTTTGCCAAAACAACATAAACACACCACTTGCTTTTCAGATTATGCATTTCTATCCACCCATTTTCAGAAACTGCTTGTCTCATTGAGGATTATGGAGGGTCTGGTGCCTTTGGACACAAGGCAGGGAACAATCCAGAATGGAGTAACAACCCATTGCAGGGCACACTCAATCTTGTGATTAAAAAATTGCATGGCTTACTTGTCGAAAGATATTGCCAAAAGACTGAATATCAAATATACAGCTAGCTTTAACGCAGTCACAGAACTGTCATAGACAAGGCATTTTGAGAGTTTGGGAAAGTCTATTTGGAGCATGTTAGCCGTTTGACATGGGTTACCATGGTGATGTATCCCACTAAGAAGTAAGCCAGCTTTGTGATATCGGGAAGCCAGGAGTACCTCTACTTTGCCTCAAAGTTATCCAGCTAAGAAAGAAGTCCAACTTCATGCTGCAGGCCCCTGGTGATTAGTTGCCATGGTAACAGAAGTCAGTTCAGTTTCCAGCATTGTGAACTTTTAAGTTCAGAGTAAATTTTTATTTCTTGAGGTAAAGTATGTCTTTTTTTCCACTTATAAGCCTTTGGTTGTACAAAGGGCCATCTTGATCTCATCACTTCTTGAAACGTGAATGAATATGAACTCCTGAATGTGATTTATTTTCATGATTTAATAGCAATGTCAGCGCATGTGTGTGTGAATGTGTGAACTCGACTCTGCCTGAGAAATTAAAGGGGTTTTAATTCACTTTATCCACTCTGATCTCAAACGTGGCGTTTAATTTATCAAATTGCGGCATGCTTCCAGAGCAGAGAAGGATAAAGCCGCTACTCAGGACGGCGTGTGCTTTCTGCTTATGCCCAGCCGTCCACATGCTGACATTTCAGCACCCTGGACAGAAGCCCAGAGCCGCCTCTGAAAAGCAGCCACACCAGCTGCTCCATCTCACTTGCGTCAGATGTTATCAAACACAAGAATCTACAGAAGCGACTTTGCCCTTTGTGTGGGTCTTCCCTACCGCAGAGCTGCAATTATCAGAACGAGGGTCAGAAACTCCCCCCTCCTCTAAGGTCCCGTTACTGACCATCCTTGGAAGCTCATAGCTTTCAGTCATAAATGCTGCACGGAGCAGCTGTGTCCAGTGGTGGACAGCTCCTGAAAAATGGTATTTAATTATGGCCCAGGAGCAGCAGCTAAGAAGGGATTATAATTCTAGCCCCCGGGAGGATGACATTTCCTCTCAGTACATTATTGTTATTGCTTTAACTATCCCATGAACACAGATTTCCCTCTTCAGAAGACCGAATACAGTCTTAAGTGAACTGAAGTACATATAGATGATATGTAATTTTATCATTTTTAAAATGCATTCTATTTCTATATAATGCCTTACATGTAAAGTACATGCCTCATATGTATATTGTGCAGTATATAATTATGAACAAGTTTGAGTCATAACATCAAGTGAATAAATTAGTTTCACTGCACGACAAGCCAATTATCATTTTCAGTGTATTTCTCGTATTTTCTGCATTTTTCCGAACAGTGAGACTCTCTTATTGTTTTATTGCTAAATGAAAAACAACAGTACATCAAGACATGTGGTGGACTTCCTTTAATACAGTAACGGGCAGACTAATTATGTTGACACTCTTGAGCCCTGTTTTGGAAAAAGCAGATATATCTTTAAAAAACTCCACTTTGTATATTTGACCCGTTGGGAACAGCCCACACCAAGACCAATCCAGGAAGTGCAGAAGGCCGGATAAATTGACACCCATGGTGGCCCCCGCTGCCATGATGGCGACAGAAATCACAGCCCGACCTTGCCGGCTGTGTCGGCTGACATCCTGTGAGGGTCACGTTAGCCATCATTTGAACGTGAAGCTTCTAAAAAATCATGAATCAAATATTGTAATCTAAGGTGTAAAAGAGAAAATCCAGGAGAAGTCAACACTATGAGACTGTTTTCAGTACCATTCCTGTCCAATCAGGGCCTCCCACTCTCTGTATGCTATTATAAGGGACCAATGGGCCATTTTGGTACAAATACATTGGGGCTGGATATGTTTCGAGTAAAGATTTCATGTTAGCGTATTGAGTTTTACCTCTGGTTGTATGACATGGTACAGTATCATAAGGTTTTTGCGTCAATGTCTGTGATATTTTCCCTTTGTTTCGATGGTTTAATCCGCGGGACCTTTAAAACACTGATATCCTTTGGCTTTGTCACTGAATGTTTTAAAACCATCAACCACAACTAATCCCAGGCCTGGAACATTTTGTCTTTTTTTGTTTTGTTTTCATTTAAAACTGAACATTTTCAAAGGTTGGTGGCAGACTCCAAGAGCCACATCAGATCGATACTTTGACCTTCAAGATAATAAAAAAAAAATCATTAATCATGTGGTAATAATACTTAGGAGATTAGGCTGGGATTTTATACAATTTTTACCTGAAATTATTGTATTTCTTGTAACCAGTAACACATTCATGGGAAGGTGGTAAAAGGGAATGTCATGCAGTTTGATGATTATCCATTTATTTTTCTTCTATCTATGTAAAACAAAAAATTATAATGGTGAATCTGGGTCATTCTAATATCTAATATAATACTGTGGCCCATTAGAGTTGTTCTGATGACGGGTAATTTTGATACAGTTCTTTTCAACGTAATTCATAAATCACCAAATATCTTAAATCTGTATTAAGATATTTTTGTAATCTATGGTCTCACATCTTGGCATGATTGGTTTTGCTCACAATCACAATTTGGGCTTGGTAGGATGGAATTAGCTCATTGTGTTCTCACTTGGGTCCAATACGAGATCTACTACCTGCCCAAACATTCATAACACTTACACCCCCTTGTGGTGGACATGTGAGAGAGACATCTGTGACTATGCCTTTCCAAGAACATGATCATTGAGATCGCTTCTTGGAGTTTTATTTACAGAAAAATGTTGAGTGCTGAACAAAAAAATTATTAGGTCAGAGACATATCAAATCACATTGTAGAGTAGGTGAGTCCAAGCAAATAGAAGTGGCAGGAGCAACCAGTTAGATGTCTTGGTCCCACCTGCTCTACAATCTGATTGGTTATCTCTCTCAATCAATCATTTTTTGTTCTGCCCTCAGAACATTTTAGTATAAGTAAAATTCTAATGAGCATAATGTCTTTGTGACTAATACTAGTTGATTGTTGTCCAACTTGGAAGGTCATGGCAGAGGAAATTTTCTGTAAATCATGATAAGTCAAACCCATTTCCCATTGTCTGTTTAATTTGCTCCAATTTGATTAAAAGTGGTTATAAGTGATGGAAGAGTAATCTCACCTACCATTAATTTTTCAGCCTCATTTCTTCAATTACTGGTGAATAACTATAACAATTTTTGTATGCAATGTGTAAGCATCAATTGACAAAACAACTTCTGGATGTTCAACAACATTGTGCCTTGATTAAATACAACATTGAAAATTGGCAAGGAAGATGACGTTTAAAACCAGAATTAAAATCCTTTTGGCACATGATTATAACCTGGCATCCAGAGGAGATGGATGGGGTTTCCAGTGACCTGAATGTGTTATCTATTACTGTAGGAGATTGTAGTGAACTCAAGCAATATAGTACCCCAAGGGATACCTTACACTTCTACATGTCATGCTGCAACCCACAGTATTTCAAAATTGTTGTCAAAAAAACCGAAAACAAATTTTTATTCAAATATATATGCAACAGAGAAATAGGTTGATGTATACAGATACTGAAATATCAATGAATTTAGAGGAGACATTATTCATTTTTGCAGTCAAGACAGCTGTTCTTTTCCATCTCTGTCCTTATCAACATGAGCTGTGATGGAGGATGTGTTGTACAATGCAGGTAAATCACCATGACATGGTGCTATCATTGTTCTGTATTGAGCCTGTCTAGTTTGACAGGGATAAGACAACAATGCAATGCCATAAACACAATTCTGCGCTCGCCACCCTGTGAGTAAACCTCCCCCTCCATCACAAATCGGAAGCTCCGCGATCCATCATCAGCTCCGGAGTGTCTGGGGCACCGAGATCAGCAGCTGTTAATGGCAACTCTGCTCCAGTAATAGACGTGTCAGCACCTTCCTCTGCCTGCTGCGATTATACACATTTAATGATAATTATATTCGTTTAGCTGAGGATGAATTGAATTTAAATCTCCTTAAAAAGCTATGGCTTTGGGAGCACTGGGGCTCAGCATTGGTTTCAGTTGGACAAAATTGCAAAGAGGCCAATTTGCACTGGACGTTCATGCGATCATAATCCAGTTCCTTATTGCTGGCTGTAAGAAAAGGGAAAATGAAAGAGGAATACTCACAACAACTTGAAAAATTTCAAGCAGAATTTCTGCATTCTTCGGACTCAGTTTACATGATCTTGGCGCCATCTTGTCTTGATGGATCTTCATTTCCAGTTGAGCTTGCCTGGTGATGTCAGTATTGCACCATTATGAATAATTTAATCCCACAATCCGCTGAAAACAAATAGGGCCTTTCCAGTCCTCCATGCTCCATGTAAGAAGAACCTCATCCTATTTGGTATGATTCTTGGCAGCCAAACTCCTCGTATCTCTAAGTTTTTTTTCCAACACATTCCACTCTACATTCAGCTTGCACTGTTTACATGCTTAGGTTTATGGTGCTGAGTATATTGTGTTGAAAAGAAGCTGATACAGGATGATGGATCCCAGGTAATTTGTTCTGCAAAAAATTCCTAACCAATTATTTAAGCATCTAGACACACCACACGCGTAGCCTATCAGAGGAGAGCTGGTATGCATCTCAGCACTTTGCCACTTTACAGGAAGACTTTGGTTATTATAAATGCAAGTTCACACAATTTTTCTGATAGTTTGCGTATAAATAATCCAGCAGCAATACAGCACTTGTCGTTAAAACCCTTCTCCTAGTCATGAGACTGTCCCGTTTTTCGAGGCTGCACATGACACCGCTGTCAGGTAAGATGTCACTCTCAATTTGCAATAGGAAAACCTAGCATGTTAGCAGAAGGCTGAGTCCCATTCTATACATTCACCGTGGCATCAACCCAGATATGTAAAAAAATGACAAGCTGTATTGCAGTAGCGTATAAAATGGGAGATATGGGTAAATTATCGACCAGGGTTTCTTATACCAGGTTTGAATACTCATGGTAATTTTAGCGCTTTATTAAAAAGGAACAACATGAATTGTTTAAGTTAAGGTTGTGAGACAGTCAATGGCTAAAAAGCTTTTCCGTATACTGTCAAGTATAATGACAAACACACTCATTTAATTCAGTTGTTTTCGGTGCATACAGTAAAGGATGGTGAGCAATGTCTTCTGGGATGCCATAAAAACTAGGCTATTAATAGAATGTTAATAATTAATGAACACAAATGGACCATTGATTATTTTAGACTCCATACATTTTAACTAGTTTTGCTCATTGTCTTTTTAAATAATTAACTTCTCAGTAAATAAAAAAAAATTAAAAATGACAGCATCTTACATTTAGGACCCAAATGAAATATATCAGCAAAATACATGATGCACCCACCATATTTTAGCATCTTAAACAAAAAAATGGACAAGGACATCTGAATTAGTCCACAAAGAATAATGTACGATGTTGTCTGATGTATTATTAAACATTATCTTTTCATTTTCAAGTCTTTAAGTCCACTTAAGAAGAATGGCTAATTGTTTTCACGGTAGTGTGTGAGCCATCATCAGATTTAATTACCTCAGATGCTATTGTCCCCTGAAAGTCTGGAAACATGACTTTCCTGTGATGTTTTTTCTTCTCATGCGTGCCTGGTAACATTTGCATATCTAAATTAGATCAGGTTGTCTGGACCAGCTATGTCCCTCCCCAAGTATATTCTGTGTCTCACCCCCCCCCCCGCGTGCCCTTGCTTCCTCCTCCAGCTATATCTGCTTTCCGCTGCACAAAATTACTGGTGACACATGATTTCAGTGCTTACTTTCTAGCGGGACTTGTTGTATGTCCACTATGTTCGGTGCATTTTAAACATCACGGCTAATTAATCAATTTAAAAGGCAATTTGTCAGCAACACAATTCTAAGAAGCTTTGCAAACAAAAACAAAGTTTGAGAAAATCTGAGTAAAGCATTCGAGTTCACAGGCATTTTCATTTTTATATTTGCAGCACAAGCAATTCACTTATACACTGTTTTAAAACCCACAGTTTCAATAACATTTTTAAGTGTAAAACACCTGTCCTCTTTCACTTTTCCATTGGGAAGAGAAGCTCTAAAGTGTCTTCAGATTACAAAAAAATGAACCTGCTTGACAAATACAACACGCATGTTCATTCATCTGCTGTACCTCTTGCTCAAAATAGGATGACAAGGGTTCGGAAACTATCCCTAAAGCAATGAATACATGGCAAGTAATAACCAGTTACAAAGCAGAAGAACCTAGAGGAAAGCCCACGATGGCACAGGCAGGACCTTGGAAATGCGCACATTACAGCTGGAACAGGAAACCAAAACCTGGATTCCAGAGACCCAAGGCGACTGCGCTAACCATGGCGCCACCACGGCACCGATGGTGGGTTTCTGCCAACCTTAAATCAACGTTGAATTCCTGCTTTAGATTTTAGCTTTAATGCTTTACAATTTTAAAACTTCAGTTATTTGGGTACAGAGTGATGAGACAAATAGTTATTCAGTTGTATTGTTACATCAGTAATTTGTGAAATGAGGGGGAAGGCTTTAACACTGCTAAAACTATGATTGTTTATTACAGGTGGGAAAATCAATTGTGATGACCTTGAAATTCGTTTCCTTAAGGAGAGCAAGCCCAGAAAAGGGAAAAGAATATCTTTTTAATTTAATTTAAAAGCTACCCTACAGCTCCGTTTATGGATAAGATTGCAGCTGACACCTGTACATTCACTTCTTTGAGTTGAAGAACATTTCCTGCTTAACTCACTAGATGGGGATCGAGAATAAACCTATGGCATATTAAAAAGGTAATCAAACAAGAATATTTCTTACTGCCTGGCTAAAAAGTAATGAAAGAAAATTCAGTTTAGCAAAGAATGTAATAAAGATATACAAGAAAATTATATAAATATATATCATTATTGTTTGTATACACGTAATTCTATACTGTATCTATAAATAGGTTTCGGTATTAAGTTCAGTCTCGAAAAAAAAGAATGTGTAGGAAATATCTGCAGTATCTTGCGAATATTCTTAGTTGTCTTAGATTGGATTTTGATTATCTCTCAATGTAAAAAAAAGATAATAAAAATTTTGTCTGTCGGTGCTCAGAATAATAACAGAACAGATGTACTGCATGGTAAATCTATAGGCGCATCCAGATGCCATGTGAATTTTGCGCGTTTAGAAATTAGTGTATAGAACCAACCCACCTTACGGGTAAGTGTTATATGGGGTTATAGATCGAGCCATGCATGAACTTTACAGACGTGGGGGGCTGCTGAATTGATTTGAAAATGGCTAATATGTTCTGCTACTTCTGACTCCATCAATCTCGACTCCCACGCTAATCTCTTCGGTGCAAAAGCAGAATCCGACGTGTAGGCTGGCAGAGCCTCTGAAACGGACCAAATGGCCGAATTGGGGGGGGGGTGGGATGACGATGCAAGGGTTACGACAGGTAACGAGGGTAATAAAATGGACTCTTGCATAAGAACTTGCTTTCTGGGGGCACACATGAAAATTAATTACATAAACACACTGATTTTTTCCCGTAACAGTCGACAATGTAAAGGATTTTAAGAGACCGTCTAATTAAACAGATGTTTCATATTCAGAGTGCTGGTTAGATACCCATGGTAATTAATTGCATGTAATGAGACGCCAGGGAAAACAGCTGAATAATGTATGGAAAAAAGCTTTGAGGAGTAAATAATTAGGCCTATATTATCCGTTTCTGCGTTAACTCTGTATTGTATGGGCTGCCACTATATATATGAGAGGGGAGAGAGAGCTCTAAAACTCAAATAGCTACATAATTGTTAATTACAAAATTTCACAGTCTGTATGCATTTCTTTCTTTTGGTTTTAAACTGTGCTGTCCTTATTCAGCATTTCATACTTTATTGAGCTGGTGCCTGAATGTTTTTTTTTTGCGCCACCTTTTCACATTTCGGAGTTAAATACAGGCCTGTCTGTAGTCGACTTCTCGAACTACTTCTATTGTAGCTCTAGGTTATTAGGTTCGTCCTGATTTGTAGTAACTTGTCTGAAAATTATTATTGCACCTTGTTTTGCCTATATTGTAGGCTTGTATTCTGTATTGTACTCTTCTCAATCAGCGATCATCAACTGGCGAAATGCAATTGAATCCAGACAGTGCGATCGATTCCCTCACTCGGCAGATTTTACCGTCGGGAACCCCCAGGTCGGTAAATTTAATCGTCGGGCCACCCCCCTTCCGTACGCAGCAGACCATGGCCTTGTATTTCTGCTGGACTTTGGCACTCTGGGAAAATAGTTGGGGAGCTCTCATCTGCCCACAGTTATAAGTCATTCCCTTGATCCATATACAGCATCATCTTCAAAAGGGCAATGAAGTGTTCTCACTTAAGAGTTCATGTGCATGTAATCATTTATGCATTTACATATTGTTAGATATATCCACATAACTCTTCAGAATTTAACCTCCTTCGTAATATCTAAACTTGTTCGCAACATCTTTCATAATGTCATACTTGTTCATACTGTACCCAAATTGTAGTATATAGGGTCCATTAGGCCTATATAATATTATTTCGGAAAGCTTAATAGTTTCTTGAATATTGTGTGTCTAAGGTGGCCCAGAAGTGGCCCAGAACACATTAATCAAACTTGGAAATAAGTTCAACGAAAAGAGAATACAAAGCACATCACCATAATCTTTTTCTCGCTCTTTTGTGTTCTCTCACTGTCTGTGTTTTTGAATGTTTTTCTTATTTTTTAAATTTTTATTTATCTTTTTTTTTCTTCACGAGTGGTCGTTTTCCGCTTCAGCGCCGCCGCACCTAAACATACCGTGAAACTCCAGCAGCGGTTTGTGCGTCGTCCCGATCTCGAGAAACCCGCAGTGACCCGCAGGAGAGCGGAAGATCGCGCCCCCTCCCAAGCCCCTAACGCAGGGTCGGTGAGGGGAGGGGCAGTTTCAGCCGCCGCACACGCGGAGCTCGGCGGCCGCCGCGGCTCAGCGCTCTATTGTTCCGCGGCACCGGAGACCGGTCTCCTCCGCTGAAGGTGTTCAGAGCTGCAAGCAGCTGAGAGCAGAGCGACAGCGGGGAAGGCGAGGACAAACCGCCCAGGCTGCCTCCTATCACCAAGGAGCCTGGCTCAGAAGGGACAAAAAAATCGTCTGACATCTGCTTTCTCCTTATCTTTCTTTTCTGTGTTGACTCAGTGTTTTGCGTGGATTTAAATCCCTTTGAAAGAGTCATGCCGTTCTGCGGCACGGAGTCGGGCTCTTTTTACGCCCTCTGGGGCACAGTCCCCTGTCTGTGGAGAGTAGTGCTTCTCTTTTGTGGTACCTGGGATGTTCTGGCACAAACTGCGGGGGAAACAAAGTCAGTATATACCTGGAAAACAGGTACGTCTACCCATTTTCCCACGCTAGACAGAGTTTTTTTCACTACCGAAAGAAACGCTGTAACTCCAAGGTTTTACCGTTAATTATTTATGGCAACGAAACCAACGCATGTAAGTTCCCAATGTTAGTCTTGTTGGATAATAAGAACCGTTATTTTTTAGAACCCTAAAAGTATTTTAATTAAAGTTCAGCTACGACTGTATATTCCCGTGCTCTGGAATGTCTATTCACTTCTGAAAGTTCACAAAATAATCGTGCATATAGCTTTTATGCAGACCTATAAATGCAATACAATAAAATAATGCTTTCATTTAACTTACGTATGCAGACTCATGTATGAAGTTGTGCAGACGATTTTTAAAGCAAGCTAATCGTGTATCGTTGAACTGAGATCATTCGGAATCAGAGACCGTTGTTGCCTTTCTGTATTATTTAATATATATTATTCCCGAACAAGTTGTATAATTTCTCATTTGTGTTTCTAGGACACAATCAGTAGGAAATATGGGGAAATAGATCAGTAGATAGATGGCAGTACATACAGTTTTGGGTATTCGCTTAACCATGACACTGATACTGGAATCCACATGCATCAGCGAAATGATGACCGGCTCTGGAAACAGAAGAGGATGTTAAGTGAAACACAAGCAATCCTATTGCATGGATGATATCGGGTCAATGTTATTTCAGTGGTATCCCAGAAAATGAACGGTTCCACTTCAGTAAGGAATAAATAGCTATATTGGTTTGGGGGCTGGGGTTGTGTGTCGGAGGTGATGGGATGCTAGGCATTTAGTATGTAGTATCAGTGATGTCCCAGATTGTAATAGCAGCAGATATTTTCTGAGTTCAGTCTTTCCTGAGTTATGGAAACAGAATGTTTTCTTTATCATGACATGTGAAGGGAATGTATTTGGTATTTCATGTATCTGTTTACTATCCAGTACTCTTTTGATATACATGCATTTTTACAGGGTTTGCATATTATAAGTCTTGTGTGCTTGAGTCAGTCAGCTCTGACTTACGTAGTTGCTGTATTAGTGCTTTGATGATAGCTAATCTTTCCCAGGATTTCCACAGGTGTTATAAAACGGCATGCATTTCAGTATCGGTGAGATATGAATACAATGTGTAATTAATAATCAAAAATCCCCCTGCTCATCTGGATAAGGGAAGCACTGGATTAATGCACCCACCATCTGAACTCCTGCTAAAAGAGGATGTAACTGGACGGCTGGAATTTATAGCAACAAATGGTTGTCTGTGAAGGGAACCTGGATATAATCTCCTTTTAAGATACAATAAGTGGATTTTACTCTCGGGTGAACAAGTCTGGTCTTTAGGTCCTGATGCTACAGAAAATGACGTTATGGTTGCCTTGGTTATGGTAGCATGAATGGTCACTTTCTGTAGAGGCGAGTAAGGAGAGTGACGGAGGTCCTTTAACCTTTTACTTCCAAATCCCCTTTCTTTATGTAAGGCACGATAATGGATAATGGCTTGATATATTTCTTCACAGGCTTTAGTGAATTTCCTGGGGATAAGCTTGGCGAAATGCGCCACCCGCTTCCGGATGTTACAGAAATAGCTTCTGGTGTTCATGAGAACGTGATCTCTTTGGAGAGCAGAGTGACATTTGCCACAGGACCGAGCTTTAAGTGTTTAATCTCGTTCCAACAACTCTGCTACCACCGCTATACAATTACTGCTGCTGTTACTATATACTTGAACAAATTTTGTTTACAATTGCCTCCTTTTGGTAATTCTATAGTCATCCGCTCCCTTGAAGCGCTGAAGCCGTTTTGGAAAATCTATAGATAAGGAGTAGCAAAAAAGAACAGTCTGAAGAAGTAATATGAAACAGTACAGTTTTTTTTTTTTTTTTTTTTAAAAACATCAAACCTTTTGAAAACTGGGGGGATCCAGTACGAAAAATCAATAGAAATAAAGAGAAACATATGGAGGAATCTAACACAGTGGAGTGGCAGAGAGCTGCTGGAAAGATAATGGTGACAGTGTTTAGGTGTCATGTGCTGTTGTACAAATTCAGAACCAAGCTGTCTAATGACAGAACTTTCATGTTGTATAAAAAAAGGTTAAGTGATGGCAGTAATCAAACATTACGCTGCATTTCAGACCATCACGTTGATTAACCAATTAAAATTACACATTTAATTACCTGTTACTCAGATCGCAATTTTTGCAGTCGCTGTCAGAAAAATATACCAGTTTGGGATACAACAGCTGGTTCCATCCTGTGATGTCTGTTTCCAAATGCATAACCATTGCCATTCAGAAATATAATTATTTCGCAACTCGCTAACATCGGTAAAATTCTTAGGAAGATGCCATCGCATAAACGATCTTCACTTGTAAATGGTAGTTACCTTAATGTTAATTGGAATGACTATAAGGAAACACAATTAGTGTGAATGATGTTTTTCACTCATTCCATTTACTAGGATGTCAGTGAGGTTTATTGTCTTCAACAGATTTTTTGATATATTTCTGTATGTTAGGAAAGTGACATTGTACATCCCGAGCTCTGACATGTGTAGTGAATTTATTTTAGGCTTGACTGTTCATATTTTTCCTAGATGTAAATGAGCAGCAGTCTACTTTCCGTATCATACCTCGGCACCGAGAGACGCTCTGGTTTGTACACTGTATCAGATAGTGTTACTGACACCCTGTGCAAAAAAAAAAAAAACTTGCTGATATTGAGATGATTCTGGGGGGGCTCCTGAAAAATCCCTGCCTGCAGCCCAGCTTCTGACCTGTGCTTCAAAGACTCCGGTAAGCGGATTCTGTCTTGGAGAAAGAGCAAGCTGATGGCTGCTAAGCACTTACACTAGCCTGTGTGTGATGCTTTCAGATTTCATGTTATAGCTGGTAAGGGCACAACTGGGAATCTCACCCAAAGGTTTTGGCATTTTGAAAGAAAGAAAAGTCCAAAGATCGATAAATCAATCAATCAATCTATCTATCTATCTATCTATCTATCTATCTATCTATCTATCTATCTATCTATCTATCTATCT
>JAODKE010000146.1:17364022-17381857 GCA_026779605.1 Mormyrus hasselquistii
TTTGAAGGATGTGCGAGTGCTCTTTAAATCTCCCACTTCATGCTGTGTGACCTGTAAAGTGTAAGTAAGGCAATCAGTTTCCTTCAGAACACAGCCTGCTGGATCCAGGCGTGGGAGATGCCGAACTCTGATGCTGAATTTAAAATGGTCAAAATACAGTGCTCCAGAATCCTCGGGTGACACGTTGCAAGACCTGCTGCGGATGGCCGAAATCGTGTGCATATCAGTGATAAAGGTTCATTGATAAATTATGCACAGTTAGACATTACAAACATTAAACAGAGTAATAATTAAGTGCATTGTACATTATAAAGTGCTGTACCGTACTGTACTCTCTCTTTCACTTGAATGTTAGGGATTCTTACGTTTTAACTTGATTCTCAAGAGATGATAGTCAATGACAAAATATGCAAGGGATGACGGATCAATGAAAATCATGCTTGTTGTACAATTTAATAACACACTGCGGTAATGTGGCAATGACTGCAATCAGCAGGAACGCTAGAGGCAGACTGGATGAGAGGGTACCGTGGGTATGGGGACAAAGGGAAATGAACTGGGAGCGACTGGGATGGTGGATTTAGCGCGAGGTTTGAATCTTATGAACTGTTTATTTCTGGATTTTCCCTTTTTTTAACTGCAGTTACTGAAACTGTGGAGCAGCTCTGTAAAATATGCAAATCTTTGGTTGTTCAGATCTAAGGTGGTGACCCTACATACAGTTTTACTTTTAGTTGGCCTGAGTTTCATCTCAAATACTTAGCATCTCAAACTTGCCCAGTCTTTAGAAGATACATTAACAGATCCAGAATTAAAAGTTCATAGGTTTAATTATATTTAGGAAGCGAGAGACAAACCTTTTAAATATTGTTAGGAAATTTATAACATATAACCCTCTATTATAACATATAACCTAATTTTTAAGTTGTCTTCAAAATGTGCCAGTTCATAGTAATTAATGTGGTTATGGGATTAAACTGGGTGGTTAATATTTTTAATCCCCATAATCAAGCTGATATGAGGTCAAGCTTGTAAACAATGGAATGCTTTGGCTTTCTATCCTCTCATTTTATAGCAACACGCAGATTTTTGCCTTCACAGCAATGTGAAAATCATCTAGTAACTGCTAAAGAAACAGCCAATAGGTTTCACAGCAAATTACACTCCAGCTATAAAATCGACGGCACCATTCGGGGTGTTCACACCCAAAGGTGTCTTGTGCAATAAAACTGACAAAACTGTTAAATAGAACTGGATTAATTAGGTATTAAAGCACACATATTTTGGGATAATAAAGATTATGAACCAATACTGTGCCAATTAGTGTGCTTTATGCCTTAACCTCTGCTAGTACTTCTTGTAAAAAGTGTTTGAATCTACGTATGAAAATTCATTTGTTTGAGCAAATATGTGATCTATGTTTCAAGGTGTGCCTCAAAAACCTGCTGTGTTATCTGTTGGGTAAGGATGTCATTCTGCAGGAAGGTTTGCATTTGGAGGGTAGGAAGAGGTACTGGCAGCATTAAAATTAGGTGTTTTATCCAAAGCATCATGTATTTTTAAGAAATCAGGGGGAGCCAGTCCCTGGAATAATTGGGGATTAGGGGCCTTGCTGAAGGGCCAAATGGTGAAATTGCTCTGCCGACCATGTGGTTTGACGCAGTGATCTTCTTATCACAGGACAGTGAAGAGTCCCCCCTGAGCCACACACTGTCCCAGTGGATAGGTGGTGCTTTGGGTCTGGCTGAAATTGGAACAGGGGATATTTGAACGTGGTTTGAGAGTTTGTAATTGGGGGCGGTTGCTTTCCTTTAGCAGCCTGTTACAGGTTCTGTGTCGCTGGTTACAGGTTGGAAGCTGCAGTTCTCTCTGGGATGTCATTTTTGGAAAATGACAAGTGTGTCACTCACAGTTGGTTTCCTCTTGCCTGACCCATGATGTGGGTTCTAAGCCCTGCTGAGAAGGGTGTTCCCACCTCCCTCCTGTGGTGATCAGCGGCTGCCTGCTGGGTCCTACAATCCTCACTGGGGGGGGACTAAAAAGTGACAGAATAATAGAAGAGAGATGGAATCTTTCTAAAAATAACCCAATTAGCCTAATTAACATAATTGAAATACATAGCTATATAACGTGCGTGTGCCTTAGCTGGTTAGGTATCTGTGCTTGTATCCAGAAGGTTATGGGTTCCTGTCCTCTAACTGGCAGTAGCCATATCAGTATTAGGCTTTTGAGCAAAGTCATTAACCTAAACTCCAGGTACTAACCCTGTTCCCTAAACCAAAATATTAGCTAGATAAGTTAACGGCAATTCTCAGACGCACACACAGCTTTATAATTACATCTTTGTGGTGTCTCTCCATGCATTTCTATGGGGAAAAGTCAAAAAGTGTAAAATGATGATCTTAACCCCGACCCAGCCCTAACCTAACACACAAGTAAGCAAACTAGCATTTTTAATTGTAGCTAGGTCCTAGTCCCCCCTTTAAACACTGTCTACCGCCATTTATTGAAATCTAAGCTGTATAGCTAAAATTAGCATTAATTCCTGATCATTGCCATTACACAGACGCAGGAAGTTGCACCAGAGAGTCTGCTTTATGCAAAAGTGTTATTTAGGAAGACCTAAGGTGATTTCAGTGTTCCATTCGAATTATTGATGACTATGGTGTTTTGGTGTATTTACTGAATACTTTGAATGCACGGTGGCTTTTTCGGATGGCATGACATGGTCACAGTAATATTATTTGTGTCTGTGTGGAAAGCCCATTGTGCACACGTTTCTCTCTTGACATTTGAAGCACCACTCTGTTCTGCCTCAAGAAGCGACCTAGTAGCTCCAGTTGGTGGAAAGCGATGAATTCCATACACAAAGCCAGTGACATTTAGTGAAGCAGGAAATTTGCCACTGTGGCATGCGATAAGACTGGAACTGAAGGAAGATTGATTTTCATTAAAACATTCATTTGTGGAAAAAATGTTATTCATGGTTGTTTTGACCATAATTTCGAAACACCTACGTGCCCATTAGCGTATGTACACTTCCTACCAGCATCTCATTCCCAAACCAAGATTGTTAACATTTGTCCACCCTGTTATAATAGCCTGTACGTCTCTGCTTTCCATTAGATGTTAAAACATTGTTTGTGGGATTTAGTGCCATTCAGGTTGGGTATTGATGTTGGGTTATCAGGTGCACAACTGAATTTGCTCCAGGACATTTTCACCTTCACAATCACTTCACCTGAAGTTCATCGGGTCAGCTCCAGCAGGGTCGAAATTTGGTGAATTAACTTACTAGAAAGATTGCATCGTTTGATGGGGTCAATTGCACGTCACTAACATATTTTCTGCCCATTCTGCTGCCAATGGTTGTTGCTGGCTACATGTATAATTATACACCTGTGGCAGCAAGGTTAATAAACAAGCAGAAGGGCTTACGGCCTTCATCATGACTGATGGTAGCTTGGGCAGTATAGCTGATCACTCCACCCTGGCCCCCCTTCCCCAGGGCTGGATGATGGAGGAGTGTCTCACTTCTAGTTTAACCCAGCCTCCCAGTCACCTACCCCCCCATAGCGTATTGGTTCTACTGAGAAGGCAGACTGTAGCGGTACTTTAACAGAGTGCCTCTACATGCGAGGTCTCTATTTCCTCCACACTGTATCTCCACCACTCATGTAATCCACTAGGGATCCTCTGGCATTCACGCCTCCAGACACCATCTGGGTGGCTGCAGAGCCTGCATGTTTCAACAAAAGCACCATTTCACTGGGGGAAAAAGTACTGAGACAGGACCTTCTATTCTATGCCCATGTAAATATATGGCAGATGGACAATAACGTCTTGCTCTAATGTTTTTTTATTAACACATTGATTGTGTTTCCAAGGTGACATTGACTTATCCCTTATTTCCATATACAATTTGTACAAGATTTATAGTCAGGGACACCACCCCCCCACCCCAAGCTTTTTTATGGCCATTGCTTCTTTAGATTGACTGGCAAGCCAGTGGGGGGGCTGAACTAATCTTAGAATTACCCCAGTTGCTAAGAAATGGCAAAAACTGGCCAGAGGTGGAAAGTCCCAAAAGTACAAATCTAGACCATGATTTTATTCCAACCAACCTGTTGAGTACTATGTGACTGTGGCTTTTTTATGTTCAACTGGTTGGTTGAAACAAAATCTTGGTCTGGATTTGTACTTTCTGAACTTCAGCTTTCCGCATCTGGAACTGTCATGAGTGTATGGTAGGTAAGCACAGACATGCCAGTATTAGAGCTTTTACCTCTGGTGAACTTTACTGAAGGACGGACTTCATTCAAGAAGACAATGTCAGCCATAGACAACATTATGTATTATATCATTTATGAATGACTGGCCACATGATGATGGCTTTCTCTATCAATGCCTCATAGACTCATAATTCTCACAGGTTCCCTTTACTCCCTTCACATGATACTATCCCTCGCATGTTTGAATAGAGGAAATCATATTTGAGAGTAAAGCCTGTCATTGCTTTAGTCACCAAATTCAGTGCTAAAAAGTTTAAGCGCTTTGGTCATTCTTAGGCACCTGCCCAGATGCTGTGTAATCTAAAACAATGCAAGGTAGGCACACTGGAAGAAACACGCTTTGAAAGCAAGGGATTTTAATCGACAGCTGAGAAAGAGAGGGCGGCGCAGTGGTGTAATCGTTAGCTCTACTGCCTCAAAACAACATGGCCCTGGGTTTGGTCCCAGGTCCTTTCTGTATGGACTTTGCATTCTCTCCCCATGTTTGTGTGAGTTTCTACCAGGGACTCTGGTTTCCTCCCACGGTCCAAAAGTCTGCAGGTTGATTGGCAAGTTTAAATTGGTCCAGTGAGTGTGTGTGTGTGTTGCCAGCTGCCCAGGGTTGGTTCCTGTTGTTCCTAGGATGGGCTCTCATGACCCCAGTTGGGATTAAGCAGTTACAGTGATGAATAGAGAAAGGGAGAGTTGCTCTGATGTATCACAAGTGACTTTAGGGTGGCTGTTTGTCATACACGTGTCTGTGATTATAGATCTAAACTAGTTGTTACCATTTACTTTTCAACATACCCCATCGCACAAGAGACCATCAATAATCTTATTTTTGTATTTTCTGTATGATTATACCCATCTAATACAGGTACTATTAGAATTTACAGCTTGCCAACCCCTATTCACCTGTTTATGAATCTGTCACATTAACCAGTTTGCTGTTGATTGCTTCTCAGCCACAGGAAAGCTTTTAATTATTATTTTGGGGTTATTTAGTTATATTAATACAAATTCACAATTAAATATTGATGGCCCTATTTTCCATAAACTTCTTCCTGGCATACCAGGCTGAGTCCCTCTTTGTTACTGACTCATTGTGCAATAATGCAATAATGGAAATGGCCTAAACTTTTCCATAAGAGCTTGTGCATCTCCAGCATTCTGAATTCAGCAAAAGCCTGAATTGATCTTTTTAGAATAACAAGTGGAAAAGGGACATAGAGCAATGGATGTGTGCTAAGTATGACGAGAAAGCAAAATCAAAACAAATCGAAACACACACATGTTATTATCTCTCATTTTCTTGATTTATTTCCCCACTTAGCTCTTAACCAGAGTGACAGATGGGGTGAGATTGTAAACTTCAAGTGCATCAAAAAAATCAATACTTGTTAATCTTGTATACACATTCAGGTCTAGATATAGGTAACATCAATACCTTCAAAACCCGCATATATATCTTGAGTGACACACTCAACTTGAAGGACGTGAGCATTCAGAGGTATTACTCATTTCGTTATACCACTTACAGTCCAATAAATTTAGTGGTTTACCTTTAGCCTTGGTAGCAATTGCTGCAAAACTGACACAAGTAATATCAGAATAGCTGATTTCCATGTTTAATTTCAAATATAATCAATATGGAATAAAAATAATGTAATGGATGGATGACTGAATATAAGGGTAACACAAAAAAAAGCTGAAATCCCATTGTGTGTGTGATTATATTTTGCAGTATATGCACAAGGAAACTCAATTGGTGATCATGAACACTAACAAAACAATTATGTCAAAAGGATTCAGTTATGACATATGAAAGATGGTTGTAATGTTAAATGTATAGTGCAATGTAACAGATGGAAAACATCATTTTGCATGATAAAGAAGTGGGGATTTTTATACTTAAAAATATATTTTATTTTTCAGACTTTCAACAGAATAAAATGAATTCTACAAAAGGACAACATTTTCACCAGCAGTGCTTAATAAACAAACAAACAGCATTTTTTAGGTTTTTCTAAAGGTACCATTACTTATTAAAAAACCTATTTGGTTAGGACATATTTTTGTATGTACCGTTAGGGGCAAAATTAGCTGCATGTCCACCAAATTGTTATATATATATATATATATATATATTATATATTGATATATTATATATATGTGTGTGTGAATCCACATGAAGATAGTTGTGGTGGATTATCAGGATTATTAGCATAATGATGTAGAGGCTCCCCTTTGATGGAGAAATCTCAGGTGAAAACGTGTTCTTCCCTGATGTTGCCCCATCTGAATTAGGTAATAACTGTATGGAATATTTCCAGGCATTTTCCCACAAGCGTGACTTTCCCGAAGAACAAAACTGGGCCACATGGAAAGTTGTCAGTAATTTACCTATTCAACAAAGACATTCCTCAGGTGGTTTTTATATCAGGCCGGGATATCCTCTGAGTGCTTTTGTTTCCTCCTGAAGTCCAAAGACATGCAGTTACGCTAACTGGCATCTCTAAACTACAGATAATATGTGTGTGTGTGTGTGTGTGTGTGTGTGTGGGTGGGTCATGCATATATTACACTGTTGGGATCAAATGTTCCCACAATGTGATAAAAGCCTGCTATTTTGACATTACGGGGAGCTTTTTTTCAGTCCCCACAAGGGAAAAAATGTGTATTTTGTTTGGTTACTTTTGGTTAAAGATAGGGCTGGGTAGTGGGTAAGGTTGTTATGTGTGTGTGTGTATGTGTCCCCTGTGATGGACTGATGTCCCACTCGGGGAATACCATTCAGGGTCCCTTAACCCACCACCCACGATGTTATCTAGGATAAGCAATAGAAAGATGGCTGGATAGTTATAAAAATAATTGCAACTCCCCCAGGCTGGGTCTTGCATGGAATACGGCAGCGGATTAGCAAGTACTTTGAGTCCACGCTCCTTTGATTGGACACGGCGCAAAGAAGATTTAGGAAGTATTTGAAATGGTGGTTTTACTTTTAGCTGTTTTGGTTCAGCGCATAGCAGTGATTCTGTCAACTTTCTGAGACTTCTTCCCTTAAGGTTGCTAAACAAAGTGACCTATTCTGTATTAGATTTGGCCACCTGTATAATCTGGGACTACCAAGAGATTGAGGGCAGTCCGTCTGTGTTCACATCCCTGCTAACTCTGTCTTCACTCTGGGTATCTCATGATGAATTAGAATTAGTATTTAGTGATCAGTGGTCATTGTTAACACACCACAGCACAGCACACAGTGCGCAACAAATGTGTCCTCTGCATTTAACCCATTTAATATGCATGATGTGCATGAGAACCAAGCACCCGCTCCGAGTGGCAGCTTGAAGCTTGTAGGCACAGAGCGTGTCATTAGTTTTCTGTTCTTGCTTGTCTTATGGGGTCCGGAGTCTATCCCAGAAGCTATAGGTGCAAGGTAGGGAATTCCCCCCTCATAGGATGACAAACCATTGCAGGCATGCATGGAATTTGGCAACTCCAATTCCCCTGAGCATGTGACTTTGAACTGCAATCACATGTAGCGCCAGGGCAGGGACTTATATATATATATCCCCGCCCAACCACCAAGGTTGGTTGATTCGCAATTGGTCAATAAAAGAACCTGAAAGTCTGCATACTGTGTCGGTACAGATTGGATACTGATAATTTCGAAATGCACACTGTGGAACGCAGAAAGACTTCAAGCTGATTCGATTTCTCATCTACCCTTGTGTCTCTGATTTTTATAACTTAATCATCCCACGGGGCACTTTACATCAGAATGGAGATGTTTTTATTTACTTCCTTTTACCCTTTTATTTTGTTTTTACTCATTTCCAAGGAGAGCTAGTTTCCTGATCCAGGCATCTGTTGTAAAGTGTGTCAGTTCCCGGAGGGCGCGTGCGCTGAGCTGGGCACGGCATCGCCGTCTCGGCATGCAGACGGCGGCTGAGCGCCACGATTTCACAGCCCGGACAGCATCTGATTACGAACCCGACGCTGTTATTTTCCCGCTAGAGGAGCTGTCTCAGGCCCCATTTCACGGTGTCCAGGTGCACACGGCTGTGAAATTGGCCTACGACTATGTGCAAATGGAAGTTTTTCTTCACATTTATTTGCAGATAATGGGGCACACTTACATACTGAGAATTGGATTAAAATGGCAATTTTGGCCATTAAGATCTCATATAAATCAGGGACTATGCAAAAAAAAGTTGGTATGACACACAAATGTCACAAGAGCCTTGGTGGGGGTTTTCATTGTAGTACCAAGTCAGGTGCTGTGCCCATTAATTTGCTTGTACCTGATGACCAACAATAAAGTTGGACTTGGTACAAACCAAGGCGCAGTCTTTCTCAAGACCCAGCGGCTGCTTTTTTTCCCTGTACATGTTTTCCTTCTGCTGGAGTCAAAATTGCTGTCTATTTTTACATCCCTCCCCATGTTTAAGCCTTTCTTCACTCCTGTAGAAGTCCCAGTCCCCACCATCCATCCTGCTATGGATGTGGTTCTCTTCATGCCAGTGCTGGACTGGTATTAAAAATATGCCCTGGACCTTGGGGTCCCCGATGACGGCCCACCGGGAAAATGGCCGGTATGCCAGATGGCCAGTCCGTCCCTGGGTCCCTCTTCCAAAAGAACAAGCCTGGAAGGGTAACTTTATGAAAAAATGTATTGGTGTGAATCGTGTTTCTCTTTTAGCAGGAGTCAGGTCACTTCACTGTCATTCAACACATATGAAACAAAACGACAATTCTGCAGAACATCAAACATCTAGGAGAACAATAGTTGAACAGTTTTATTCAAAGCAGCATACATTTTTCCCAGAGAATCCCTGAAGCAATTGGGGGATAAGCATCTGTCTCAGTGGCCTAACGGTGACATCACTCTACCAACGCTGGGATTTGACCCGGTAACCTTCTGCTCACAGACACAGTGTCCTAACCAACTGAGCCACACATCAGGAGAGCTACAGATACATAGTTAGCCTCAGTGTATCAGGATAGTGGCTGATGCTTAAATTTTATTTAATCCTTACAATGACTAAAACAATAAAGCATCACCTTGTGCCATTTTTAGCTAATTCAGAGCTTCAGTGTTCTATCAAAGTGTTCTGACCCCACCAGAGCCCGATAAATGTAAGACAATTGCGGGTGTAATGGGCGTGGCCGTTCTCTCCGCATGCGCCCAGATTGGTAAAAAAAGAGTATTTTCACATTCCATGACGCAAAGCTTTGAGTGGATGATCTTTAGACATTTCCTGCACATAGAAGTAAAAGGATATCTTACTTGGGTGATGTACAGGAAGAAGCTAAACCAACTTTGCCTTGGTGACTGTGGGAAAGTTTGCAGGAAGTATCATGGTTTTCAATAGAAAGAGACAGTGGACAATATCGGGGAAGTGGGTGTGTCGCTCAAGGTTCAAGGGAGTAGTGAAGCTGGTCCACTACGCAGGTCTGTCTCCCATAGATCTATGTTGCTGGACAGATGAACCTGATCCACATCCATAAAGCTCAAATTGACCAGGTCATTTAGATGGACAGTGAGGTTATGGGAAAGATATCCTCTCTTACAGCTGATTCCCCCACACGCAATGTCATTGATCACAGGAAGGAACCAAAGAAGTTTCTCATCTGTCATCCTGCATATCGTCATACATTTCAATACGATCTGAAGTACTGCATTTTGTCTTGTTTTTAATGCTAAGCTGTGATGGGTTGGTGCCCCATCCTGGGTTATACCCTGCCTTGTGCCCATTGTTCCACAAACCCCCGCGACCGAGAAAAGGACATAGAAAGTGAATAAATGAATGAAATGCTAAGAGACGCGGGACTCATTCTTGTGCTACTGAGGGCTCAGGATGGCCAAATCTCCATTCAAACAGGATGAAAAAACATTACATTCTCCACCATTAAATTCTTTTTTGTGATTCATGAAAGCATGTCGTGTGCAGACAGTGTCTCGCTTCCATGCCACTTTGCATTTTTCACAGGCGTCATTCTTGAAGTGAAAGACAGACAGCATTGCCTGTGAACCGATGCACTCGCGCATATATATACGTGTTTAGGATCATCCTTGATGTCTTCCCCACTTCAATCGGCCTGAATTGTGAGCAGATGGTACGTAGGGAGATGCTTCAGGGGACTGGGATGTCTGAGAACGTCAGGGACTGTAATGGTAGCTTTTTCAACTTCCCCCACATTAACCTGCCTGCCACACATCGAACATATTCGTCAGACTTTCTTCTGTGATGAGATGTGCATGATGTACAAACAAACAAGCAAATTAATAAATAAAACTGATGAAGGTTCAATATTTGTTCAAGAGCCAACGAGTGGGAAGATTTTTGGTCTGGTTTGCAAAAATAAAACTAAAGGCACGAAGTATAACTACTGCATTTGCTTCATGATTTTTATTGTTAGATTGACTTTCTTCCCCATATGAAAAGACCGAAACCAGGCCAGTGTACAGAGGTTTATGGAGTGATTTGCTTTGCTGTTTTGATAGTATAATCATATCACTGGATATAGGGATTTGTGTGTCACTCAGATTATACAACCGTCTGCTGTTCTAAGACATCTTGTTTTCCATTGTAGTTTTTTTGTACTGTTTTTACATTCTTTTGATCTACTGATAATAAAAACCACTGCAGATAGAGCAAATTCAACAAACTGCAGCATATCTGAGGGATTGTGCACTATAAAAGCTCTCAGATCTCATTTTCCAAGCTATGCGGTAAAACTCAAGAATGCAAGTGGAAGCTGTGGGTTCTTCATCTTCCTCATCAGCCTTTAATGCGCTTCCCCCATAAACCTGCCACTCTCTGTGACCATGGTGCTACAGTATATGGTCTCCCAGAGTTTTGACCTTAAGTCCTCTGAGTGACTACAAGACCCTAAAACAAATAGAATTCTCACCTTTCCATTTTTGGTGAAATTCCACATGTAATAAGGAGATGATCAAGATTAAGAACAAAAAAAATGTGATTTTTAACGTTTCAAGTTGATTAATAATAACATTAGGATCATCTGAGGTATATTTGCGCATTCACAAAGTTGTGTATTGCCATCTTCAAAGCAGTACAGCACAAAATATTTGATGGGAATTTACAAAGACTACTTATGTGATTATAATACAAAATTATATTACATTATTTACATTGTTACAGTATACAATTATGAACTGTATTCAGAGTGATCTTCTCATGGCAGAGTATTCAGTTTATTTTTTGTAATTCCCAAGTCTGCTATTTCTGAAGAATCCTTTTCTGTGTTTGTTTGCATCAAACATTAAAACATTTTACTATTTTATGTGAGTGTCGGCAAGGTTTCTTCAGTAACGAATCTGCAGCGTGTTCTCTTTTAGTTCTGCTTGATGTTATTTTTGTGGATGAAGATCAGTAAGCAGAAACTAATGTTTGACTTAGTGGCAAACCAGGGAGAAATGTGCTGGCTGTGATGACCACTGCAAGGAGAGCCTTGCAATAAAATCGATTTCATTAGGCAGCATCGGTAAATCCTTTTGTCGTGTTTGAAACTTTTTTTCTTTTAACAACAGAATGTGTTGTTAAAGATCTGTTAAGGATTTTAATCTCAAAATCTCTTTAAAACATCTACAACATCTACAAGTTTCAGCTTCATATTGAAATCAACTCCTGGGTTCCTAAGTTTTGGGTGCATAAAAATTTTCAAGAATTGAACATATCTGCCCATCTATATTGTAACTGAATTCATTCTTATTTTGATCAAGGTTTACTGAGCCTCTAAATTATCTCTTTATAAACAGCACCTTTCCTGAGCTCTCTCCTATTTTCTGCTGCATTGGGATATGTGTGAGAGAGCTGTGGAAGATTACTACAGCAGTGTCATTTCAGCATCGGGGTGGGGGGCAGTCATGATCCTTCTGGTTAAACATGTTGGTAATGCTTTGCTTGAAACTATTCAAGTACAATTCATGAACCAATAAAGTCAATGCAGGAAATATGTGAACTGTTATGACTGATTATTGATGAACAAACACGGTATCCGTACATATCTAACACTTAGTTCCTGGTTAATTACTACATTACATGATTTATGATGTAGTGTTATCAACATGTTTACTTCTTTTGAGCTAAACTTCCTTTAATCAGAGGTGGAGATTTCAGGTCCAGAGATCCCAAATCCAGATCAAGATTTTGTTTCAAACAACCAGTTGAGTCCTCTGTGACTGTGACTCTTTATACTCACCTGGTTGGTTGAAACAAAATTGTGGTCTGGATTTAGACTCTCTGGACCTCAAATTTCCACCTCTGCCCCTAATACACCCAAGTACTGGCTCTTAGAATTTCTTAAGACTCATCCGTTCGGTGTTGCCATATTTCCCATTATTCGGAACGGTTTGAGGAGACCCATGCTTGTTATTGCAAATAGCCCTCTAATTCATCATTTAAACTTACTATCCAGTACAGGGTCACAGAAAGCACTGGGGAAATGGATTCGATACAAGCTCTCTGCAGGGCACACACACATATTGAGGGCAATTTAGAGACTACAGTTCACCTAACTGTAAGTCTTTAGACTGTGGTAGGAATCCTGCATGATGGGGGAGGACATGATAGACACAAAGGGCAGGATTCAAACCCCCAGCCCTGGAGGCGTGAAGTAACAACACCACCCACTGAGCTGCAGTGTCACCCTATCAGTGTTGTTAATTTGATTGGAACTGCCACAGGTTATAAATCACAGTATCAGCTCTGTTTGGTTAATAAGCGAATCCTAAGCGCCTTTTATATATGCATGCACATTCTGGGTGTTCAAGACAATGACTAAAAGGTTTTAGTACAGAGCACAACCCCAGTCTTGCAAGTGGATGGGTGCACAAATCAGATCTCGTACACTGAAGATGTAAATATGCTGCCAAGGGGCATGCAGGATTGATGGCACTGTTGTACCCTTACAGTCTGCTTAATTATTTACATGGGATTTCATCACAGATCCATCCCTAGAAAAGGGCATTCTTCAGGGATCTCCTGGAGTCTCTCAGGTCAGGACATGTGCAAAAATTACAACAGAGTCATTTATCTGTCTGGGAAGGAAAATTATAGTCAAACATTAATTATTAATTTTTGTTATTGCCTGACATTGGTGATTCATAAAGCAATTATTTTTATAGTGACTTAGATGTAGGTGGGGGGAAGACAGAAGTATTTGAAAGATGAAAAGATGATGGGACAATAAAGGCTTTGTCTATTGTTTAAAAGACAATACATTTAAACTTAGGCACAGCAGGTGAAGTGAAAAGCTTATTTCTTTGTGGAGGTAATATACCAGGCAGTGGTGAGTGGAAGCAAGATCAAAGACAATAAACTGAACTTTAATAGCATAAACACATCTGAGCAAGAGTCCTTGCTGGATATGAATATCAGAACCATATTTTAATAACATTTTTTAAAATAATATTATGCCTTTCTGATGTGTTGGTACAAAAAAATAATAGGAATATTAATTTCAGTAACATGTAGGGGGGGGGGGGGTAGTTACAGACAACCAAAAACCAAAAATCCCCCCCTAGTAGCAGTGTTTAATGACACCAGTGAGAAATAGTAGCATTTGATTTTAACATTTTATGTCTCATCAAGCCACCTGATTAGGCAGTAAGGACTTAATTATAAGCACTTTTATGAGTAAAAACAAATGTTTGTGTCTATCTATGAAAAAGATTTAATTGAAAAATTGCACCAGGTATTAGTTTCAATGATGTTAGAGTTTCATGGAGAGAATATTAACCGGAGAGAATAATGAGAGAGAAGGCTCCATTCATCTTCATTAATACGCAATTCAGGACGTCTACCTGTATGCCCACAGTATTTCTTCCCAGTTATGGAAATAAATGAACAACTGTGCCCATCAGTATTTCAGCAGAAGGCATATATTAGTTTCTATTATTCAAATTCCGCATATCGGATGGCTTGTCTTAAGTTATGCATGTAAGTGATAGTTAACATGAAATAATAATCAAAAGACTCTGCTGACATTCCACAAGCTTGTTTCACATGACAGACTCATATCTGACACGCTTTATGCCAGGAGAAAAGTAAACTTCTATCTGTACACGGCTCCTGTACCGCTGGATGTGCAGGATTCCCAAGCCCCTGGTCCATGGGCTGGTACCAGTATTAAACCGGGTCACAGAACACAGGCGGTGAAGTTGCCACCCATCCCGTATATCATAAATACAGTGCTGTGATCCATATAAATACATGATTTGTCCTATATTTCTGTACACTGTCCTCTACCCTCCCCTCCCCACCCCCCCGCTTGGCATTTTTTCTTCTGGGGATCCCCCCCCAGCACCCTGTCCACAGAGGTTTTAAATGATGTAAATCAGCCCATGGATAACAAAATGGTTGAGAACCTCTACACCAGGGGTGGCCAATCTTATCCGCAAAGCGCCGGTGTGTCTGCGGGTTTTCGCTGGGACTCCTTAACTATATTGCTAATTAGAGGACTGATTGGCTGAAGAGTCCTCACACTTGGGTTTGAACAGCTGACCTACAGGTGCGGATAAGACTGGCCACCGCTGGTCTACGCTAAGGAACATCTGCCCGTCGTAAATTCTGGCCACTACACAACAGCGTAATAGGCGTCACCCAAACATGATCCCTCCCTTGGATGCTTTTTATTGCCAGTTGGTAATAAGTGCTGTGCAATATGTGATGATTGACACTGTGTCCCCATTGGCCCATAAAACAGGCCCAAAGACATTCTCATTGCGGGGGTGGGTGGGTGGTAAATCAACAGCAGCTAGCCCCCCAATATCATTAAATGAGGAAGGCAGTTCTGGAGCAAGTTAGGTGGGGAGTTAGACCTTTATTGCTGTTGTGCCACTGGTCTAGATAAGGAGGCTGTTACAGGTAAGCAGTGGACTGAAGTACAGTACAAGCAAGAGGAAGAGAAAAGGAGTTCACAGAGGTTGGGGGGGTGGTCAATAAAATAGCTCTTTAATTCACCCAGTGTCAGCACTTTGGAAATAATCATGTCAAGAGCCACATAGGGGATAAGGGGTAAGGATGGTGCCAACGTAAAGAAAGGAAAAAACAGATCTTAAGGTCCTTAAACCTTATTATCAAGAAAGGCAAAAAAAGAAAAGTACTAAACTCCTACTCAAACAGAACTCACGAGGGTTGGCACCCGGCCGTGTTCCTAGTGTAGCTTGAAAACAACACTGTCTGTGGATGTAGGTGCACACAGCTTGGCTAGTAGGTCCGTTTACCCATGCATATGTGCAAGATAAAATTAGTCTTATACAACACAGAGCATAAAGCAAACACAAACAAGATCTTGGCAGGCTTTAGCCAAGCCAGCTTGCACTCTAGGTGCGGTCAGGTTCGAAATTTCCGCTCCTCCCACATCACAGGCTATTCGTGGAGCAACATCTATTGGCAGAAATTCTAACCAATCATGGGTCCTAGAGCAGACGGAAAGAGACAAACAGGAACAGAAAATACTAAGATGCAAAACACATAGGCCTAAGTTTGTGCACATAACATTGTTATAAACTGATGTATACTTTTATTATTTTTAAATGTAGTCACGTTTTAATTCTGTCTTTAGCTTATTTTAAGGACTTGATGGTAAATCTGAATGTGTAGGAGAGGCTGTCTGTCATTAACTGATCAGTTTCACAGAGAGTGAATGTCGCCATTCTTAAAGGGACAGACACAAAATGAATTGTCAGGCATGAACCAAAGGAATTATTGTTATCGTTGGAAAGATTTAGTGTTTTTAACTACAGTAATTTTGAGGCTTGACTCATTTCTCCTAGTATTGCTACTGGGAAACTAAAGTGCGTAAAGAAGAGATTGAGATATTAAATAATGAGTCACATGTAAGAAGTAGCAGCTTAAAGCTTGGAATGAGAAATAAGACATGTCTGACAATGCTGTCGCAGACTTCTGTGAGATTTTAAAATGCAAGTCGCTCAAAAGAAAACAAACGTTTTTTTAAAAAAATAAAAAGCTATGAGATCTCAATATACATATTCTTCTGGGGAGAAGTGTCAGAGGTTACATAGAACGGGCAGTGATCGGACGTGTGATTGTCCCTGGGGCTCGTTTGGACAAACAAAGTGGGAGGGAAGTACAGCCACTGGTGACAACAAGCAATACAAGCCTAGACATCTACTAAACATTGCAAGAACGCTTCCTGAATGCAAATGCATCGGCTTCCGATAGAAAACTACAAATTTTTCATGACCGTCTATTCCATTCTAGTTGTGCATGAATATCCAAAATCCCTTTAGTTAATTTGCATTTTAAATGCCTAATTTCATACCGACTCACAGTGTTAAAAGGCATGTAATTCAGTCACTTAACGAATAAAAGTTAAGAACGTCCAGTCAGGGAGTGAGCAGCTTTTACACAATGGGGTTCGGTAATATGGGGACCAAGGTTATTCATTCATTATTTAGGCCTAAAGGATTAAATTCATCTTCCAGTTTCTTCAGAATGGTTATAGATTGTTAGTTTATTAATTTCCATTGAAATTTTATTTATTGGCGTATTGCTCCCATATTACGCCCTGAGCATGCGTTCTCTCGAAGGCATATGATGCAACGGTGGCTTTTTCAAGCGTGGTCTTAATAACCAGAGGGGGCGCTGAGGAGGCCACAGTGGTTTGCGGGGGCCCATGTGCATGTGCCGGATTCTCTCTGCTAACGGCTTCCCAAACAACGGTGCCAGCTGCGCATAATTGCCGGGATGCCGCGGAAAACTCAATTAGCTGCCGAGCGTACGCACGGATGAAAAGCCCCGATCCATCTGCATGTTTTCCATAAATTGAAAAAAAAGCATGAAGACGTCGAGATTGATGGAGTGGGAGAACACACGACTGTAAGCTCTCCGAGCAGTCAAATATTTTCCTGATGGATCGGGCCTCATTTTTTCTGCGACTCAAATGATGCCTGAGGCCACTTCTCATTTGGGCAAAGTAAGAACAGGAACGATTCGAGCGTAAGTGACAAATCAAAGGGAGCAAGAACATTTGTGCGTTTTATTTTGTGTGTTTATTTTATTTAAATAAACATATTACCATTGTCCTTGGAGCTACAATCCAAATGATATGAAAAAATACAATAAAAGTCTTTTATTTACCACATTGACATATAGCAATATCTCAGAAACCAATTAAATACATCCATCCATCTTCCAACCCACTTATCCATCTGGGTCATGGGGGGTACAGAGCCTATCCCGGAAGCTACTGGCGCGAGGTGGGGAACAACCCAGGATGGTACATGGACTGCATTCATATAGCGCTTTTCTACTCCTCCGAGTACTCAAAGTGCTTTACAAGACATGCCTCACATTCACCCATCCACACACCGGTGGAGGAGGCTGCCATGTGAGGCACCAGCCTGCACACCGGGAGCAATTTGGGGTTCAGTGTCTTGCTCAAGGACACTTTGAAGGGGTCAGGAGGAACCAAGGCTTGAACCTGTAACCCTCTGATTGCTGATAGCACTACCTCCTGCACCACCATCTTCCCGATGATGGGGGGGGGGGGGGGGCCCCCCACCGAGTGG